>JAFIRS010000737.1:0-565331 GCA_018342105.1 Gonioctena quinquepunctata | reverse complement strand
TATACAAATCGTATAAAAAGTATTTTGAAAGCTTTACCGATGGGAATGATGATATTGGTCTTTGTTCAAAGCTCCCCCCCTTTTTTCAATTATTAAAAATTGATTCTCTTCAAATCTACAATTTTTTGGAAAAAAAAGACAAGTAAGACTGTATAGAAAAAAAGATTTTTTCACCTTAAAAAAAATACACTCACTGAATTAAAACTTCTCGTACTCTTTTCACTCTGATGATATTATCTAACATCTGATTTCTCATAAACGACTCCAAAATTTTTATAAGAGCATCCCCTCCATTTCATAGATGGGACTTGAAGGTCATTACCCTTGAGCATCAACACCTCATAAAACTCCATTTCCCTTTGCTCCCCACAGGGATGAATGCCCCCCTCGCTTGGGGGGAAAGGATTCATGAAGGTCATGACTACACAGAATATGTATCCTACACCACAACTTTTAGTCAAGGTCAAACAAACATCGAGATAAATCTTTGGTTGCGAAACAAATCCATAAAAATAAGGTCAAACCCAAAGTCAAACTTAATGAAATCTAAAGGTCTTTTGGTCAAAAGAAGTCGAATCTAAAATCAAAACCCAATATCAAAACTCAATGAAAAATCTAAGTCAAATCTAAAGGTCAAACACACCCCACACGCACCCTGCAACTATTAAAGGTCACACGTGACGTCTAGTGGTGGGGAGCCCAGAACCGGCAAAACCCTCGGCCCCTAAAAAAAACAAAACCCCTTTAGTAAACCCAAGCGGAGATCAAAAACTTAGGGGAAACCACTGATTGCTCACCCCCCCTCCAAGGCGGCCCCGCATCATTAGGCAGTCATATAAATTGGTAAGTAAGGAAATTTTAAAATTTGGAATACCTTTTGATTTTCAGGCATAATTTTCTGTTTTATAAATAAAATACTTTTTTTAAAAATTATTAAAATTATATTTGCACTTAAGTTTGTAACAATTTTAGATTATTTTGCAGTTTGAGGTAAAAAAAAATGTTCAAAAAAATAAATAACGATAAATCCATATATGGAATAGGTACCCCCCAAAGGAATACTATAATCACTATGAAAAATTAACCTTAACTTATAAGAGACTCTTTGAAAACTTTGGTATAATAAAGAAATGAACACAAATTATTTACAAAAATCGCAAATCCAGGTATCAAACTCTGGCCCAGCGCAATCATTATGTGCCCAGAGCCCACACATGAGGCACTTGATACATGTTTCCCCATGAACCCCTTTCCGCTGAGGTAAGAGAAGCTATCTGCCGTTTTCCTTTATGTCCAATCACTTGGGGTATCTTGCTCTGTACTACGGTAAGCCCTGATTCATCCACGTTGTATATGCGACTTGGACCATAGTTTCCTTGAGCATAGACGTCTTCGAGGAGATAAAAGAATGAGTCTACTTTTTCTTTGCTAAATCCAAAGGCTCTAGCAAAAGACGTGCCAGTTGGTCTTCTCACTGATAGCTTGTCCTTATGGCGTTTCAGAAATAATTTAAGCCATTTTTTTCCAGCCCTGCCAGTCGCACCAAATGGATTTTTCAACTGATTACGACTTGCTAACATGTACGCCATTCTTCGAACATTTCTCGTCAAGCCATGAAATTTGCTCTCCATCGTCAAAATGTAGTCTACCAAAAGATTTTCAAGGGTTGTCCCTAAGACAGTTTTCCTTCCGAGTGTAGTAGCTGCGGCTTCTTCTGGAGAAAATTCATTTTTCTGACATAAACGAAACAAGGTAGATCTTGGCACATCGAAGTGTTTTGCAGCTTTCAAATAACCTCTGAATTCCATTTTTTTCGCTTCGTTTTCCAATTGACGCCCGCCATTCTGATAAAACCCGAAAAAAAATATAATTAACAAAGTCATTAAGTCAGCTGATACGTCACAGTGTCCAATTATGGAATAGTCCATAATTAGACACTGTGATCCGTCCATATTTGGATTTTCCAACTATTTCAAACTGATATTCACATATTTATATTTCAGAAAGTAATACTATCTAATACCACTAAAACATACTAAAGAACATCTAAAGGGTCTCTAAAAGTTATAAAAATAATACTGTGTGCACTTTCTGTACGAAAAATAATTATTTTTTACGTACCTTAGAAAGTTATGCGGCAGCGATAAAACAAAACACTGTCACTACGACGAAAGGGCTGGCTCGACTGACATGCTACAACTTGTACACGTAAATGGGAGTAGAAAGAAACAGAAAATCACTGTTTATTGCGTGTGTGAGTTTGCATTTGAGAAAAATGGGGGTATTCCATATTATGGATACTATTCCATATTTGGTCACTTTCCTCTAGCACCTAAACTTGTCAGTATTCACCTGAAGACGATTGCAGAACAAGCATTCGAAACGTCGTGAAAACCTTTTAAATCCAAGACGATGGACGTCCGAAACGAGAGTAATCAAGTTAACACATCGTCTACAACCTTCAAACAAACGTTAAAAAAAGATAGTCATTAATTATTTCATTGAATAACCGTCTGAATACCCAAGACAATATGATTACTAATTATTTTTCGAATTTTGTGGCCAGAATCACATATATCTCTGCGTTGTCATTTTACGCGTCACCACCGCTTTACCACGCTCGACAAATCCCGCGCCTCTACTGCTTGTTTGTACCGAGATTCCTTCCCGCGTATACTGCGAAAGTCAGGGATGACTCATTGAAATATAGGCGCTCGGTAATGAATCGGTACTGAATCGGTACCGAATCGCTACAGAGCATACCGAGTAAAACGATACCGTACCGCCAAGTCAGCGAGCGGCCTAAATATAATTGAAATGTGTAGAGAAAAGTCAATAGGTACGCAAAGTGCGTATACTTTACTTTTATTTCCCAAATAGATACAGTTCCATATAATGAGTTTTCTTATGCTATGTTACAGAGTAAGTTCAAAGGAATATACCTAAAGCCATTACAGCGTCGGTAATCAAGAGACCCTTCGATTATGGTATTGACAATAATTGATTCTTATTTCAACTGAATCTTAATAGTATCTATATAATATTGATTGGAAAAGATGAAGAACATGAAATAAATATGTCTACTGCCACTACTGAAGTATAGTTGCGAAATATTCCTCAACATTATAGAAAACATGGTGGAGTAATAATTTCTTGACTTCCACCTTGAATTTTTTGTTAGGGTGTAATTTCAAACTCTGGGGTAGGTAATTATAGACCTTGATTCCCGAGTAGAAAGGACCTCTTCGAGTTCTGTTATAAGAATAATTTGGTAAAATGAAGTCTTGATTTCTTGTAGAATATGCATGTACGTCAGGCGGCCTTTTCAAGGTATTTCTTTTTTTGTGAATATAGGTAAGCATGAAGTATAATTACTGTTTTCGGGTAGAGACTAATGAGTTACGGTCACGGAAACATTGAACTATTTCTCTGTTCTGGAAAAAATTACATTACTTTTTCAAGGTGGAACAAAACTCGTTACGAAAATGATGTATACCGGAACTAAAATATTTCATCAACGTTACACGAAAAATATGTGAATTTTGTGTATTCTTTCAGTGTATGAGACTCCACTGGAGGAAGATATTAAGGGTGATACTTCCGGATCGATGCAGAGGATACTTGTTGCACTATCAACGGTAAGATCATTCAAAAATAATAAGATATACCAAATTTCTGACGGAATATCTACAGTATTATAGTATATCCATTCTCAGTTGGATGGGTTGACCCGAGCAAAACATAATAGGATTCACAGCTTTGAACGAACATGCTGACCATAGGCGGAGATTTAATCTTTTACTTACAAATGTAACTTTCTCTAGTCAGCTGAATGTGCCGAAAAAATCATAATGTTACTGAATATCCAATAATTCCCATCATTTTTTTTTTTGGGTTGGGCCGGTTTTAAATATAAATTATCAGGAAATGAGAATAAAAAATAATAAAAAATAACAAGCATCACTGTGTTTTCAGTTTTCTGGCGAATAATGATACTGTATTTATTCAGTTTCAATGCTACATAAAAATAACGAAAGTTGGCAATCAAGATTTGTTACAAACATCAATATACAGGATGTAATCTAACCTCACACCCGTGAATGACGAGTGAATAATGCCATTTTATAACGAATTACAGTGGCAAAACATCTGAAAAAAAATTAAAATATGTTTTGTTCTTTGTAAAATTCGACAAAATTTTGGGTAGCGCCACCCGCCTAATTTTAGGTGACCTACCCAGAGGTAAACTTTGGCAATTGCCGAATGCAATGTGAACATTTAACTGATTGTGTGGTAATTGTATACATTGAATGCTGCCTGGACTTCCTCTTTTCCTCTCGGGAATGTATAGATGGGGTCAAAATATCACCAGTACATAACTTTTGTTCCTGAAAGCCTTCGTTACCAAGTTACGGGCCCTCAAAGTTACAAAATGAAAAATGTTTTTCTTTGATAACTTTCAAAGTGAATATTCAAAAAACTTTGAAATGACTGGGATTTGTCAATATGTTTTAACAAAACAAGGTTACCTGGACAATTTCCTTAATAAAAGTACTCGTGTGGAAAATCATTCGGAGCAACGATTTTTGATAAAAATGCATTTTTGTTCGACGACATCCAACCTGAGATGTCTACCATTATTCGAAAAGATTAATTTGTAATGAAAATAGAAATGATAGGTACAATGTTCATAACGCATTTTTATCATGCAAACCCGTTTACCTTACAAAACTCATGGTGTAAATAATCAATCGCAAGCCTCAAGAGCAAACAGAAATGCAAAATCCGCTACAAAAACTGCTCGATATGACCCCCGTCTCTCTCAATACATTTTCTTAGTCAGCGCAAATACCCTCTCTGCACTTGAAATAGCATGCCAGGGTCGTTTCGTATGGCTTCACAATGTAATATAATTCTATTCAACAATGCATCTCTGGTGTGAATAGGTGTAGCGTAAACGAGGCTTTTTAGATGCCCCCACAGAAAGAAATCCAATGGATTTGAATCCGGAGACCGCGGTGGCCATGAATATGGCCCACCTCTACCAATCCATCTATTGGGGAAAATCTGGTTCAGATGGTCCCGCACAATCAAACTAAAATGAGGAGCGCCATCATGCATAAACCACATATCTCTTCGGGTTTGCAATGGAACATGTTCCAAAAGTCCATTCAATCGGTCATGTAGAACGATTGGTCCTATAATATGGTTTCCTATGATACGAGCCCAAACATTCACGTTGAATTTCCGTTGGTGTTTGGTTTGCAATATCCCATGGCATGTACCTTCTGGATGTGATATGGGTGGAGCAGTTGTTCCCTAATTATTCTATGAATAGTGGACTTGGATGTATGGAACTGTTCTGATAGGTTTCTGATGCTCATTGAAGGATCATCAGCGACAGCTTCCAAAATATTTTCCTTCAATACAACGGTACGCACAGCCCTAGGAGCGCCCTCACCACCTCGTTTTGGCAAAACTGAACCTACAATAATATCGAAATAAAACAACAGGCTCCAATTAATTATCCATTAGACATACCTGTCTCCCTCAAGTTGCGATCGACAAGCTCGCAAGCTCGAACGTTTCTCTTGCCGGTAACGTTCGATTGGGAAAATGCTTGGCATACAGACGACGGGCTTCTGCAGCATTACCAAATGCTCGTCCATACAATGCATGCATATCTGCATATTCGTTGAATGTAAACTGTTCGGCCATATCAAAACACTTCAAACTGTCCTATTAGAATATTCACAATACAATGACAACGCACCACTCAACAAAACAAAATCGCATTCCAGTTGTCATTTTTTATCCACACTAATTTTTTTTTCTTTCTACAAGGTGTTTTTGTCAACATCTGTGGAAGAAATGGAACATAAATTTATTCAC
Organism: Gonioctena quinquepunctata; assembly: GCA_018342105.1. Taxonomy (NCBI): domain Eukaryota; kingdom Metazoa; phylum Arthropoda; class Insecta; order Coleoptera; family Chrysomelidae; genus Gonioctena; species Gonioctena quinquepunctata. Next base: position 559,439 of record JAFIRS010000737.1, on the reverse strand, counting down.
TGGATATTTTTCGCCTATTCATGTGCAGCCGTTTTTGTAGTTTATTCGTTTGCTTTTTATTAGTTATGTCTTCCGATGTTCGTGTTTTCAGCTAAATTTATCTTCGGGTTTAAGATTTTCTCCCATGAAATTATACTTATCAGGGAAACTCCTCAATATTTAAGCTGTGAATACGAATTTGCAACATCCAAATGTTGAGTTTCATGAGATTCAGATAACACAACACGAAACGTGCTTATTCCACGTGTACATACAAAATGGACTGAATTCGATATTTTATAGTGGAGTAGCTTGTTAGTTCAAAAACACCACAAATCTACATAACTTGATATTTCATTTGAAAAAATATCTACATTGTGAATGAAACTTTCAACTAGGTACTGACTTTTTGTTTACGACTTTATTTTAGCATATTTTGTATTATCCCTGTTATAAATGTTGTTGAATTAACGTTAGCATTAGTATTTCTACTGTGAAAATTTTTTATTTCAAATAATGGTGGACGATCGGGTTTGATGTCGTCGAGTAAAACTGCATTTTTATTAAGAATCGTTGCTCCGATCGACTTCCCACACGAGTACTTTTATTCAGAAAATTGTCTACGTAACCTTATTTTGTTGAAAACTATTGAAAAATTATCTGTCATTTCAAAGATTTGGGGTGTGGACCATCGGGGGTAGTCCGTTCCTGACTTTGTAGCAAAACAACTGACTCCTGCATGAAAGTTCATCGAAGGAATTCATTTGTTTAGTCAATCACCAAAATTTAGATGATTTTGAATATTCTCTTTGAAAGTTATCAAAGAAAAACATTTTTCATTTTGTAACTTTGAGGGCCCGTACCTTGGTAACGAAGGCTTCTGGAACAAAAGTTATTTGAAGTACTGGTGATATTTTGTTCCCATCTATACATTCCCGAGAGGAAAAGAGGAAGTCCAGGGAGACCCTGTATATTCAATTTCAAAATTAAGAAAACCTTGTTATATCCAAAGTCAGACCTAGTTGACTTCATTCTCTGCATTGAGGCACTCATGATAATCATTACATCACTTGTAGAAGAAACAAATGACTCAGTACCTATCAAAAAGGGAAATATTCGCAATTGAATATTGTTTCGAAAAATAATATCACGACTATTGTAGTGTTTCAGATATCCAGAACACGTGAACTGAACACTGTTGCCAAGCAAGATTCTCGCATGTACGGTTTTCAAAGCTGTCTCCGAACGAAAGTTTGTTAGAATCTACTAGTGTTTTCTGATTGGCTGGAGAATGAAAGATCCCAATTAGCAACCAATCGGAGAACAGAACGCGATGTGCAGGAGAATTAATTTGAACATTATTGTTTTGTCTTTTTCTGGCTCTTAAAACTAAACACCGAGCTGTTCCGTGCGTAATTTGAAGAGTAGAAGACGGGATGAATCACCCGTCGTATTTATGAATGGGGTAGTAAATTTCAATTCAGGTTGGATTCTGGAGTCTCCAATCACTGTGCGGGAGTTTTCATACTAGATATATTAATATAATAAAAAACAATTTTTGATAGAATGACAATTTTTTTAAAAGGCAAAGACAAATTAATCCTCGTGCACATCGCGTACTGTTTTCTGATTAGTTGTTAATTAAGATCGTAAGATCTTTCATTTACCAGCCAATCAGAAAACACTAGTAGAATCCAACAAACTTTCGTTCGTAGACAGCTTTGTAAACCGTGCATGCGAGAATCTTGCTTGGCAACAGTTCACGTGTTCTGAATGTTTGAATCACTACAATGATCGTGATATTATTTTTCAAAACAATATTCAATTGCGAATGTTTCCTTTTCAATGCTGTTTGTGTGGTTTGTTTTTTACAAGTGACTGTGAGAATTATGGTAAGTGCCTCAATGCAGAGTATGAAGTCAACAAGTTCTGACTTTATCACCAGTTTGGATATAACAAGGTTAGTTGTTTTCTTCACTTTGAAATTAAATATCTACCTCAGGCAGCCTGCAATGTGTACATTCACCACACAATCAGTTCAACATTCAACCTTATTCAAATGTCGAGTTAAATGTTTATTGTACTCGGCAATTGCCAAAGTTTTCCTGTGAGCAGGTCACCTGAAATTAGGCGGGAGGCGCTTCCCAAAATTTTCAGATTTTCAACCACTGTAATTTGTTAATTTAAATTAGGTATGACATTATAAAAATAAAATGAATGCTGACAAACACGATAAAATTTTTTGCATTTTAGAGAGAACAAAAACAAGAAAATCCCATATGCGTGGAAAACTAAACGCATTTCTGCCCTTAATCATCGAAGGAAAATCCTCCGAATCAGACGAATCATGAAGGTTTATGATTACAGATTGAATGAATCGCAAAAAGGAATATTCGCATTCGTTTGAAATTACATGTGAAATGCAATCTGCCCAATGAGCTTTATATTCCCCACTTAAGATTCTCCTAACGTTTCCTACCACTTATCCGCTTAGATTTGGACATTGCTTGGATTTTCTGAATTTCTTTTTATAAATTCCCAAACTAAATCAATTTTATAATGTATTGTTTAGCTTTTTTATAACCTAACATTTCGTGTACGTGTTCGAATAATTTAATTTCACGGCCTACTTCGAATTTTTTTCAAGGTCAAAATCCAAAAAACATACTACCGATTTTTTTAAATGAAATTTGACGACGCCAACTGATTTGTGGGTGTGACCAGAATTTCACGATAAAATTATTTTTTTTAACAGAAATATAGCATAAGTAAAATATTCATATCAATATCGAAATAATTCAAATAGTTGTCATGTAAATCACAACTTTGTAAATAATATGGTTTAAAATACTCCTTCAGAACATAACAACTCTATGTGGGATATGTTATGTCTCTTAGAACAGTGAAGTTTGTTGTCAAAGAATAGAAATGCACATCTTTACATGCAATAATATAATTACCAATATTAATAACATAAATGAACTACTACAAAAGAATGTATTGACATGACAGTGCCCACACATTAAATTTCGGACTGTTCAACCAAATCTCCATTTAATTCGATACATTTATCGTGTCGTTTTCTTATGTTAACCATAACATTCGATAATTGGTTTGGGGTGATATATCTGCAAGCCTGTCCTATTCTTTCACGCAGCTCCTCTTTGCTCGTTGGGCGAGTATTGTAAACTTTTTCTTTAACGAAGCCCCATAAAAAAAATCCAATAGAGTCAAGTCCGGTGATCTGGGGGGAAACTCGATCAATGCACTATTTCGCCGTATCCACCGATTAGGAAAATTTTCTTCCAACCAATCTCTCACAATCCTGCTCTTGTGGATGGAACAGCCATCTAATTGAAATAGAAGATGAGCCTCTTCTGCCAGTGGAAGTTCATCCATGACGTTGGAAAATTCGTTTTTAAAAAAATTCAAAAAATGTTGACCATTCAAATTGCTTTCAAAAAAAAAGGGGGCCAATTATTTTGGTATGTAATATTCCACACCAAACATTTATTTTTCATGAGTACTGTCTTCTGCAATTTATTATCCAACGTGGATTTTCTTCCGTCCAGTACCTTGTATTTTGAGAATTAACTGTTCCATTGGTTGTGAATGTTGCCTCGTCACTGAACAAAGTTTTTTTCAGAAAATTCCTGTTATTTAGATATTCTCCTTGAGCCCATAAACTATACTCCATCCTCTTTTCATTATCGCCTTCTTCTAAGGTGTGAAGAAACTTGGCTGAAATTTTATTATGTTATAGTAGGATGGGTCATTAGAAAAAAGTGTGAGTTCAAATGATTATCTAGGTTTATTTTCTGAGATATAAGCGGCCAAAGTTCATAAAAATGTCGTATTGGGGTAGGATTGACAAAGAAAAAAACTGTTTTTTTAGTCGAAATATGACAAAGTAAGGATGAAAATGTATTGATCGGAACTCATAAACATGTTCAATTATAATCTTATTGATCATAGTACATTAGGGTGTATGCGGGGCATAGTAAAAAAAATCGTTTTTCCGGTTTTTTTTCCAGCCCTATTTTAAAACCAACAAATTATATTTTGTTAAGATATCATAGTTTCAGTCTATTGTAGGCGAAAAAACGTGTTTTGTTTCTTAATGACTCGCTCTGTTTGAAATCTTTTTATTTTTCTATTTTCGAGTATTTTCCTATACTGAAAACAATTGACAGATCGTTTTTGATTACTTACATAAAAAGGAATTGATTGCTACTGCCCATTGAATAAAAGATAGGGTAATATTCTGATGAACTCAATTGTTCAATATTACCTTTCATTGAGATAAAGGGTGCCTTACATTTTTTTTGGGTCATTTACAAAGTTTTTATTGAATATCTAGACTGTTCCGTTAATTTGGACCATATTTCACTCACAATATTTTGGAAATGTTGACTATCATATACGATAGTTTTATCAACTTTGTATGTTGCGTTTCTGAGATATGCATATTTCAAGTTTACGGTATTACGATATATAGGGTGACCTATCGATTTAACAAAATTTTATGGAACCTTTCGACACATTCAATTCCATTATAAAACTTTCCGAAATCAATTATTTGATACTATAAACAACACAAACCACACTCAAAAACAATTTGGAACTCAACAGTATAGACTAAAAAAAATGAATTATAAATAACGACTTCTGACATAAAAAGTGAATAATATAACAAATCGAAATTGAAACTAATTAGTTATAAACAACATAATCAACAATTTACATAACGTAACTCTCAAAAAACAAACAATAACCAAATTCAAATGAAATTATTAATATTGTTATTGATTGGTCTATTTGCGCAATCTAAAACATTTCTCAATAGTTTATGGCTAGGGTACTTTATTGTTTCTATTTAAAATTGATATGCGTAATCCTGAACCTGGACTATTACGCTGCCGCATTGGCGTCCAGATTTAGGAATGCTATGAAGTATCAACTGTGGATATCCTTCAGTATTATTCCTGATGCACCTGCAAATGAACGTATACTAGGCTACTACTTACTGTACCTGCAAAAGTGGAGCAAGAACAGTGGGATGCTGTTCTCATATTTACAGCGTACTTTGGTACCTAGGATATGCTCGTCATCAAGAAACAATGAAGTACCCTAGCCATGAACTATTAAACAATGTTTTAGATTGCGCAAATAGACCAATAAATAACAATATTAATAATATTATTTGAATTTAGGATTTGTTTATTTTTTGTTTTTTCATTTGATTATATTATGTGATTATGTAAATTGTTGATTACTATCGTTTCGAACGTCCATCGTCTTAATGTATTCAAAAGGTTTTCACGACGTTTCGAATGCTTGTATCTGCAATCATCTTCAGTATTCACCTGAAGACGATTGCAGATACAAGCATTCGAAACGCCGTGATAACCTTTGAAATACATGTAAATTGTTGTTTATGTTGTTTATAACTAATTAGTTTCGATTTAAAGTTCACTACTACAATACACTATAAGATTTTCACTACTTAAGGGTTCACTAAAGCACGACGCGTTTTTCGCTATACAATAGCTCCACCAGGTTCATTTCGATTTGTTATATTATAATTTCCATAATATTAATTGACTTTTTATGTTAGAAGTCGTTATTTATAATTCGATTTTTTTGAGTCTATACTGTTGAGTTCCAAATTGTTGTTGAGTGTGTTTTGTGTTGTTTATAGTATCAAATAATTGATTTCGAAAAGTATTCTAATAGAATTGAATGTGACGAAAGGTTCCATAAAATTTTGTTAAATCGATAGGTTACCCCATATATCGTAATACCGTAAACTTCAAAAATGCATATCTTAGAAACGCAACATATAAAGTTAATAAAACTATCGTATATGATAGTCAACATTTTCAAAATATTGTTAGTAAAATATGGTCCAAATTAACGAAACAGTTTTCTAGATGTTCAATAAAAACATTGTAAATGACCTACAAAAAAATGTAACGCACCCTTTATCTAAATGAAAGGTGATATTGAACAATTGAGTTCATCAGAATGTTACCCTATCTTTTATTCGATTAGACAGTAGCAATTAATTCCTTTTTTCGTAATCAAAAACGATCTGTCAATTGTTTTCAGTATAGGGGTATACTCGAAAATAAAAAAATAAAAAATTCAAACATAGAGAGTCATCAAGAAACAAAACACGTTTTTCCGCCTACAATAGACTGAAACTATCTTATCTTATCAAAATATAACTTGGTTTTGAAATAGTGCTGGAAAAAAAATCTAGAAAAACGATTTTTTTGACTATGCCCCGTATACACCCTAATGTACTATCATCATTAAGATTATAATTGAACATGTTTATGAGTTCCGATCAATACATTTACTTTGTCTTATTTCGACTAAAAAAAACATTTTTTTTCTTTGTCAATCCTACCCCAATACGACGTTTTTACGAACTTTGGCCGCTTATATCTCAGAAACTAAACATGCAAAATCATTTGAATTCACATTTTTTTCTAATTTATTTATTTATTTATTTATTTATTGATACACTGTTCTACAGGTTACACCCAACTACAGAACAGGAATATAAGTTACAAATACAGTACAATACAAAATAACAAATTAACAAAGTAATAATACATATCGAGATTAACTAAAGTAATAGGATTTAATCGCAGAGATTGAACAGTCAAAAATATCAATCTGACAACTTGCAGAATTACAATTGACACACATGTTTTGCAGCGGTGAGTATTTTAAGATATCTGTTCGTGGTGTTGGTAAATAAAACGTGTTGTCTACTCTAGACGATGGTCTAGGTACATTGAAATTGAGTTTTTGCAGAATATGTGGGTCAATAATTAGGTTGTTGATAAGTTTGAACAAGAAAATTGTGGAGTGACAATCACGACGGCAGCTCAGGCTGTTCATAGCGTGTCTAGCCAACAATGCATCATGGGGAAAGCCAATTGGTGGATATATGTTGTCCGTTTTATAGGAGAGAAGTTTAAGGAAGCGACGCTGAACCGATTCAACCTTCTCTATATATAAGTGATTATGTGGGTTCCAGATTATAGATGCGTATTCTAATTTTGATCTGACGAAGGCATAGTATAAGGTTTTCGATGTAGATGGGTCGGAGAAATCTTTAGAGATACGCGCAATGAATCCATACATTCTGTTTGCTGCAGACAGAGTGGCTTCAATATGAGGGGCAAAAGATAATTTCGAGTCGAAAATAACACCAAGATCGGTGTATGTGATAGGCCGTTGGAGGGGAATGTCGTTGATTGAATATTGATATAAAAGTGGCTGATTTCTCAAAGTGAATGTCATTACATTACATTTACTTGCATTAAGAGGAAGCTTATTACGGAAGCACCATTGCTCAATGCGTTTCAGGTTAAGGGACAATTGAAGACAGTCTTCTATCCCATTAATCTCAGAAAATAATTTTAGGTCATCCGCGTATATTAAGCAGTTGAGGTCAATGATCTCAACTATGTCATTTATGAAAGCATTGAAGAGGAGTGGACCAAGGTTGCTTCCTTGAGGTACACCTGAGGTAGATGCATATTCAATAGATTTGAGGCCATTGAATATGACATACTGTCGCCTGTCAGTGAGGTATGACACGAAGAGTTCGATGAGGGTCTGAGAAAAGCCATACCTGTACAGTTTTGATAGTAGTATTCCATGATCAAGTTTGTCGAACGCTTTCGAGAAGTCCGTATAAATGACATCGGTTTGGGATCTCCTATCAGTAGTCTCTGCAATGTATTGAGTGATGTTGAGAAGGTTGGTGGTTGTCGAGCGACCTTTCATGAAACCATGTTGAAGTGATGAGATTTGATTGCTCAGATGAGGATATAACCTGCTGTATAGGAGGATTTCAAACACTTTAGCGAAATTACATATTATTGATATGGCTCTGAAATTTTCAACATCAGACTTATCCCCTTTTTTATCAATTGGGCGAACTTTAGACAATTTCCATAGGTCTGGGATGGTACTAGTTTTGATGCAGATATTTATCAGGCTTGTTAGTGGATTAGCCAGGGCATAAGCGCAGTCTTTGACCATTAGTGCAGGGATGCTGTCGGGACCCGTAGTCATTCTTGGTTTCAGCTGTTTCAAAGCTGCCAACACTTCATTTTCTTCGAAATAGGGAATGTCCAGGACTTGTGAATGCGGATCACTATCACTAAATTCGGTTTGAGAACTAATAATGTATGATTTGGAGAAAAAATCAGCAAAGCTATTGAGAATGTCCTGAGGAGTTTCAAAAGATTGTCCTTCGTAGGTCATTCTGTCAGATATGCCAGTTGATCCTTTTTGTTGTTTATAAATGCCCAAAATTTATTTGGGTTGCCTTTTATGTCATTTTCAGCAGATTTCACATATTTTTGTACGAATTGTCAACGTCAGCCTTGATCTGTGCCCTCAAGCGAGTGAATTCATCCCGGTCAGCAATGTCCCCGCTGTTTTTGAATGAACGCCAATGCTTAGCCTTGAGGCGTATTAGACGAATAATTTCCCTGTCGAACCACGGCGGATATTTACGCTTGACGTTACCAGTTCGTAGGGGTACACATTGATCCAATGCATTATAAATTTTTCCGTAAAAGTAAGAGCAAGCATCATTTGATCTATCGAAAGCTTCAAGAAAGGTCCAGTCAATATTAGCTATAAGGTCGTACAACCGGGCAAAATCTGCTCTCCTGAAGTTGTACTCATTATTGTGAGAGGCGGCGAAGTTTCTTTTCAGATTAAGAGCCATATTCGATTTACAATGAACATTCAAGGCGGGGTGATGTTTGTCTTCGGGTACTAAGGGATCAGATGATCTCTCGACACTGCACTCAGCATTACTACTGTATAGTACAAAGTCGAGTATTCTCCCATGATCATTATGGATGCAGTTATACTGTGACAGATTACTGATTTCAAGAAAGTTCTTTAAGATATTGTTTGTTGTATTTAGTTGGTCACCCTGTATGAACGAGACATATGAAGGTATATTGAAGTCACCCGTGACGAGAATAATATCGCTATAGGCAACTTGGATGTTGGTGAGTGTTTCGAACAGGATAAAGAATTTGTCGTTAGACAGAGAGGGAGGAACATAAATATTGATGACAAACAGTGAAGTTGAAGTAGAAACTATCTTCACCATAACAATGTCGAGAGTGACCAGTTCATGAGGAATTAAAGGTGTTAAGTCAACCTGTGAGGAGCCGAACGAGTCTAACACTGCAATAAGAGCTCCTCCGCCTCTTGTGCAATTGCATTCATCGAAATTTCTATCTGAGCGGTATACTTGATAAAAGTTTGGGAATAGCTCCTCATTTTTGATCGAGTCGTTCAACCAAGTTTCTGTCAGTGCAACAATTGGATACTCGTTCACCGAAATTGAGTTAAGGAAAAGGTCTGTTTTAGATCGCAAACCTCGAGTGTTTTGATAAAAAATTTCTATGCAGTTTGTATTTCGTGAGAAAGTATTATCATGGGAAGACACGAGATTATTCAATGTTTCGGAAGGAGATGGTGATTGCTACAAACAGCCAAGCACGTCAATTTTGAATTTTTTGACAGCTGTTTGGTAAGCAGTGCATTTCTCCTTTTCCCACACCGCATGATCAATTGAGACATTTGTTCCACCAAGTTTAACGCAATTAGTGCACTTCCGTATTTGAGAATTGCACGCCTTAACTTCGTGATTGTCACCGCACAGTGGGCAGGAAAGAGGCTTGTTACATTTTCTAGAAGAATGGTGAAATTCATTACATGTAAAACATCGAGAAATATCAATTGCATCAAAAACGCTACAACTATCAAAGCCAATGAACAGATTGCCGGTCTTCATTATTCTGTCATAACAGTGTTTCTCAGTTTGAATCACAGCTTGAAAAATACTGTTATTTTTCTTGGTGGGAAAAATTTTAACTATAGTACAGTCGGAAGATCCGGAGAAAACATCGGTATTACATTTTACTAATAAATCAAGCAATACACTATCAGAGTACTGTTCAGACATTCCTACCACGCGAATTCTTGGGTTGATACCAGCAAACTCCCGAACCACGTAGGATTCCGCCATTTTTTCTTCAACAAGTCTTTTCATTTTTTCGTTATCTTCTTTAGACTTACATCCGATGAGGATGCCGCCATCTTTCATATGCCTGATTTTGGCCAAGTGGAGGCCATTTTCGGATGGGTTGACATTAGTCATAAGCTCAGACTTGGTTTTTGTGATAGACTGATTTTCATTTTTAGGATGAATAATAACTGCGGGGTGAGTCTTATTTTTGACAACATCAGCGTATGGTGTTGGGGTACTATCGAGTGCCGGTTCCCTGAATATTTTGGTTACATCAGATCTTATAGCCGCTATTTGAACGTTGATTTTGGATAACGCATCATCTACTTTTGAGTCTAGAAGCTGACTGATTTCTTTATTGTTAATTGAGACACAATCCTTAATACAGCCTTCGCATCTCCAAAAGAGACCCGGTACCGCATTTATTGCGGCGAGTGTATCAATAGTTTTAGAAATACACGACGAGTGAACGGGGTTTTTGCAGGCCTCACAAAAAATTGCCGGCTTCGATCTGCTTATCGCCGTTGAACATTCGGTGCAATTAACCATTGTTAAGCATTATAGGACGAAAACTTACGAATATGTTTCCTTGAAAACAGTTCCAGATTGAAGTTCGCACTCTTATGCACAATTAGTAAACTTTTCCAATTAATTGTCACTCTATGTCCCACTGAAAGACTCGAATGTCACGGAGCGATGTTCACAGTTCACAGTTTTCACAAATATGATAATATGAAATAATGACCCATCCTACTATAACATAATAAAATTTCAGCCAATTCGACCGAAATCCAATTTTCCATATGTTTTCGTGCGGGGTTCTTTGTAGACAAAATTAATTTGAATATCGACAATTAACACGCTAAGGCAATAGAAAATAATGTATTTGTATTGTAGGGAAACAGAGACCAATCCAACGAAGTCAACAGAGAAATTGCTCTAGCAGACGTCCAAGACCTTTATGAAGCAGGAGAAGATTCTTGGGGAACCGAAGAATCTGTATTCAATGCGATCCTTTGCCAAAGAAATCCGTTCCATCTGAAATTGGTATTCGATGAATACGAACTGAGAGTCGGTCATCCTCTCGAAGAAGCTATAGAAAACGAGTTTTCAGGTAAGTTTCGCTGAGAAGGTTATGTCATACCCCGAAAATATAGAGATATATAATTAAGCATATATCGATCAGTTAAGAAAAACTATGCAATCAACAGAATTTTGTCCTAACCTGTACCTAGAGAGGAAAGTCAATACCAGAATAATTCCGCGACAAAAATAAATTATTTTGATACCAAAGTGGAAATATCAAACACATGTAGAAACGTCTAGCCACGCTGAACTATTAAAAAACTTGGAATTAAATCGAATCAGACAGTTTTTAAATATGTAGAAAAAGTAATTAAGTATAGTCAAGGACGAATTGTTACAAACGGAAATTAAACTGACTTCAGTGTCCAGGTACAGAGCAAAGAAAACATATCGCGATTAATAAACAGAAGTCAGAATTAAATATCCTTTCGATTTTATGAAAGATATTCCATCCAAACTAGGTAGTTATTGATTTTTAATAAACATACGAGTAAACTAACGTAATTGAAGTTTTATTTTGGTAATTGGTGAAATACTATCTGGTGACAGGCAGGTTCTAGTTTTGGTAAGCCATTTTTATTGTATTTATATTTATTTGTCCCGATTTTTAATATTATTTTCTTATATATACAATATGTGTTCCGAGACAGCTTTGATAGCTTCTCCTTTTATGCCGTCTTTTCCGGCAGTTTCTCCGTCTTTCAGATTCATTATTATATTCAACAATTCACTTGTTTCAATTGGAGTTGAAATCATAGAGTTCGAAGGAATGCTTCCAGATATTTTTTGTTTGGATCTCTTACAATATTTTCGGCAAGTGTTTTCCCCGTTTCAACAAATCTAAGGTTGAATTCATTCGCAATATGGAGATCTCCATTTTGGTTACGAACTGCTGAAATAACATTATTGTTGGGTTTTGTGTTACTCAATTCTCTCACGTTTTCCCACAGAAATTTTGGATTGTTGAGGTTTTTGAGGTTGAGGTTCATTTGTTTTTTATAGTAATCTCGCTTTACTTTTTTTATTAAATTAGTAAGGTTATTTTTGTAAATTTTATACTGGTTTATCAATAAATCATTACTTGGGTCCTTTTTGAGATTCTTGAACATATAATTTTTTTATTAATCGATGTTAATAATGCATTTGTCAGCTGAGGTACGAGTTTTGAGTGTTTCCTCAGTTGTTTTTCCTTTGAGTGCATTCGCTTATTCTTGTCGAAAGTATTTTTAAAAATTCGTTTATTGCGGAGTTTGGATATATATATATATATATAAATTTATATATATATATATATATATATATATATATATATATATATATATATATGCAAAAACGAGTTCATTCATCTATCTCCTTACGAAAATTCCCAAATACAACCTCAAGGTACAAGAATGCCATCATTTCCTTGCATGAAAATCTCATTTTCTCGTGCAGGTAGTACACAGAAAGTTCTACTCGATCTAACCATGTGCCTCAGGAATAGATACATCTATCTAGCGACGAGATTACATGACGCTATGGCAGGAATGGGAACAGACGATAAGACGTTGATCAGAATCATAGTGTCGAGATCAGAAATCGATCTGGAGGATATAAAGTATGCTTACTATGCTAAGTACTCGAAAAGTCTTGCTGAAAGAGTGGAGGTATGTATTTTGTTTGGACTGTTCCCTCTCTTACATTCAAATATGATATTTTCGATCCAATATAAAGTACATCAGAAGATAAACTTATATTTCTATTTGAAACAACAATTTTAACCAAGAACATATTTATGAAAACGGGCATTTCGTCAATTTACTAAAAAAACTATTATTTTCGTATTTGATATAATTTACACTTACGTTAACATAGAAAAAACATATTTTACGCGGCGCATACCTTGTTTGAGGTCATAATATAAGTATATGTTGGTTAGGTGAGCTTATTTTTTCCTGTATCACGTTATCAAAGTCTATTTAATAACGAATTTCACGGATTTTGAAGCAATATTTGTTTATTTTTTGGTTTTAGTATTAATTAAAAAAAAATTATGAAAACAATCACACCTTCTTCAACTACAAGCTTCAGAAAGTGTTATTGAAAAATCTTAATATCACATTTTAAACCAGAGTTTTTGAAGCATGGGCAAAAAATTCAAATTTGTCCATTTTTGAAATTATTCAATATTTTAACCACTGTATTTTTTTAAATAAAATTTTAAGATTTTTTTCCATTTGCACAACTACTCAAGTGTCATTTTGAGAGAAAAATTTCGGATGTTTATCTTGAAAATTTAAATAATGATCTTTAATTTAAATAATGATCTTTAATTGATTTTATAGAAAATTCTACTTTGGCGTAACTTCATATATGTAATATTGCTATTCATATTTTTTTTTCACATTTGAAAATATGACACCTCGTTAGCTACTATTTTCTTCTTTCATTTAATTAGCTCAATTTTATCAATTATATCAAAAGTGAAGCGCGAAAACTTCAAATAAGTACCTTTTTTATGTAAAATCTTCCATTCTTTCGAATGGCGCTATCAGTTTTTCATTTTTTTTTAAAGATATTCAATGAACAATGTAATTCTGCAACTTATTTGTTAAATAATAAATTAGGCACACACCTTACGGTTGGCAACTTTTTATATGTTGTTCCTAACATCATCACTAATGTACAGTAAAAAGTTGCCGCCGTCCCCTAACTTTCTGAAGCTAAAATCTGATATTATTCCACTATAAGGTATTAGACCGTTGACGAAACTTAACAAATTCATCCGCAGGCAGCGATCCGAAAACAACGAAGCGTCAAGATCGGGAGCTCTCTTCATAGAAAGTGGAGGTTTAATTTTCCCACCTAACCAGCATACGTACTTGACTCGTTCTAGAGATTTACCATCATCTGATTTGCACCGAATCACTCTTTACCATAAAAGCCATATTTATTTTAAATCCAATCTTTTTTGGACGACGATTCAATTGATCATTCTCCGAATATTGGTATTTTCAAATCAAAACTGCTCTTGTCGAAATAAATAATGCTAGTCGATTTTCAATTTCCATGCTGATTCATGTAGTTAGCATCTATTTCTAACTACTTTCTTATCGATTCGTTTTTATCTATATAACTTATATTTCATTTAAATCATTACCTGACGTTTTATGCGTTACTGTTTCAATACCTTAATTTTCTGCTTGTCATCAAAGGAAATAGAATGTGTTTCATTATTGAAAGATCAACGCCAATACCTACAATTTGGAAAGATCCGTTAGTAATTGACATTAACTCATACCTTTTTTGTAGGATGATACTTCGGGGACATACTTGAAAACTTTACTGGCAATAATCGGTTGAAAAAGATGATCTCGAAATGAAAATTAGTATGTATATATATCACCATCATATTTCATATAGATGGAAGAAAAAATATTTCTCGGCCACAGTCCGCAAAAGATATATATGACATGAAAACTCCTTTTTTTATCCAAATCTCACAGAAATGTACATCAATCAGAACAAGTGAAATGGAATGGTTGCAAATATAATTACTCCAATGTTTATAATAATTCGTTTTCATCCTTTTTCAATAAAGCTGAAGAATTCAAACACCCGAAAAAAAAGAAGAGCTATGTTTGTTCTTTATCGCTTATTGGGAAAACTACGTTGGTTTTTTCAAAAGATAGTAAACGTTATCTGAATAGGAGGTACTAATAAGCTCTAGCCAATCAGAATCTTGTAGCATTAACCCGTCATAGTGACGTAGATGGACATGAGTACAGGTGGCCCACGTATCATACAGGGTGGTCCAATATACATTCAAAAGCCCGTAACTCTCAGATACCAGAGTGCGGAGTGTGCTAGTCCGCCACTGTCCAGAGAGAATGGTGGCCATGACATGTCCATATACGTCCATGACTCACAAATGATATTTCATCTCTTTCTATTATTGCCACCATTGTCTTATGGGGAATAGACTCTCCTACTCAGATAACGTTTACTCTCTTTGGGTTTTTTCCACTTATTGGGAACGTAGATTGGTTTTGTCTACTCTGAATGACATTTCAGTGGTTGTCAGTGTCAAATACTAATATTTTGATTGGTTTATAAAATACGAGTGTATTCATCAATTCTAAAAGTTAAAATCACTGACAAGTGGATCAGTGTAATATTACTTTTATTTCATTTATTCATATATAAGACTCGGTAAAACCCTTTTTCTACAATGTAAATCCTTAAAAAGTTATTAAAATCAAGAGTACTTAATAGTAAAGCATGAAAAAAGAAAATAATAAGATAGATTTGAACAATTAGGGACTGAATTGTAACGAAAATCAACGCTACAAAATAACAATAGTAGAGAACATGTACTTAAGACAATAATCCAGCTATCAAATGGCTTGTAATGATATTTTGAAAGGTTCAAGATTCCATCCTGTCAGACAAAATACATTGCTATTGAATTCATTACCTAATCGAATGAATCTAGATAAAGGACAATGATATCCATAATTGGAATTATCAAATAGTATAGCAAATAATTCATCATTACGAGAATGAACGTTTATGTTTCGTAATCAACCAGTTGCAGTTTTTTCGGTTCATCTCGAGAGAACACATATTCAGCTCGCTCAAGATCTGCTTATAGGTATTGGTTTCATACTGTGTATAGATTTCAGGGTATTAATTGGAAAACTAACCATCGAGGTCCTGCCAATTACGTTCACGAAAAACTCTCATTCTAATCTAAAAAAGTGGCTGAAAATTAAAATAAAGTATCTTGTCGAGAGAAGGCGAGACAAGAGAACATTTTCTCTTGGCTGAGACAATACAAGAGGAAGCAATTGTCTTATCATATCTTGTCTTGACAAGATCCATCACTACCGAAGATGAACTTCTTTTTGCTTTGACGCTTTTCAATACAGCACCAATTTCAATATGCACAAATAAAAGCATTTTTCAACTCTTCTCAGTATTCCCAAAAGTTCAGTTTCACCTGATTGTGGGAAACACTAAGCACATTCATTCGATTATCAGTAATTTCATTTTTGATTTCAGGATGAACTATCATCAGACTACAAAAAAGTAGTCTTATCCATAATAGCTTGAGGAGAAATATACATCACGAAGATTTGATAATCACATTCCTAGAATATAATCAACCATCATCATATTGCATTGGGCAAATGTAAATAAAATCCACCACCAATTATGAAATTTTCCAACAATATTTATACTTCTTAATAAAGTTTTCAAAATAGATGCAGAAATTTCGTTTATTTATCCTAAACCCCAATATTCCTAGTAGGAAAAAAACTACTTTAAAGAGGGAGATCTATATTTTGAATTAAAGAAGTGGAAACGTTGGAAAACCACAAAGAAAACTTTAAAAATACAGTATTTTTGAAATGGTTACCAATTCTCAAAAGGAATAAATACTTCATAACACCTTATTTTGGATGTGGAAAAATCTAAGATAGAAAATGAAGCCTTTGGTGTGACATCTAACGGAAAAAAACTACTTTCCCACCACGAAATAGATGATTTGTTCGGGTTTTCCAGAGGTTGGTAAGAGTGCTTCACTTTTCAGATATGCCCGTTTTGAGCCCAAAATTGGCTACATTACGTGCATAAAATATTTTGTTTATTCATTAAGCTCTTTCTCATTTTTTTTCTGAATCCACTGACAGAAAAAAATGGACAATTTTGGAAAGGATATTCGGGAGTCCGGACCTCTACTTAATGAATTGACGTGATGAGCTTAGGATGTTGTTCGAGAATCGTGTTATATGAGCAGTGTTGCCAAGTTGATGAATTATTTTGCAGCACCAACTCGGCAAAGTCGTTTTTATAAAAAAATTACCACTTCTCGTTTCCATACGGTGGCCATTTGGCAGGTTGTGAATTCAAAATTCCATATCCGAGGAGGGCACTGTAAATAATCCGCAAAATAATTCATACTTTTTCACGGCTACCAATTCAATTGAAATATAATGAATAATTTGAAAAATACTGATAGTGTTGATTGTATCTCTATAAAAATAATATAGGTCGTTACATTGCAGAGCGTCCCGCATACATCATCATCTTTTGGTTGAACTTGAAATAGTTCCTCAGAAATTGAAAATTGGAAGGGTCATACCAATCCCCAAAAAAGATAACTATCAGTTACTGGAAAATGATAGATAACTATCTCCATTGCCATACGTAACCTAATAGA
This sequence comes from Gonioctena quinquepunctata, assembly GCA_018342105.1. Lineage (NCBI taxonomy): Eukaryota > Metazoa > Arthropoda > Insecta > Coleoptera > Chrysomelidae > Gonioctena > Gonioctena quinquepunctata. The sequence continues at coordinate 542,085 of JAFIRS010000737.1, read as the reverse complement.
AAGAGCAGTATATAACCGAATATCAAACCATTAGGGTCAAAATAGTTTTTATTCGGGGAAGTCAACAGAAAGTGCAATTTATTCACAAATTTTCGTATCAGAAGCTATTACTATTTTTTTACCCCCTAAAGTTTTGGAACTGAAATTTATTGAAATTATATTACATAGATCTTAGAGAAATAGTTAATGACCAACCTAGAAAATAGTAAAATTTTCATTAGAATGAATGGCACCTAAGCAGAAACGTTTGATGCGAATCTTGGAGATCCACAGGAACCAATCTTGGGGCCAATATTATTCCTTATTTTCATCAACGATCTTCCAAACCACATGAATACGAATAACCTAGTATTATACGCAGATGATATATCACTGGCAGAAAATGATAATAATCCTCATTGCTACGGGAAGGTTGATTTATTCAGAAAAGTTTGAGAATTGTCGGTCATTCAAAAATTGTATGATACAAAATGCATCGAAAACTGAACTCCACTCAAACGGCAAAAAATCACATGGTCTAATTAATGTAACTATATGAAGAAGTACGTTGCTCACCTCTCCTGTTTTATTTTTTGGCACCTATTTAGATGCAGATATGTCATTTAGAAATGTCATTAAAAATATAAACAAGGAAAATCAGTGCACGCCACTTGGCTGTCCTTCAATTAAAAGTATATTTTCAATAAAAACTAATTAATAAAAGACCTTTTTAAAGACAAGCTTTTGTCGCATAAAGTTTTCAGTTCGAGTACAAAAGCGACAAGCTTTTGAATCGATAACTCACAGAATAATCTACGTCACACATCCAAAGCAATTATTTTTATTTTATTCTTTAGCGCATTTGGATAGAATCTTGTCTCTAAAAAGATTTTTTATTAATTATTTTATTTTGTGTTTTTTTAGTAAAAACGCCTTAATCTATGCATATTTGTTGACGCATCGTTATTATGAAGCCTTTTTCCTGTAAGTTCTGAGCTATCTAGTTCTTCAATGAGGATTTTTGAAAATTCAATTATCTCGACTAAATTCATAATCTCCGCCCCCAAAAACCCTGAACTACCAATTTTGAATAGAAACGGTCCATAATCACAAAACTCGTCCACCATCTTGAAGCCGCCATCTAGAATTTGTGAATTTTGACAATAAATTCATAATCTCCGAAATTTTGAATCGAATCGGACCATAATTACAAAACTCGTCCGCTATTTCCGAGCCACCATCTTGAATTTGTGAATTTTGACAACAAATTCATAATCTTCGAACCCAAAAACCCCCACATACCAAGTTTCAATAGAATCGGACCATAATCACAGAGATCGTCGGCCATCTTGGAGCCGCCATTTTGATTTTATGAATTTTGACAAAGAATGCATACTCTTCGACCACGAAAACACATACCAATTTTGAATCGAATCGGACCATAAACACAAATCTCGTGCGCCATCTTGGAGCCGCCATCATGTTTTTTTCACTAACACAAATTCCATAATGCATTGACACGAGAACTATGAATTTTTTTTTTTTTAATGTTCTGGTTCCCACGAAAAGGGATATCGGACAACTAGAAGTGGATCAAATCTAACTTATAAGCATTGATTACACACATCAGGATCTAAATGAAAGCTTTGAAAAACAATCCTTGATGTGTACTATACGCTTGTATATTCTCGAATCATTGTTTGGGGATATACGTCACTAGCACGAAGGCTGTCAATTTTATAATTATACTAATATTTGTTATTAAACGAACAGATTCGTGTAAAGGGTATTATAAAGAAAATAGGTTATTAACGGTTCTTGTATATATGTTTACAAATGTATTTCGGTTGTCAAAAAACTATTGATTCATATACACAGGAATTTTTCCAAAAGTAAAAGTCCTAAATACAATAGTATAAAGTTTTTCAATACTCTTCCTGGAAATATGAAGTGAAGAGAATGTTTAAATATATTTCGAAAATCAACTAAAATCCTACTTAATCGAGAAATATTATTACAATTTAAGTAAGTTCTTGGAATACTAGCGGAAATTGTATTAATTGTAATATATCCATATATCCGCGTTGGGTGACCTCTTTTTTCATGTCCAATACCATATATTATGGTCCTAATAGAATAAATATAATATTATCATTATTATTATTGATAAAACACATAGGATGGTCAAAAATCGTATTTATATCAGGTATCTTAAAGTTCCAAGCAAGAAGCCTTATGGGGGCAGTTTGATAAGTTTGTTCATGTTAAGGTTAATAAAAAAAGCCTTAATGATATGAAATCATGTATGCGATACCGCGTAACGCTAATAGAAGAAACAACAAATTGCCAAATAAAAAACAATCATGGCAAAACTGTGATTCGAAAGCTCTATTTCACTCTATTACACGATTTCCATGCACGAGTTTTGCCAAAAACACAGTTTTTATTTCACTCGACAACATTGAGAATTCCGAGTACCTACCTGTACAAGTGTTTCTTAGGCCCGGTTGTTCAATCAAGGATGACCAAGTGATTGGGGTTAAACCAGAATTATCAATTTTGTTTCAGTTGTTCAATAGTTTTTAGTTTTTCAAACTATTATTATTATTATTAAAAATTTTTAACTATTATTTTCCAATATTGAATAGAATCGGACCATAATCACCAAACTCGTGGCCATTTTGGAGCCGCCATTTTGAATCCTTCTATTTAGACAAAATAATCATAATCTCCGACCCCAAAAACCCCCACATACCAAATTTTGTATAGAATCAGACCATAATCACAAAACTCGGCCGCCATTTTAAAGCTGCCATCTTAAATTTTCAAATTTTCACAAAAGAATCATAATATTCGACCCCAAAAACCCCCACATACCAAGTTTGTATAGAATCAGACCATAATCACAAAACTCGTCCACCATTTTGGAGCCGCCATCTTGAATTTTTGAATTTTGACAAAAGATTCATAATCTTCGACCAAGAAAACCCTCAGATACCAATTTTGAAGCGAATCGGACAATAATCACAAAACTCGTACGCCATATTGGAGCCGCCATTTTGTTTTTTTTTTCACACTGAAATTTCTTAATGCATTGTCACCGGAATTATGTACACCTGCCAAATTTCAAATCATTCGGACGTCTGGAAGTGGGTCAAAATCGCGCCTAAAGGAGTCTGTTACAAACAAACAAACATACAAGTGAAGCTAATATAAAGCGTGAGATAAACCTAGTTTAACAATGGTTTAAGTTAATCTCATGAATTCGGGGGTTTAAGGAGATAATTTGCCGATTCTAACCTATTTGATTGACATTTCAATTTGATTATTCTGAAAATTATTATTGTGTTGAATATTATTGTTTTATACCCTACTGCAAATATGTTCGAAGAGATAACAGACTATAAAGATTTTTCTGAAGGTATTGATATTATTGCCCCAAGAAGAAAACGTAGAAACAAATCATTTGGAAGAATGGACAGAAACATTTTTTGAACAGATTTCGCTTGCCAAAAAAATCGCCCCTCAATGACTACTAAGGCAAAATCGTAACAAAAAATAAACTTCCAAATAAAAATCAAATCTTGATTTTTCTTAACAAAAACGTTTGTCTTGTCATAAAAAACTAGAATTAAATCATCACAATTGCAAAATGAAAAACTACATAATCTGTTCTCAAGAATCTCTAACAAATCTTGATTTACTGTTGATTGATGAATTATGTTTCAAAGATAATGTTTGTTTATATATCTCATTCATATGGGTTTTTTCTAGATTCTACTCCTCCTTCTGCATTTCCAAGAAAAAATGGTGTTTTTCTCTCATGTGTATTACATTCAACTTGTGTTCTTCATCAAGTGATTGTTTTTGTAGATCTACAAGATCTGCTTTGGACAGAGCCCAAATAAAAATTTTGTCTTTTATTGCTAAAGTGGTATTCCCTTTTTTTAAACCACTGGAAATTGTATTGTATCTATTACTTATTATAGCCCATGAATTCAATTTTGGCGAATTAGTAACTGCGTCCGTTTTTTTCTCAGATCAATAAGTAAATAATCTGAGTTTTTTTTACATTCTGCAATATCTTGGGGGTTCTTCTACCAGTGAAATGACAATATTTTCCTCACCTTCATTGAAATCATGAGTCCTTTTTTTTTAAGAGACGCTGTCAATTTATAGAATACTTTTGGCTTTCTTCCATCAATTTTTCTGTATACTTTTGACAAAACTATGAATTCTTGTTTGATTCAATGTTGATGTTTCTGAATGGTCCGAATGATGGTTCAAGCGAAAAAATGTGTTACCAACATATGAAAACAACAAATTAAGGAATCCAGGATTAATTTCTCATTGAAAAATGCATAACGTTCTAAATCCATAGTTAATTAACAATCCGAGTTTAGATAGGTAATCAACGGTTTAAACTCGCATTGAACAACCGGCCCTTATACGCTCTGCCTGTTCATAGTTATTTTGAGTTTTAATTCCTCGTTTAGAAGAATCAAAGGAATGAAGTTATTTTTCATTGAACTCAGAAATTCATTTTGTAGGTACCATTTGGAGGGAAAATTGGGCGCGGCTATTTTTATTAACTCTGCGGCTGATCCTAATTCAATTTTGATCACTTCATTTGTAGAAACAAGCCGACAGGAGTCCACACTGCAATTAAATTTTGAAACAATGCTAAATAACTTTGATCAACAGTATACAACTTGTGGTACGATTGCTCCACTCTGGCAACGCTGTATATGAGTATAAATAATAAATCATAGCGTCATCACACCACAGAGCGCATTCCTAGTTATCCGAAATACGCAAGCGCATGCTGGTGGCTCTCGTGGTCCAAGGTTGCCAAATGTAAAAATATTCCCAAATTGAGGGAATTTTACTAGAATAGTGTGCTACGCTATTTCTTAAAAGCTCAGAGGATGGGAACCACATAAAAATCAGTTATTCGATTATAATATGATTTTCTCCAGATTCCGCAGAATTTTCATCATATAAATCAATGGTCGTTTCTGGAATACGATGATCCTGGTTATGAATGAAGTATATTGATTTAATTGTGTTAAACTGTTGTATAGTTTTCCCAATATCAATTGCAGAAGCATAAAAAAGTCTTGCGGCGAAATCCTGTGAGCAGCAGTGGCGGAGATAACAAATTTCATTTAGATATTTTAAGATTTTAAAAATACTTCATAAATAATGAAAAATGAAAAAAAAATTAAAGACAAGCTTTTATTTATACAAATACATTAAGAAAGAAAAATAATTTCTTTCTTTCAAAACTAGAATATCCTAAAACGTATTTCGATCGGCACACACCAAGACCACAGGCGCTACTGGTTTTTAATCTTTCAGAGCTATAAAATCACAAATATAACGCGTGATTTATGACCTTCCATCGCCTAGATACACCTGCGAGCATTGATTTCCGACTTGATTGGCCCAGACGAATCGGTTGTAAAACAGACAGCCGTCACTCGAGTCCACGTTGACCAGCGGACTCTTTGTGCCGACGGAAACTGTATACAAGTAGTACAGATTATTTTTCGTTCCGTTTCTTCGCATATACGCTCGTGTTAGCGAAGTGAGTTTTTATTTGCTTCCTATAGAAACAGTTTCTGCAATTGATATTGGATGGACTATACCTACATACAGCCTAATAAACAGCACGAAATTCGAAAGTAGCAGTATGCCAATAGCCTTATTGTATCTACCATGAGTATCATATATCAAAATATGCACCTATAATTTACATAAACAATATAATAACTGGTTCTTTTTTCTTCTTTGTAGGTTTTTTTATTCATCAATATATCAAATCCATCGTTCTATAAGTTATAAATTATCAAAATATTGAGAATGATTGTTTCGTTAATTCAATTAGCCACACCACCCTCCTTCTTTTTTTTCCGGAATGTTGATGTCTTTGGTATTTCTCAACTGTACTCAACAATATTTCCATATTTTTTTAAATTTTTCTGGAATTATTTTCATCATATTATATGAATAGTTTCATCATATTATCTTCCACTTGATACTCTTCTAGATCATATCTTCCATTTGATACTACACACATCGCGTCGTATCAAAGAAATATTTTTACCGGCTCCAAGAATCACTTCTAAAAAATAGTTAATCTTCCAGGTTGATCGGTACGGGTTTTCGAAAACTGTGGGCGCTGACAGCAGATGGGCCAAAAAACTACGGAATGGGATCATTAGTGTTTTCGCTATGGAACGCTAGAGAATTCAAGCATTCAAGTATTGGCAACAGTGTTCTGGACCGGCTCTCAATCGGCTTTCGAATCATTTACGTGTAGGTACTTAGTGCTTAGTTAACCTTAAACATTCAAACTTCATACTAATATGGCTGTAAGTATTTGTGATTTGATGAATCGAATGTGATTTTCACAAACAATTACTTTGCAGCCCACAGTTTTTCCGTACGAAAATTTCAACGAAGAAGAAGATGCAGAAGCCTTAAAGAAGGCATTCAAAGGATTCGGCACCGATGAAGATACTGTTATAGAAATTATAACCAAGAGAAGCAACGAACAAAGAAGGGCAATAGCAACGAGGTTCAAAACGATGTATGGAAAGGTAGGACTACAAATAAAATCAAGTGGGTGTACTGTGTACTAGAACTAGTGAACACGACAGAAACGTATCCAGCCGAACAATAACAGCATACTTATATAGCACAGCAGTGACAATAATTACAATCGGTAGTCATTCTCGAATATCTGTGCATTCAACAGTAATGTCGTAATGTTTGTTTAAGCTCACAGGAAAAAAACTGTTGCAAGTACCTCAAAAAACAGATTTGTATTGTTCTCTCTTTTGGTTCGGAAAATTAATAGTAATGGGATGGCACAATAGTATAGTGCGATTTGAAATAGATATTTTTTTTCTGGCGAAATAATGTGTATTCAAAAAGGGTTTTCAATATCAAAAAACGATTCCGCAAGTTTTTTCGTAGAATAACAATGGTAATCTAGTAGCTATAAAATTCAATGAAACAAACCAAAGCTAGATGAGATATGATATGAGATGAATAAAACTAAATTGTCTACCTTACCTTACAGAAAAAGAAATAGATACGTTCGGAAATTGGGATATCATAATGATAAGGGGAGGTATATTTCAGAATTTATTGATTCTGAAATAGGCATCAATCACGCTAACGAATCATATGTCAGAAAAAATTATTTCTTTTATTAGAAACAATAACGACATTTCTATTTTTATATAAACCTTAAACTTTTCAATCAAAAGTTGGTGGGAGATATGCTTTTTAATATTTCTATATGATCTGTCTTAAATCAAAAGGAAGACGTATAACCAGCACACAAGGTTATAGACAGTACTTACATGGGTTTCAATCTCAATATCACTTGGAAATATAATAAATAATTTTTATTTAGGTATATAGATAATGAAGGGATTGTCGGTTGAGGACAAAAAGGAAACTTCCTAATTATCAGCCAACGTTTCGTATAATTAGCGCTTAAACTTCATCAGGGCATACAAGAGCGTTTTTTTTAAGTAATTGAATATGAATATTAAGGAATGAAACAATCAGGCTCTTGCTGAATAGTAGAATGAACAATAATCCGCCGGCAAAGTTTTGTTATCTCAATTTAATTATTAATTATGCTTTTGTTAATTTTTCCAAGTTGGAAGTAAACAAAAAAACCTCGATAATTTTCAAACCGGAAGCCATTTTTTTTTTGTGCTGTTCTTTGAAGGCTTTAGAAAAGATCCTCGGTGGAAAATTAAAAAAACTTATTCCATTTTTTTATCAACAATTAAAGATGCTGAAAAAGTAAAAACATAAATAAAACCTCAATTTTGTTTTTCCAATATGCCGATTGATTTGTTTTTTGTTGTTGAAATCCATACGAATTTTAATATTTTATTTATTTTGTACTACAATTGTTTAAAAAATTGTTATAAACAAATACATTGTTTATGAAATAGTTCAAATATTTTTTTTGGAAATGTAATTAATAATGAAAATGATAATTATTGGAAAAAAAAACGTTTTTAAAAAAAATATTGCTTAAAATTCTTAACTAACAAGTGCGATTTCAAAACTGTTAACTAACCAGTGCGATTTTAAGCACTTGTGGTTTTTTAAGCAAGAGAATTGTTTTCTATTTTTTATTTAATTTTAAAAATGTCTTGCTTCTTACTCTTATTTTTTTCTTGTTCCTTATCATTATAATTATTGTAACTTGAAAACTATCGAAGATACGGCGGGAACACTTGGAGTCTTTATTGTTCTCCATAAAACAATGAACAAATTGAGCATTCATTTTAAGCTCTTACTCAATTATTTATTAACTTTTTTGCTATTATTTATAAAAACACCTCCATTTTTTTTCAAGTCTTTTAAATTTGAATATCTCATAAACTATCAAAGGTACGATAAAAATACCTCTATTAAACAATCACCAATTTGAGCTTATGATCGAAGCGTTAACTACATTATTTATTGAGTAATGAGAAAAAATATTGAGGAAAAGGAAATTTTCTGACTTTTTCAGCCTTGGTATCTTAGAAACTGAAAGTAATATCGACATAAATAATTTTTAAAACTTTATTGATTGCTACATGCATAACTTTTGTACGTAAAGCAGTTTTTGTTTATTTCTTACATTTTTTTAATTTTTTTTGAGGTTTTTGCTGCGGTGATTCGTTACTTTCAGTTTTCTTGCTTGTTGTTCGTGATGTTGTTCTTCCTAGGTTCCAATCACATTATTCTCGTTATCTTCGTCTCCCAATAATGGTTCTGCATACTGTTGAATAAAAAATGGGAAATGGGTACAGTCATCTTTGTAATCATTGGAATTGTCTGTATCAGCACCTTGTTGATCGATTGGAGCATCGATGCCATTCATGTCGCCATTGTTATCGCCTACCGTCTTCTTTTCTCGATTTTCATAACTGTCACCTTTGCAATTCTTGCAGAGAGACGAGCATGGAAGCCCAGCATATATATATATATATACATATATATATATATATATATATATATATAACTATGAATTTGAAATAAACTTAGTAGAAAGGATATTCCTTGAGGTTGCAGTCAAAATTAATGGCCAGTGAAAAAAGAAAAACTCTTTCTTATTTAGTCAAGCTTTCGAAAATGTTTATTTTCATTATCAAGACAGCTGTAAAAAAGGAAAACACAATTGTGAAATACGATTTTACACAAATCTATAGAACTTACCAAGGTGAGGTTAAGTGAAGACAGCGATCTAATCAACATTTTGTGATTGAGGAAATTTTCAAAATCATATCACTATGAAACACTACTAGTAATATATATAGAAATTAAACAATTGCAAACGCACATATTGTTTAAGAAACTTAATTTAAACAATTTAAAATTTGACAAATTACCACATGGTTGAAGCATGACTGAAAAAGGAAAATGGTGGATGACAGGTAATGCATGACATGAAGTGTCAAGTGTCATATGTCAAAAGTCATGGGAGAAACATGTGTTTTGTCCACAAAACAAAAGGAATAGTACCAATCTATATGACAAAAATTGATAAATGAGAGAAAAAATCAAGAAATACTAAGCAGTTTTTTATCTTCCAAAACTTCAGTTAGAATGAAGTTTCAACAAATAATTGTAAATGACACTTAGGTTGGAAATATCAGATCGTTTATTCATGCTATTCGGTTCATTTTTTATGTAAACCATTTCAAGGATAACTACCACAAAAGGAATTTCCTTGAAATGGTTTAAAAATGAACCGAATAGCATGAATAAACGATCTGATATTTCCAACCTAAGTGTCATTTACAATTATTTGTTGAAACTTGATTCTAACTGAAGTTTTGGAAGATAAAAAACTGCTTAGTATTTCTTGATTTTTTCTCTCATTTATAAATTTTTGTCATATAGATTGGTACTATTCCTTTTGTTTTGTGGACAAAACACATGTTTCTCCCATGACTTTTGACATATGACACTTGACACTTCATGTCATGCATTACCTGTCATCCACCATTTTCCTTTTTCAGTCATGCTTCAACCATGTGGTAATTTTGTACTTGTCAAATTTTAAATTGTTTAAATTAAGTTTCTTAAACAATATGTGCGTATGATTTTCTTTGAGTTTGCAATATTATGTAGAAGTTGAAAATCGTAAAAAATTGCAGAGGTATAATCAATTGTTTCAATTAGGTAGGTAGGTAGGTAGGTAGGTAGGTAGGTAGGTTAGGTAGGTAGGTAAGGTAGGTAGGTAAGGTAGGTAGGTAGGTAAGGTTACCTATAAAAATAAGGTTACCCATAAAAATGTGTTTCGAAGTAAACAGCATGGACAGTTATTCCCAGAACTATTCATTCTCAGAAAAACGCTCCAAGTAACTATTTTAAAAATAGAATAATGTCTTTTTCATTTAATTATCATGATTCCTTGTCCAATTCACTTTGACTTATTTTTTTAAATCCAGTTGATTATATGTTAGTTACCAAATGTTTTTAACAATTTAATTCGTTCTTTAAAATATTAGTTTACTGTTCAACAGAACAGAAATTCTATAATCAAATATCATCATCATCAAATTACTCTCAGAGGTAAATTATTTCTTGTAACTCAACCACGAGGCAGGAATATTTCATAATTTAAGAGGCATTTCAGGCTCATGTATTGTTAACCATACTGAAAATAAAAATTGTTCATTATTTGAAGAAGCTAAGGCATTATTTATAATTCAAAAACATACATATCCACCACATCTCGTGTGTTCATCGAGTTCCAAAAAATTGGATCGCCTGATGATGACCAATATGATTTTGCCGAAACGTCGTGATTTTGAGGTTCTTCAGCTTAACTCATGTAATGCTTTTTCCTTGGTCGGCGAGTGCTTATAACATGTTTACTGTCATTCAACGAAAATTACTATATATACTCATCTCTTGGGAACTCGAATCCTACTTTCATTTCCTTCGCACACAATTAAAAATATAATAAAATATCATGTTAATGATTTCACGTTCCGTTTATGCCCGCTGGCTGCCATTGCTGCCAGTACATAATGGTTGACCAACGTCCGGCAGCAGCCCTAGCGGATACTGTGGCTGCTGGGATGTATAAAATACCCGTTCATTCAACTTGGAACGACAACTTCAATTACTGCGGCAACGACTGCGTCACACTTCAATTGTCATTCAATGATATATCTAGTTGAGTCTCTGGAACAGCACTGTTTGAAGAACATTTTTGGAACTGAATCATTTTCAGGGAAATTCAATATTATCGGGGATAATACCATAAATGCTTTGAAAATTACCGATAATTCTGAAAAAAACGAGTTCATTTTTCCCGTTGTTTCAAAGCATAAATTGCCCGACTCCGAAGAAGAAGGGCAATTTTTTGAAACAACGAAAAAAATAACCGATTGCAGTTTTTTCAAAAAAACACGTTTTTTCAGAATTATTTGGTTAATTTTTAAAGCACGATTGGTATTCGGTAGAAAATTTCAAGAATAGCAAAAGATTCATATTATTTATTGTTTTAGTTGATACTACAATTATTGTAAGTAATATTGTAAACATTTGTATTTGTCTTCTTCGTAACTGAAGTTGATCTTGAACCTCCTCCTGGCGCGCATGGTTGTAGATTTTCATTGTCACGCATTTTTTCAACGATAGCCTGATGGTGTTCTTCATCTATCTGTGGATAGCTCGCAATAGATTTGGAGTTGGCATGCCCTGTTATTTTGATAAGTTCTTGCTCAGCAACTCCGCTCTTTGCCAAATTTGACACCGCTGTTGCCCTCAATGAGTGATTGGTAATATGTTTTCTCTCCACGTCTAGTCCCACCTAGTTTGCTTGTTTCTTAGTCCACTTTGCTATCTCGTTTTACCCCACAGGTATGTTTTTGAACCATTGATTTCTTACTTTCCAAAATGGATTGACAGTTAAAAATAAACGGTCACTTTCTATGTGTTCTCTCTTCGATTTAAATGCGTAAAATGATCGAACTGGACAAAAATTATTGTTATTTCTATTCATTACTAACCACTTAGATGAGGCATATGGCTTGGATCCGCCTTGGGTAGTTTTTCCGAAAATCGGATTGTATTCAATTCTGTTTGTTTTTTGGCCGAGTTTTCGAGTCCTTCCTTGAAAAACTGTAGCTTTGCTCTGCATTCTTCGCCTCCTCTCCACGCCAATTCATACGACAAAACAAAGAACACCTTATTTTGTAGTCCCTCTGGGGTTCCTTCGTCACAACTGTTTACTAGTTTTTTCAGTTCTTCGAATTTCAGACCAGTTGAGCTCACTTTTCTACTATCTTGAGCCTGTAGGTCTCTTCTCTTTGAATTTTTTGCATCCCGTGCAGATTTAAACACGACATCTTAAAATAGGTCATCCCATATTTCTGGAAGTATTCTTCCATAATCATTTTTGCGGTGACATTCCAAATAGTTTTCACGGTGCTTTCTTTGTACTCCTCGCAATTTCGCATACTGGCGTTTCTCGTTCCAATTTATACCCTCTTGTTGCACAAAAATCCATGAACTGATTCCAGACAAACTTCTCGTTTTTCTTTGTATTCGCTGGAATCGTTTTTTCGATTTGCGTGTCGATTTCAGCTTCTTTGAAAGTCCCGAAACGGTTCATTTTAGACGTTAAATATGAAACACTTACTAAATTATAGTATCTGTTTACTTCACGTACGCGTTGCTATGGTCGTAAGCCTCTCTGTTACTTCCATGGCAATCGCGAAACATACACTCCCGATTTTTAAATCGCGTCACTGCAGTTGAATAGTCACCTAGCGCGCTGAATTACAGCGATAATCCACATAATAGGTGGATTACCGCTATAATTCAGCGATAATTCCACACCTCTCATGGGCATTTTAACACACGAGTGAAATTTTCGATGTAAAATCTACGAAATATATATATATATATATATATATAAATTTTAACTTTTTTACAAGCTTTTTTTTAGTTTCACCTGTCCCGATGTGTGTAATCAAATCTTACAAGTTAAATTTGAGCCACTTCCCGTCGTTCGAACATTGAAATTTGAAAGGTATTCACAATTCCGGTGACAATGCATTATGGAGTTTTTGTTAGAGAAAAATACAAAATAGCGGCCCCAATATGGCGGACAAGATTTGTCTTTATTGTTCAATTTTCGAGGATGAAGTTTTTGTCAAAATTCATAAACTCAAAATGGTGGCTCCAATATACCGGACGATCTCTGTGATTAAGGTCCGATTTTATTCAAAATTGGTATGTGGAGGTTTTCGGGATGGGAGATTAGGAACTTTTTGTCAAAATTCAAGATGGCAGCTCCAGGATGGCGGACGAGTTAATCTGTAGATGGAGAACTAGATAGCTCCGAACTTACAGAAAAAAGGCCTCATAATATCGATGCTTAAACAAATACGCTAAGATTAAGGCGTACTTACTATAGAGCACAGAATAAAATAATTGATGAAAAAACTTTTTAAAGACAAGCTTTTATTCAAAGGCGCTAAAAAGTAAAAAGTAATTGCTTTGGATATGTGACGTAGGATATTCGTGAGTTACAGATTCAAGAGCTTGTCGTTTTTGTATTCGAACTGAAAACAAGCTCCAGTGTTGGCAATGTAAGATGTAAAAATTACTCATTTTCAGCTGCTGAAACCCTCACATTTTCGCGCCCAAATTTGAAATTCCTCACAAAATCCTCACGTTGATGAAATTAATAAAAAACATATTTTCCATTATTATATTATTAATGGAAACAATGTACAAGAAGCCACTCGATTCAATTAAACCACAGTTTATTTGCCTTCTTTATTTAAATAATAAACACTATGAACAGAAAACATTACACTTCAAGTTAAATCAAAACACCTATCAAAGAGAACACAAACAAATAATTCTTCTTAAATTATCACAATTTTTATTTTTGTAATGAAAAAATAAATATTTCTATAAACTTAAGGAACTGTTGAAGAAAACTTAGTGTCTGCATTATCACAAGAGGTAACTAATAAAATAATCAACATGGCTAAAAACAATAAAATAATCAAAAAACTATACACGAATCTTATAATAAATGAATATAAATGAAATATTCAATGACTCTCTTTCCAAACATCCATATTAATCATTTTATGAGTAGGTTTGAATTTTACACACCCACCTTCTTTTCTCATATCCTTCTGTGTATATATCAGTGCTCTCAGGGGTTTCACTTTTTAGTCTGCTCCTCTTATCTGTCTTTAAATATTATTCAAAACACTAAAAACTCTCTCTCTATCTCCCTTTTTCCCTATTATTCAAAATAAATGTAACGGGTAGTACCCTATTGGGAGTTTACTGTTAATCCTCGCCAAATCCTCACATCTGAACAAACCCTCACAAATTACCCGCTGCAGTGTAAAACCCTCACAATTTGAGGAATTCCTCACATATTTGTCAACACTGCCTACGTCATACATCCAAAGCAATTTATTTTAACTTTTCAGCGCATTTGAATAAAAATTTGTCTTTAAAAAGGTTTTTTATCAATTATTTTGATTTCACGGTCTTGTATAAAATATGTAGCAGTTCTCATATTGATGCGGTTGTTTTTCAGGTACATATATTATGTGGTAAAAAAACAAATTTCGCAAAAGTATTTAATTTCTCTTCAATATCTGATTCACCACTCCTCCAAATCTCACGGTCATAGAAATTGCTGTTTGAGGGCTTTTCTGTGAATAAAGAAATACGTGTATCAGTGTTTGAGGGGTGAAATGGGGGGGGTTGAATGGGGATTGGAAGTTTGTAGTAGGGTTTCGTCAATATCCAAGTGCGGGTTGTTGTTACAAAAAAAAACGACTCCAGGGGTTGAAAGGGGTGAAAGTTTGTATGAGGGTTCCGTTAGCTTTCAATTTAGGGTCATAAAAATTGTATTTGAGGTCATTGTTACAAATAAAAAAAATTTCAGTGTTTTCAGAAATTGAACCCTAAAGGGGTGAAAAGGGGGTGGATTTTCATGGGTTTCCGTTAGTTTTGAGTTAGGGTCATGGAAATTGATGTTGTGGCTCTATGTTACAGATGAAAAAATCGTGTTTAACCTCATTTGAAAATTCCATTCTAAAAGGAGTGAAAAGCGGTCAGTGAATTTGTAATAGTCGTCAAAAAGCATTACTCTCGCTGTTAAATCGATATGCCAGCCAAAGGAGATGACGGGATAAGGGGATACCGGGATATCCCATCCCTAAAGAGGAGAAAGAGGGAGTACCGCTAGTTTTGAAGCAAGAGTCATGGAAATTGGTTTTTGGGCTTTTCTTATCAACTAAAGTATACGAATGTTAGGGTTTTCGAAAATTCTCTCTATAAAAGGGTTAAAATGGGGGTTGAAAATTTGTATAGGAGGATCGTTAGTTTTTGAGTTGAGGTCGTGAAAAATTATGATTGAGGTCTTTGTTATAAATGAAAAAATTTATGTATCATTGTTTCTGAAAATTCAACCCCTAAAGGGGTGAAATGGGGGGCAAAATGGGGATTGGAAGTTTGTATAGGGATTCTGTTAGTTTTCAAGTTAGGGTCAGAAAGTGGTATTTGACGTCTAAGTTACAAATAATGTAAAATGTGTTTTGGTGTTTTTAGAAATTAAATCCCTGAATGGGTGAAATGCGTTTTTGGGAAAAATTTTTGGGTTGTTACAAGAAAAAAATACGTGTTTCAGTGTTTTAAGAAATTCAATCCCCAAAGGGGTAAAAGTATGAGGTATCCGTTAGTTTTTTTGTTTGTCCCGTATGCGTTTCCATACCATTCATCCGATTGCGATGAAACTATGGTGAGTTGTGCATACACTCACAAAATTATTCTGAATTAGTATAACCATTTCACAATAGGTGGCGCACGAGTCCTTTTAACAAATGAGTGTATTTCATATAGTTTAGTGGCAGTGTTCGTGTCTTTTTGTGACATTTCATGCGTGACATAACAAGTAACGCTGATTGTGAAATTCCAATTGTTGGTCGCCGTTAGATAATGGATATCACACGCATTTGCTTTATTTTTGAAAAGTGAATTTGTAAAAGTCGTCACAAAGCATTATTTTCACTGTCAAATCAATTATGCCACAGAAACGACAAGCGATTGGTCGATCTATACCTCAAGTCCGATTGGATACGCTCTGCCGAAGCCTTTTCAACCAAAACAGTCGAGCAATGGAAAGCAAGACAGAAAACCGTTCGTATGCATTGCTCGATCCAAACGAATACTGCACTCTGATTCAAATATTGGTGCATTGCATTACAATTATAATTATGATAATCTCAATATCAGTGTAGTTATTGGAAAAATGGATAAACTAGGGATGATTTTTTTATTCAATCTGCACTAATATGAATTATTTCCAATTAACTTACGTTGACGTAGTGCCATATTCATCAAAATTATATTTTGTATATTTCTTGCAAGCTAATATAATAGTATAAACTCTTAATCTAGAAATACATAAAAAAAATAATAAAGATAAATTAAATCTTAAATTTTTTTTATAAAAATGTATAACATTTTCAAAATCCACCCGGGAAAGCCGCGGGCATAAGCTAGTTGAAAATAAAACGCCAGAGTTTAACAGGTAAAAAATTAAAGTTGAATGGACATGTTTTAGCGTTTAAAAAAATATGCATTTATATATGCAAATGATTTGATATTTGTGATACAACTGCATATAAAATTTAGGCTTGCTACTATGACGTAGTTAAGCTATTTTTTATGAATTTCAAAGTATCTGGCGGAAGTTAAGGCCCACGGAAAGTGTCTGGCAATAATGAATATTGGTTTTCAACAATATTTTGTGAAGTTTATATAAAAAAAGATTTAACTAACTTCATACCTACATATTTAGTAAGTTACTTCTTAGATTTGAATAACAAACTTAAAAATTTAAATTTACCCCAAAATTGACTCATGATTTCTTTTGACGTAAGCAATCTTTTCACTTCAGTTCCAAAAATGAAAACGTTACCGCTTGTCAGTGATGCCTTAAGTCTTGCAAAAGTAGATGACAATTGCATCACACTTATATTGACCCTCTTGAGTTTTTGCGTTTCTCAAGATTTTTTTGAATTTAATGATAGATTATCAACAGCCTGAAGCTCCATACACGATTTTTTACATTTTCACAAAAACACATTGACTCACTCAAACGATTGTCAAACAACAACGGCTGCAATTTTGGTGAGTACCTTTCAGAACATGCGCAATCACATTCCCTAGTTATTGTTGACAAATGCTGCCATCTTCATGTTCAGGTCGGAAAATGTTCAGGTACCCTCGTATTCTTATTGATTACATTCTCACTGGAATAATACCAATCCCATTTATTATCGCAGTTCATTTTTATCAACGCAACAAGTTTACGTTTTAAAGAGATAATTGAATAATGGTTTTCCAAGAACCTTCCGTCACGTCGCGGGGCAATGATTCATTCTTAAAGAAGTTGAATATTTTTATCTCACATACACATATCGTACACGTGATAAGCGAAAAAACCTCGGGAAAAACCGACCTCTATCGGTGTTTGTTGAAAAAAATCAACAGAATTTATTCATTGATTCTGAAATTGCCATCTCATTTCAAGCTGATGAATCATGTGTCAGAAGAAATGTGACATATTTTCATTGGAAAACAAAAATATCATTTTATTTTTGTATAAAATCCAATTCTACAATAACCAATTTCTTGATTTTTCGAACATATATTTTATCTATTCACATTGAAAATGTTTCATTCAGTTTTTATCAATTCGGGAAATATTTTCATCAAAAATCATTCGTTCTGAGAAATTTCATCGCATACATTTCTGAAATTTCCTCTCAAGTAATTTGCATTTGGGAAATCCAACTCTTACAAATTGGGTTATTATTACCAAAGATTATAGATATCCTAACTTGGGCTCAGTCAGGCAAAATGGTTTCAAAATTTTACTTAATGTATGTGTGATGTGATAAAGTGATATTATCCTGTATAAGTTAGATTTGACGATAGCGCTCATTCATGGAAATTTGAAACAACAAATAAATAAACTGCATGATAAAATGATCGTGTTAAAATTAGATCATCGAGTGGGTACTGGAAAACAATTATTTCCGAGAAGTTCATCAGCCAATCAAACGAAACCTTCACCGAGCTGATAGAATAAAATTTATTTTATAATAAATTTAGTATATTAGAAAATACATTAAAAATGGGTTGGCTAAAAAGATCCTGACCAGAATATTTTTAATTATTTAAAAAAAATTATTTTCCATTAAATGTTGCAACATCAAGATAATAAGAAAATTTTATACTGGACTTAAAGGATAAAACACATAGAATGTACAGACGTTGGGTTGTCTATTATTTACCTGGACGAACTTCTGGGTTGCCAGGTATAAACAGGTATGTCGATGCCAGTTACTTTCACTTGATTGGATAATAGAAAAAAATGTATATCAACATAAGCGCTGTTTTATTGCGAATACGTTGATATAGGGTTGTCTGCAAAAAATTATGTCCTAATAGAGGTTTGCGAATTTTAAAGATTTAAATTTCAACGCATGTGGAGATGAGTGACAGAGAGATCCGAGGTAAGTATACTGTGTAATAATAAAGGACCGAACATTGCAGTCGTGTGTGATGGGACCCTGAGTATAAGAAAGTGCGCATGCTCGGTATGTAAACTATGGAGGGTAGAGGTACCTCTACCAGGACATTATTGAAATGGAAGTTAATGAGAAAGAACCTAATGAATTCGAGAGTCACAATTGTACTTCTGATGAATCAGTTATTGAATAGAAAATATTTATTAAAATTTATTTTTCATTAATATTATTTTTGTACTTATGCTGTTCTGTAATAACATTTTTAAATATAATACAAGATCTTTAGTCTATCTCTTTTGTTATTTTTTTATTTGAATTTTCGGCAGTCCACTTTGTTTCTCTAATTTTTTTCAGAAAGAGTTAAAAAATTTCAAAGTAAGTATGTAATTGATATTTTCATTAATTACGTTATCATATTTTGAGTTACAAAAACTTTTCTATTATAGATATATCATTATACTTATAAGTTCAATTCAATTCAATTTCTTTATTTCCAATCAGACTTATACATACATAAGTATAGGATATTGTCAGGTCAATTTTAAATAATCTGTTGAAAAACAATCATTACAGAATACAAATATATAATAGTATAGTATATAATAATATAATATATGCTAATGTATATAGTTAATATATGTATATATATATATATATTTATTTATTTATGTATTTGTTCAATTGATGTTATATTGTTTAATATTTTTGAATTATATTAAATATATTAGATTGTTATGTATTTAATTGATTATTTTGTTTGCAATTCAAATGTCAGTTGCTCCAAAATAACGCGTACTGTATGGAGGGTAGTAGAGATACCTCTACCCTCCATAGTTTACGTACCGAGCATGCGCACTTTCTTATATTCAGGGTCCCTCAGACACGACTGCAATGTTCGGTCCTTTATTATTACACAGTATACTTACCTCGGATCTCTCTGTCACTCATTTCCACACGCGTTGAAATTTAAATCTTCAAAATTCGCAAACCTCTATTAGGACATAATTTTTTGCAGACAACCCTATATCAACGTATTCGCAATAAAACAGCGCTTATGTTGATATAAATTTTTTTCTATTATCCAATCAAGTGAAAGTAACTGGCATCGACATACCTGTTTATACCAGGCAACCCAGTAGTTCGTCCAGGTAAATAATAGACAACCCAACGTCTGCACATTCTATATGTTTTATACTTTAACTCCAGTATAAAATTTTCTTATTATCTTGATGTTGCAACATTTAATGAAAAATCATTTTTTTTCCAGGATTTTTTTAGCCAACCCATTTTTAATATATTTTCTGATATTATTACAAAATAAGTTTTATTCTATTATCAGCTCGGTGAAGGTCGATTTAGGTTCGGATCCTAGACTAATATGTATATGTCCGGTATCCTTTTCAGGATATGATAGAGGATATAAAGGGCGATTTGGGAGGCAACTTCGAGAACGTTATGGTAGCTCTGATGGGAGAGCCGATAGAATTCCAAGCCAGAGAGAAATAATTAAAAATATTCTGTCCAGGATTTTTTTAGCCACCCCATTTTTAATTAACTTTCTAATATACTAAATTTATTATAAAATAAGTTTTATTCTATTATCAGCTCGGTGAGGGTCGATCTAGGTTCGGATCTTAGACTATAAATACATACATCGATAATTCCATTGGAAATGGTACAAAATAATTATATCGTATCCATGGAACATACCGTTGAATGCATAAACTCCATAGAATAGCAGTTTGTTGTGGATTTTGTGATATAGTGCAGAATTTTTCGGATGGCGAAGTAGGCATTAAATCATCGGTAATACCCGACATATACGTCGAAGCCCTTTCCACTTGTTTGAGATATCCTTAATGCACGCCCTATTTGGGCTGGCCAGACAGCTGTCGGTCATTTTTATTACCATAAGCAGATGAACTTGAAATGAAATAAATATATACCTTTCGTCTCACCAATGATTTATTGCCTACTTCGCTATCCCAAAACGTCTGCACTTTAATAAGTCCCCTCCACTATGTGGATAAAACTTAAATTGATAAACTTCTGGATAACTGAACTAAGGACCATATGAAACTCTTTTAATTGTAGTCAGAGGCGTAATGTGAAAATGGCGGAAGGGCGCTATTTTGTAAGTAAATTTAATAGTTTTCTTTTTAGTTGAAAGGGACTTGAGGGGTTACTTGCCATATACAAAAACTCAGTGACTACGATAAAAAAAACCTATTTCAGTTACCCAAAAGCATATCAATTTAAGTTTTATGGTTCAGTGAATATGTGGGGTGAATATGCGCACTGTATATCATCAATGTATATTATCGCAAAATCCACTCCAAACTGCTATCCTATTGAGTTTCTGCTTTCAACGGTATGTTTCATGGTTTCGATATAACTCGTTTTTAACATTTCCAATGGCATTATCGACAAATAGACCCCTATGAATTTTTTATTGCGAATCGACTTCTACGCAACAATTGTCGAACATTGTGACAGAGCATGACTTGGGATATCAGTTCGGTCGGTGGTAAATTGGTCTCATTGGTGGTTTCCATCTCAATGTCATCTTCAGTACCTATAGTTTAGTTATTTATGTTATTATTATTTTGGTACTTTTCGGTATTCCCGGTATACTTTTTGATTTTGTCTGCTCCTTCGCTAACAAAAGTTGGATCAGTTCTAATTTCCGGATCCTTTTGTTGCATGTCATTTATAATTTTTTTTAACCTATTTGAAATATTTATAAGCGGATTTATTATATGAGCTGTTTGAAAGGACTACTCTAGTAGGCCAGTCGATATAATTTTTTTCGTGATAAAAATAGTACCGGGAAACCGGCTGTGCCATCATCCTAGTATGTTTCCAACTCGCTGCTATCATTGCTTAATTTGTTTTAAATATTTAAGAACAAAAAAATCGATTTTTCGTGGAGACGAACTGTAGAGAATCAAAATACAAAAGAAATGGGCCCTACATCGCCATTTTCCAAGTTATAGCATAGGGTCTCCGCCACATAGTTGTGATTGATATTTACTTTATGTGTAAAAACTCAGGCGCTGTTCATTAGTTTTCACATAATTTTTAATGTACTTTATTGGGGCAAGCCTGGAAGCCTGATTTCAAGTTTTCAGAAAACAAATGGAAGTAGAAATATAGTACCACAAAATGTCTATTCTCATTTTGCGTTAAAATGCTGGGAAATGAGTGAGAAATACTTCCAAACATGACCGAAAACGGGCGAGCGCGTAAAGCGGCAGAGTAGTACAGGGTGATTCAAAAGTACTTTGACAAACTTCAGGAGGTGATTCCTCACAATATTCCAATATGAATTGTCCAAATAAATATATGTCCGGAAACGCTTCGTTTCCAAGATACAGGGTGTTTTTTGAGCGTACTTCTAGCCCATTTTTCAGTAGAAAAATCAATTCCTCTATCATGTCTACGTAAAAAAGCTACCCTTGTTAGAATTCGCTATAAGCAACCGTTTTCTAGATATTTGGACTTGAAAATGTTAAGTCGATTATTTGATAATCGATGCGTGTTGAAGTTATTACCATTATTTTGCATTTTTCACAAGAATGCTTAGGAAATGAATTTGACGTTTAAGTAAGTAGTTTTGTTTTTTTGTAGGGAGCGCCACCTATTCTATTCATTTTTACTCGTTTTAAATAGTTATTTTTGTATCAAGGGTGCAAAATCTGTATTTGTTTTAATAAAATTTGCAAGAAATATCAACATTTTATTTCAAGACATTTTGAATATGTAGAATGAAATAAAGGAAACTAAATTGTATTCAAATAAATTGTTCAAAGTATCCACCTTCAGCGAAGATACAGGCATTCAGTCTTCTAGTCAATGAATCTCGTACCCGCTCAAAAATTATTGGTGTGTTTCTTGTTGTTTCACAGGCGTCTACTATTCGGTTTCTCAGATCGTCTTCGTTCGCTACTGGAGTTTTATAAACTAGTGACTTCAAATGTCTCCAAAAAAAATCTAGCGGGTTTAGATCTGGGGACATTGGTGCCCATGCTTGGTTATGTTCTTCTACACCCCTTCCGATCCATCGATTTGGATAGACAGTGTTAGGGAATTCCCTGGCTACAACGCTAAAATGGGCCGGAGCCCCATCATACATAAACCACATGCGGCTACGAATTTCTAATGGTACATTCTGAAGTAGTCCTGGCAATTCATTTTCTAAAAAGTCTCTGTCAGTTGCTCCATTCAGTCGGAACGGAAGAAAGAAAGGACCTATCAAGTAATTATCAATTATTGCCGCCCATACATTAACAGAAAATTGATGCTGATAATGTCTTTCACTAACTGCGTGCGGATTTTCCAGAGCCCAAACATGGTTGTTATGAAAGTTTGTGATAGCATTTCGGGAGAAGTTTGCCTCGTCCGTGAAGAGTACATGTCTTACAAATTGAGGATTTCCAGCCAATTTTCTCAAAAACCACTGACACATGGTAATGGGGAGAGTCTCGTGGCAAAAGAGCTTGTACCCTTTGAATATGGTATGGATAAAATTGTTGATCGTGGATAATTCTCCAAACTGTGGACTGAGTAGAATTGAGAGCTTCAGCAATTATTCTTGTACTTGTTTCTGGATTCTCCTCGAGAGCGTTCAAAATAGCTTCTTTCAATTCTGAGGTTCGGACTGCTCGTGGTCTTCCAATAATATCAGCTGCCCTCTTAAAGCTACCTGTTGTGGAGACTGGTAAATGCTGGAGCTGAAGGCAGTACTCGATTAGGAAATCGCTCCTACGTCCTACGTCTTGCTTCGCGCGCATTGCCATCCGCAAGGCCATTAACGAAATGCATATCGGCTAAATGAGCATTATTGTTTAAATAATCCAGTTTTTCAAAATTAGTGTTTTAAAACTTACAGAAACTTCAAAAAAACGTTTAACTGTCACATAATATGTAGTTACTTAAACGTCAAATTCATTTCTCAAGCATTCTTGTGAAAAATGCAAAATAATGGTAATAACTTCAACAAGCATCGATTATCGAATAATTCACTTGAAATTTTCATGTCCAAATATCTAGAAAACGGTTGCTTATAGCAACTTGTAACAGGGGTAGCTTTTTTACGAAGATATGCTAGAGAAATCGATTTTTCCACTAAAAAATGTGCTAGAAGTATGCTCAAAAAAGTTATGATTCTTCGAAAAAGAAAAAGACGTGTAGGTGGCGCCCCTACGAGTAAGAGCAATAATAACATCAGGTTCGAATTCGACACCTCAAAAAACTTCTCAATACCAATTTTCGTTCAATTAAGATCAGTATTTCGAAAGTTATTTAAAAAAACGAAAATAAAAATAAAACTTCAACACCCTGTATCTTGGAAACGAAGCGTTTCTGGACATATATTTATTTGGACAATTCATATTAGAATATTGTGAGGAATCACCTCCTGAAGTTTGTCAAAGTACTTTTGAATCACCCTGTATAATACAAGTTATGAATCTTTAGGTTCGATTACCTCAACAACTACTAGAGCTATCTTAAATATTTTTTTCATTATGGGGTAGCTGAAGCCGCGAAAACTGGTACCATCGGTGATAATAATCAATCAATCAATCAATCAATTTATTCATCATAAAATATACATATAAATTCAATCACAAGGACCAAAGACAGATGCATGTTTATAACAAGTCACAAATAAACATCAAAACAAAATAAATTAAACATCAAAACAAAATAAATTAAACATCAAAACAAAATAAAATAAAATACATACCATTAGATTAAAATATATGATAAAAAATTGAGAAATTCATCTTTGCAGGAACATACTTTTCGGACAATATATCATAAAAAGGTAGAAGACGTGAATGCACAAGAGACAACAAGAGAGACAATCGTATATATAAGTATGCTATATTGAATACAAATAAAATCAATTGCATATATCGCGAACATAACACAAATTATACTAAGTACTCATCTATAGTGTAGCAGGCCTTCTGAACTAGCTGCTGTTTCAGTCTTGTTTTGAATATATTTAAATTGAGGGAGCTTTTAATATGCTCATCAAGAGAGTTGTATAATTTACAGCCAGTAAAAAAAAAACTTTTTTGGTACAGCGTAGTCCGGTGATTCTCAGGTTGTAGTTGGCCTTTGAAACGTGTATTATGGTCATGCTTCTCAGTAGTATTCAAAAACGCGTTTTTATTTTTATAGACGTATGTACAAACTTCCAGTATATATAAGCTTACAACAGTTAGGATTTTGAATTTTCTAAAATAATCTCTGCAGCTCGTTCTAGTATCGATACTAGCAAGAATTCTAATCGCATATTTCTGAAGTACCAATACTCTATTCACATGTGCACAATTTCCCCAAATCAAAACTCCATACTTTATATGGGAATGAAAATTTGCATAGTACAATGACAGTAGTGTGTACTCACTACAGTGGTTCTTCATAAATTTCAGACTATAACAGCTACTCTGTAATTTTTTACACAAACAATCAATATGACAATTCCAGTGAAGTTTCCTATCATAGGTAACCCCCAATAGTTTCACTGATTTACTACTTACTATTTCATCATTGGAACCTTCAAAAAGTTTGATTTCATCAGTCCTGCCATTACCAAAAAGAACAGTTATTGTTTTACGATGATTCAGTTGTAGGTTATTATTGTTGGACCATTTTACAATATTGGCAAATAGCGCTTCAGCAGTAGTTTTCAGCTTATTGAGATCCTTGTCAACAACCAAAATATTCGTGTCATCTGCATAGCAGATAACATGAACATTCTGAACCCTTTGAATATAGAGAATGAGATCGTTAGCAAAAATGTTGAGAAGTAGAGGACCTAAGACAGAACCTTGCGGCACACCTTGCTCTACATCCATTTCCTCAGAGAAAATGTTATTGACTCTTATCATTTGTTTTCTATTACTGAGGTATGACTCGATTAAAGTTAAAGGCAAACCTCTTATTCCATATCTCTCTAATTTGGCAGTGATTAATCGATGATCCACTAGGTCGAAAGCTTTCGAGAAATCAATGAAAATACCCAAAGCAAACATTTTTTGTCAATACTTGAAATGATCCGACCGCTGAACTCAGATAGTGCTGTCTCTGTACTTTTGTTACTGCAGAAACCATGTTGGTCGGACGATAAGAGTTTGTACTTAAGTACGTAATTGGTTAACCGATCCCTAATTGCCATCTCAAATAATTTAGAGATACTGCATAACAGGCTTATTGCTCTGTAGTTAACAAAATCATTCGGATCTCCTTTCTTGTAAAGTGGCTGAACTATTGCCAGTTTGAAGTTATCTGGGAAATTTCCTTCCTCAAAACAAAGATTGATTAGGTAATTCAGAGGTTTACTAATCCACGAGCTGCATTTCTTCAATAAATCATTAGAAATATTATCATGGCCAGAGGAGTTGGAAAATTTCAGTCTACTTATTAATGACTCAACTTCAACAATCGTAACGGGTTCTAGATAAAATGATATGTGCGATAAGGAAATATTTGAATCTAAAAAGCTATAGTCACGTTCAAAATTTTTATTGATAGGGATGGTGAACTGGTTTGCAAACTGATTAGCAACAATCTGATCTGGTAAAGGATAGTTATTTTGTGTAATAGTTAATTCATTATTTTTATACCTACCTGTTTTCAATTCATTAATCAGTTTCCACATAGCTTTCGTTTTATTTTCCGATCCATGTATTCTCATGTCATTAAATTTAATATTCGCTGCTCTCAGTGCATTGCAGTATTGTTGCTGCAAGTATTTGCTTATGTCCTTATAAATATTGTTGGTCTTAGCCAAATCGTTGTAAAGACTAACCTGGCGTTTCAGTATTATGATGTCTTCTGTGATCCATTCATTTTTACATGGTTTTCTCTTGTTCTTAATTGATATTTCACGTAGAGGAAAACATGAATCTAAATAATGAATCATTAAATTCATGAAGTTGTCAGATGCTGCATTCAACCTTCCTTGACTATAAACACTATGCCAAGTTTCAATACTTATGCAATTTAGGAAAGCAATATTATTATTTTGGTCATTGAAAGATCTATGCATTATATGATGTTTTTTATTACGTTCCTCATCAGCCGCTGCTGACGTAGAATGTAATATTTTGATACGTTGAGAAAAGTGGTCAGATAAATGGAGATCGATCACTTCAGCCCTATAAATTTGAGCTCAGAACTAACTAAGAAATTATCAATGCATGTACTGGAAGTTTGTGATACCCTGGTTGGTTCCTTCACAGTTGAGAATAAACTATGGCATCCTAGTACGTCATTCAATAAAATGCAGTTGTGACTTCTTGTAGAAAAATCTACGTTAAAGTCACCACCAATAATGACCTGCCTGTTAGCAACTGTTCTCAGGTTCAAAAATTCAGTAAAGCAGTCCAAAAAAATTTTAAAATCTCCTGATGGCGGTCTGTAAACAACGGCTATTACCAAATCTTGTGATAGTAAAACTGCAGCACATTCAAAAATACCTTCCCTGCACACAGAGTCTACATCAACTTTTTGATAGTTAGCCCTGAAATTTTTATTTTTGTACATGGCTACACCGCCATTCTTAGAATTTTTTCTGCATGAGTAGTTTATCAGATTGAAACTGCTCAATAAGTATGTTTTTTTGAATTTCATTCAACCAATGTTCGGAATATATAATATTTGATTTATAAATGGATAAATATGAATTTTCATTTGTATCTAGCAGATGTTGATTGGTACAACTTGAGACAATCGAGGGTATAAAAAATAGTTGCATTCACTATTATCATTATTTTTTGAAGTAGCGATATCTGAAACTTTTTTTACTGCGTCACAATAGTTTTTTTGTATTCTTTAAAATTTTTAGCAAAACCTACTTTATAACGGTTACTAGTAATGACGTTATTCACTCAAAAACTGGAAATTTTTTCAGTCCAAGTTCATATATTTCTTGAAACATCTCCAAATTTCTTATGTAAATGTTTTCATTTTCTTTCCTATTATTATAACAATAATCAGACTGGTAGGCTTGCGAGATAATGAGTGGTTGAGTATGCTTCATTTTGTTCACAAAATCTTTGATGATATCCTTATCGCATATATTTGGCCAGAAAATAACCACATCGTTATAACTAAAATCTTTGCTACCATTAAGGGCAGTTTCAACTAACAAACTATCATTTGCATATGGCTTGAGTATAGATTGAACTGAAAATGTATCACCTAATATATTACTTAAATTTTTTGCCATATTCCTACCTTGGTATCCCGCTACAAATAAAATCTTGGTTTTAACTCCTTCATTGGTTTTTACTTTACTGTCCTTACAAATAGGTTTCTTACTCTCTGTGGCTTGTACTTCTTCATTCCCGTTCTTCTGGTTCTTTTGTTTTTTCTTCAGTTCCATTTCGGATGGTTGCTTTACATTTTTGATCTCTTCGAGTTGACAAATATATAGTTTATTTTCTTGAGTAAGAACTTCAATGGAAACCAACATATTACTCCTTATTGTTTCCATTTCCTTCATACAATTTTCAGCTTGTATGAGCTTTAATTCAGACTCTTTATTTATTTCTTGTAGAAGTTTGATATCTTCTTTCAATTTAATGATAGCCTCATCCTGTCCCAATATTGTTTGTCGTTGATTCTGGGTTTCTACTGAAAAACTTTGTTCTGCTTCATACACGTCGTCTTCAAAATCCTGATTCCGTTTTTTCAGTTGTATTATATATGTTTCTTTTTCATGGTTATCTTTTCTCAGAGCTTGAATTTCATCGTGAAGTTGGCTAATCATAAAATCTCCTTCAACCTCTTTTATTTCAAGTGCTTTCCTTAGACTATCTATATCTTTATGTAGTTTTTGGTATTTTTCATCTTCATTTGTTGTATCACTATGGACTGGTTGAGGCTTCTGCACGGAAATATTTTTTGTGGTTTTATTACCAATTTGAGGTGAAATGCGACTTTGAGATCTTGTAATTTTCGGAGACATATTGTTCGGAGACTAATAACAAATTATGTGTCTTGGCAACAATGTCCCAAATATAGCGGGTGTAATTGTGTGTTTGAGGATACGGATTAATGGTATTCTTCGGTAAATGGTCGAGCAAGCGATATTTGATAAACATTTAATAGGTATATTTAGCATCGAAGCATGTAGCCTGTATAGTAGTACGTTTATCTCTCCACCTAAAAGTACCCAGAGACTGCTGAAGTTATTGTGAGTAGACTGATTATAATATCCAAGTATATCTACCTTTTGTTATGGAATAATCGGAGGAATTATCTGCGGAAGTCTAAACATTCCAAAGGCATCTTCATAAACTCTCCCCAGAAAAAGTGCGACCACTTTTTGTGCTATTCCATATTATTTTTGCTCCCCGTCGAGCCAATTCTTCAAAGGAGTCAAACATACCTATCGCTTTTTATATGAACAGCTGAACTATAAAAAGGAGATAATAACGATAAACTCTGCAAAAAGACCATAACAATACTTGTTAACTAAAGGCGTCCATACGCTACATATAATTGAAACAATTATCAATGACGCTGCCGTTAAACAAATAATAGATGAAATGCAAAAAAATAAAGAGGAATTGAAAAATGCAATCAAGGCAAGTGAAACTAGGTTACTGCTGACGGCCAAAAACCTCAAAACTAGAATTCACGACTTGGAAAGAGAAAATTTCTCCCTGAAAAATAAAGTTGAAATTCTCGAGAAAGGTAGTAAAGAAAACAATATTGTCATTTTAGGAATAGATATAGAGGAGGGAATTTTAGTAGAATATATTCTTCAAGAACTAAATAACCGTCTTGGGATTGATATTGCCTACAAGGATAGAAATAACATATACCAATTTGGAAAAAGTAAGAAATGTCGTGTTAAAATTGATTTCATATCCTACTTAACGAAAAAGAATGTCCTACAAAATGTTACGCTCACATATCACAGATCACTATACTCAAATCATAAAAATGCCGATTGAATCAGAACCTCTTCATACTTTAACAGAATCCTATATTGAATACACTGATTACAAGAACTTGAGGAGAGAATTATGCAAATATGATTGGCATGCATTCTACGAGATGGTAGATATAAATATACCTACTTAATTCTTCATTGAACTTATAGGTGAACTGACAGGAAAACATACAAAAAGAATCAAAAGGAAAAAAGGGGATAAAAAAAGGAAATATTGGGTCACAAAAGCTTTAATGAAATCAATAAATACAAAAAATCAACTATATAAAAAATATCGGGAGAACCCCGAAGCTTACGGAGAAGAATTCAAGAGGTACCGCAATCGTCTAAATCGTGTGATGGAAATTACGAAGTTATTATAGATCAAAGATTGAAAAAAAACAAAAAAAGCTCGAAACACCTTTGGAACACAATACATAGTATAGAATGTAAAAAGAAAAAAACAACCATCAAAGAAATTATCACAGACAATGATGTATTGACCGATGACCTGAAAATTGCAAATGTCTTCAATAAACACTATGCGGAAGTGGGAAAAAAACTGGCCTCATCAATTCAAAAACCGATTACTGAGCCAATATCTAGAAAATATCTGCCACATTCAATGTTTCTTTCTTCTATAGACGAGGAAGAAATATGTCAGATTATGAATTCATTGAAACCAAAGAAAGCACCAGGAATTGATCAAATTAAATCTGAAACCCTCAAAGAAATTCAAAGAGAAATCGCCAAACCCATGACATATCTTATTAACAGAATAATGAAATCTGGTGTATGTCTATTCAAAGTAGCTGTTATCAAACCACTTCATAAAAAAGGGAAAAATGGGTGATTGACAACTATATAGACCCATTTCACTAATATCCAATATCGCGAAATTTTTTGAAAAAGCTCTCAAGAGCAGACTGAATCATTATATAAAGAAAAACAACTTGCTATCAGAAAAACGATTTGGGTTCAGAGAAGGCAAATCTACCCAAGATGCTATAATCAGCTTAACATCCCAAATTTATAGGGCGATAGATAACGGAAAACCTAGTCTGTGTATATTTCTAGATCTATCCAAGGCTTTCGATACTGTGAGTCATACACACCTACTCGATTCCTTGGGAAATATTGGAGTTCGAAAAACAACGTATAATCTCCTAGAAAGTTATCTATACCAGAGGAAACAATTTGTACAAATTGAAAATAAACTGAGTTCAGAAGAGATAGTTCAATTTGGTGTGCCTCAAGGAACTGTCCTTGGGCCACTTTTATTCTCAATATACCTCAATAATTTACTCACCTGTGATAATGTATATGAGGTTGAAAATTGGCATGACCTGAAAGAAAAGGTAGAGTCCGATATGTCACAGATAATTGACTGGTTTAATCATCAATTACTAACACTACATTTTGAAAAAACCAAATATATGACTTTTACAGCTTAAAGAAATCATCTACCGAATTTCACCACCCTCGATATACAAAACAATAACAACGAATCGGTTATTGATATTTCCAGAACAGATACCATTAAATACTTAGGTGTAACAATGGATAGTCACAAATTCAAATATTTCAGTAAATTACTTGACACTCACCACTTAAAGATCATTTATTTCGCTCTAGTGGAATGTCGTATTCAATATGCCATATTGAGCTGGGGAGGGGTTGCTGCTACTCACTTGAAAAAGTTGGAAATGGTACAAAAACGAATTCTGAAAATTATGTATGGAAAAGAACCAACCTCCTCGAGCAATTTACTTTTGTCACAAGCGAGAATATGCGATGTTAGACAAACATTTCTTAATAACATACTTACACATATAAACAAAAACAAATATCTATTGAATAATATCGAGCATGAACATTTTACTAGGAAAAAAAAATAATATCATGTTAAAGCATCTCTGAGTAGTACAAAAATCGGACAACGGACACTGGACAAAAAATAAATATAATGAATATGAATTCTCGTCAAATGTTGAAAAAAATTATCAGAAAGTACGTTCTCAACTTGAATCGAAGTCTGGTTCGCTCTCTCTTTGACTAACAGACTTTTTGAATATACATGTTATTATTATGTTTTCATATAGATCAATATCGTTTGTCGATTATAATACTCCACAAATTGTTTGTTTATTGTTAATTTTCCCGTAGTTATAACCAAAATAGGTTAGATGTCATAATGTTAGGAATCAATATTAATATCAACAAGTGAGACCAATTCAAGCTATTATATATTGTGAATATCATATGCCTAAGGAATATTGTAAATTAAATTGTGCAAAACCCACGCGCAACTTCAGTTTTAGAGGTAATTCCACATTTATTTACATTTCAACAATTCTAGTGTTAATTCTGTACTAATAACACTTGGTAAATAAACTTATTATTATTATATTATTATTACTCAGATATGTAATACTTTGTCTGTATTCAGTGCGAAAATATATGATATTGATTTAATGAGTAGGTTAATAAGTTAGTATATAATAATATGAATATACAGTGCTTCTCAAAAGTTCCCTCCCCCCCTCTTATTTTTGGAACGATTATACATAAACAAGTGAAATTTGGAAACTGAATATTAAAAGTTGTAAACTTCCCTACTAGTGATGATAGATGACGAAATCGTCAAAGATGACGTCACAAGGCCATTGTGACCAATCATTTCAAATGGAACCCTACGGCAAGCGACACCTCTTTTAAAAGGTATCGAAAAAACCTATTCAATGATACTAATTCTGTTTGTGTTTATGGCAGTTTTAATGGCTCATTAGTAAACATTGAAATTTGAATTCCATTCAGTATGATATTAATTACAGATTTAAGAATCAGTATCTACTTGAAGAAATTGCTCGAAGTGACCTCCATTTACTTCCTGACAGTGAAATATCCTATTTTTAAACTCTTCTCGTACTTTTGCAAATGTGTCTGCGGAAACAGCCTCACATTCTGCAACAATACGTTGTTTTAAAACGTCAATATTGTCAGGTTTAGTGGCGTTAACCTTCGACTTAAGGTACCCCCACAGAAAAAAATTCAAAGGTGTGAGGTCCGGTGATCGAGCTGGCCATTCCGTTGAACCTCGTCGTCCAATCCATCTACCACGATACTCCTCATCCAAATACCGTCTTACTGCACCGTAATAGTGTAGAGGAGCACCATCCTGTTGGAATGTTATTTCCAAATTGCCGAATTCATCTGGATTATCTTCCAAAATTTCAAGGATTAACGGTTCTATTGCGATTTGCAACAGCTCCAGATAAACCTCACCAGTTAAATTGGTATTTAAAAAAAGAGGCCCAACGATGTGGTTTCCCAGGATACCTGCCCAAACATTCACCTTCTGGGGAAATTGGGTATGTGTTTCACGAAACAGGTGAGGATTTGCGTCACTCCAATACCTCACATTCTGTGTTTTTACATTTCCATTTAGATAGAAAGTACTTTCGTCACTAAAACGAATTGTTTTAACATAGTCTGGCTGTTGGTTAATTTTAGTTTCCATATTTTCACAAAATTCTAGTCTTCGGTCTGGGTCGTCGTCTGAGAGTTGATGAACCATTTTTAATTTGTATGGATGAAATTTGTTTTTTTTCAACACCCTGTGTACTGTACTTCGACTGACTTCACAGGTAGGTGCAACGTGAGATGTTGAAGAAGTGGGATTAACTATTACTTCTGCCAGTATATCAATTTTTTTTTCATCAGAAATTTGTGGTCTGCCAGATCGTTTCGCATCATTAATACTACCCGTTGTTTCAAACTTACGAAGAAGTTCCCTTAAATAAGTCCTCGAAACGGGGCGATCGGGAAACCTCTCATTAAAAATGCGTTCTGCTGCATGAATATTTTGTCCAGTTTCACCAAGAATTAGGATCGCTGCTACTTTATCACCTAAAGCACGTACCATTTCGCTTCTTGAAGCACTTAAACGTTCGGCTCACAACAGTTTAACAAATTATTAAAATGTGTAAAAATATTAAAAGTACCAAAAGCTGCTAAAACAGTTAAACGTTCGATCAACAATACACAAACTATCAAATGTACAAAAACTTGGACAATAACAAAAACGTCGAATTAGGGAGACTAACAAAAACGTCAGCTTCTTTGACAACTATCCAGAGGCGGAGCTTGAATTTTGAATTTTAGTATTAACTGATTTAATTCATCACAGCTTTGCGTTTTTTAAAAGCGAGTTGCCAAAACTGCCATAAACACAAAAAAAATTAGTATCATTGGATAGGTTTTTTCGATACCTTTCAAAAGAGGTGTCGCTTGCCGTAGGGTTCCATTCAAAATTATTGGTCACAATGGCCTTGTGACGTCATCTTTAACGATTTCGTCATCTATCATCACTAGTAGGGAAGTTTACAACCTTTAATATTCAGTTTCCAAATTTCACTTGTTTATGTATAATCGTTCCAAAAATAAGAGGGGGGGAGCGGACTTTTGAGAAGCACTGTATAGTGTATTCACGACCATATTTGTACAATAAATGTCTGATAAAAATAATTACTATGTCAATAAATAATCTTCCTGACTGTATATATTTCACCAATTTCACAGCATATGAATATAAGGTTATGTAGCAAAGAAATCCAACAGAAGCTTCTCCACCTATTATTTTTGAAATCCGAGTGCAGAATTACGTCGGCGCGAACCGTTAATTAGTCTAAGACAGGAGTTTTGTAAATTCGTAGCTGAGGTTGTAGTCTTTGAATATTTCACTTTTGATAGCTGTGAGAAAGTTTGCATTATAATTTACCAATGTTTTTGTATTTTGAACTCTGAAATTCATAGAAATCCGCTCGAGAAAATTGAAATAACGTTTTTTAATGTCTAGACTTCTAATTTTTCTTTTTTCAAGATAACCTATCTCCCTTTCAGAATGTTATATCTACAGAAATGACAAAAGTTATTATTAGAACCGAGAAGCTTTTTCTCAATATACTGAAAAATACGAATGTAAAATTGTAATGATTATCTCATTGTATTGTATCCTCGATTGCACTAGACGCAGTGTACTGACAAATCAGCCTATTTATAGAAAAACCATAAAGCACTCGGGATGAAATGTTTTTAATCTTTATGGTTGACTTTTCGCCACATGCAATAAACGGATCATAACGGATTACCAAATATCAAATACTCGCTAAATTCAGTGGCGTGTTGAGAATCTATAGTTTTTTTTAAATCGTAGATTCCAAGATATGTAGGGTGGTTCGCTAAAATGTTTTAGCTATAGACTTTTTTGATAGAAGAAGGTTGTGGTTAACAACCGCAATGGTAAACATCGTTCAATAAAAACGGTTAAAGAAAAACTGTAACCGACGAACAAAGAAACTGAAAAGCGAAAACCCAACTTGACAACTGAGCTCCTAAACTAATGTTTGTAACCAATTTTGAGTCGGCGCCCCAAACAAATAATTAATTACGTAAAGCGTAAAATGATGGCACTGGGATGTCGACTGTCTTCTGTTTCCATCATCAGATTAACTACACTCTCCATTATGTTGTAGTGTCATCAGAACTTCGTATGTGTGCCAAGTTTCAACAGAATCACAGGTGAAAACACTTTGCACCATTGCCTCCTTCTGTCTCTACGCAAAAATATGTGATACCATTTTCTTAATGTGTTTCATTGTTATGTTCATGAACTTGTGTATTGTGGGCAAATCTACCCTGAAAAAAATCAAGTACTTAGGCATAATTATCGATACCCACATGAAATGGAACCTACATAAAGAAAAAATTGAGAGCCATATTGTATGAATTCAGGAAACTCAAAGAATTCCTACCCGAAAACTATCTTAATAAAACAGTGTATTATTCCCTAGTTGAAAGCCATCTTCGTTACGGGATACTCGTTTGGGGCTCAGCTTCAAAAACTACATACATACAGAAGCATGCATAGAAGATTCCTAAAATTAATTGTTTCTAAGAACTCCCGGTACCCAAACGAAAATATTCGATATCAGACAATTATATTACCATTGCTCCTTTGTGCGTCATTACTTACATAAGCAATTCTCCCAAATACCGGAACATGAACACAATACTCGAAAAAAACAACAGTATATCATTCCATTCATGTCCAAAACAGCTACTCAAAGGTCTTACTCCTACCTCGCACCAAAATTATACAACAGTATTCCAGAAAACATAAAATCCCTGATCAATATAAATCAATTGAAATGTCAGCTGAAGAATTATTGTGGTGCCAGTCAAAACGTTACGTAATAAATACAAAAGCTGAAACACCATCCATTATGTAATACAAATTCAGAATATTCCATGTTTACAGAATAATTATTGTGAATAGTTACACTGAATCTGTTGGTGAAAGTGAATTAGAATCTACAATATATTGGAAACATACAAACTAGAGTGAAAAAAAAACTATTACGTGAAAAAAAATACTTTTGAAAACATCAAAACACATAATATTATATTATTTCATTTTGCGCTGTTCTAATTCTGGAAAATTTTTCAAACTACTGTGACCAATTTATAAAAAAATTCAATTGTTATCATTAATCGGGCGAAGCCAACCCTGGAATTCTGGTATTAGACACCCAGCGGAGGCTCATTATCAGTGAGAATACTCGGAGGGTTTCCTCAAATAATTCTTCTACTATAAAACTGTATCCTATGTTTAATTAAATAAGCTATTTTGAATTTTTTTTCAGGATCTCATAAAAGAACTGAAAAGTGAACTCAGAGGAAATTTTGAAGACATTATAGTCGCCCTTATGACAGAACCTATAGAATTCCAAGCCAAAGAACTCCACAAAGCTATCAGCGGATTGGGAACAGATGAAAATACCTTGGTCGAAATATTGGGAACTCATGATAATGAACAAGTGGTCCAGATTTCGAATGCATACGAAGGGTGTGAGTGAATTATATTCAGAACCTCATCACCTCAATCACATTAAGTACTCTAGAATATGGAATATTATTCCAAAAATAATTTAAATTATAAAAATTCTATTCAAATGACCATACAAAAAATTTCAACAAAACTCTTTCAATTTGATTCAATTATTCATTCAGTCATCACTAAAATTATTTTAAAACTATGAGCACTGCCTACAGTATATTCAGAACCTGAGGAATATGAGACGTCTTGCCTCAGCGTATTATAAAATTCATTAAGTAATTTTTATTCTCCTTGCAGTGTTTCAAACTTCTCTAGAATCTGACATCAAAGCAGACACTTCAGGTACACTCAAGAGATTATTGGTGGGGTTATCGACGGTAAGTCAATCCTTAATAGTATAACTTATTCCTGGTAATATTATCTAAACGTAAGGAAATTGTGAAGTATTAACTTTGCGGCTAAATGTTGAGATTTTAAATTTGGATATATTCAAGTGAAGGTGTTTTTCAAGACACCAATTGTGTAAAATATTAATCTGATTATAAATAATCCAAACATAGAAGCGTATAACTTTAAATTATCTGCAGACATCAACCGATTGCACTTCAATGAGTTGAAGAATATTAAAAATAATAATGCACCAAGATTGGACCCTTGAGGTACTCTGCTAGTTGCAATATCGACTTTCGAATAAAAACCATTGTAATGAAGAAGTTGAAGATAATTTTCAATAAGCCCATACTAGTAACTCATGATTGATCTCATCGAAGACCTTAGAAAAATCCGTGTACACCGCATCAACCTGTCCCCTACGGTCCAACGTTTCACACAAATATTGATTGAAGATAGCCAAGTTACTAATGGTCGATCTAAAAGCCTGGTAGACATATAGATGAGGCTGTACAGGATAGTCTCCAAGATCTCCGCAAATTTATTTATAATTGATATGGCATTACAATTTTGAGCTTTATGAATAGGGCAAACAAACTGTGGCAATTTTTCAAGATTTTGGAAAAACTGAGGTTTTTAAAATTGAATAAGGATTTGTAGAGGGTGAACTAATACTCTCAAGCAGTCTTCCAGAAGACATTATTTTATGTGAACCTGAAGTCAATTTATTCTTCGATTTTTTCAGCTTCTAAAATTTATATCTCAGTAATTGATTCACAGCTGATATCCAGCAAATTATGATCAAAATTAATAAAAACTTCGGTTGAGATAATGAATAAGTGCTTTCAAAGGATTTGCCGAAAGCATCCACATTCGTTTGCGGATTATTATACGATTCAACACCGAATGCAATTTCACCAGGGATTCTTGAAAATCTATTTTTATTATTGTCAAATGCCCAGAAATTTTTGTGATCATCTTTCAACTTGATTTCAACATTTTGTAAATACGATGCATAGCTTCTTTGACTTTTTGTTTGATATTTATGCTAAGTATACTAAATTCTTCATAACAACTAGAACTACTTGTGATTTTAGACCTTTTGTGTAACTTGGCTTTTTCTTCAATAAGTTTTATTACTTCGCTTGTACACCAGACTGAATATTTAGGTTTGAAATTTTTAGAAAGTGGGTACTCAGGATTTCATAAAATTTATACTTTTCACAGCAACGTTAATTTCAATAGAGTTTATCGAAAAATCCCGATCAGCATTTGAAAAATCAGTATATAAGGGGTCATAATTTGCATTTTCAGAATGATATATTATGTTGTTAATATTTTTGCTAAAATTACTTTTTATAGTTAGTCCATAAGTTCGATAGAAATAGAGAGATCTTCATTCAGTGCTGTTACCCACTGACGGATTATAGTGCAATTAATATAACTTATTACAAGATCTAACAATTCATCGTAATTATTCAAAATGTTATTTGTGATTGTGCGAGTTTTCCTATCTTCCAAATTGTTATTAATGAAGTGTGTGCAATTGCAGAATTAAGAATTGTATGTCCATTTCAAAGAGTTTTAAGTTTTTTCTTTCATTGGTATATTTATTAGGGCAAACAAATTTCTAGGGTAATAGAGATGAATCAGATGTTGTTGATGACGAAGCAGCTTTCAAAGATGCTCAAGCACTGCTCCAGGCAGGTGAACTCCTTTTTGCAGGGACAGAAGAATCCACATTCACCGCTGTATTTTGCCAAAGAAACAGGCCCCAGTTGAAACTGATTTTCGATAAATATGAGGAAATTGTTGGCCATCCTATCGAAACAGCCATAGAGAACGAATTTTCCGGTAAGTTGTCGAATACATTCGCTTTTTTTGACGAATTACAAATGGTAATAAGTCCACTTTTTAACCAACGAAACCAAAAAGGTGGAGGTTCTCTATTCGACCCGTATATTTTATGTTTTTCCATCATATTTTTTTATGTATGATCACGCATAACTTTTTACTGAGGCGTCCGATTCCGATAATTCTTTTTTCAGTGGATAGGGTGTACTTCGAATTTGGTCCCATTTGAATTTAAAAGATGAAATCCACCCCTAAGGGTAGCGAAATGAAGGATATTGATCACTCACCCTCTGAATTCTGGTTCGTTAACCGATTCTATCAGGCATAACTTTGTACTGGGTTCTTCGATTTGGATGATTCTTTTTTTAATAGATAGGGTATACCTTATATTTGGATTTCGAAAGGAATTAGCCACCCTTACGGGTGGAAAAATAGGGGATAATTGATTTTTCACTAGTAAACATTGGCACACACATACGTAGTTGACAATGACAGATCGCTACTGATATTATTCTTGTTCCGTCAAAATCAGTATATTTTATGATAGGATGGAATGATATACAAAGTAATGAAATAAACTAACCAGAACAACGAAAATAATTTATATTACAACAAATAGTAAAAGTAGATAATCATATCATTTAACTGGTAATAGTTGAAGTAAGGTGGGTAAGTAAGTATTTTGGAAGTAATCAAAAAACAAGTAGGTAGTAATTGGTAGATTTTAGCCACAAAAAATTGAAAAATAAAAAAAATTTAACAAAAAATTAAACCGACGAAATACGGAACTGAAAAGTAAAAAATAAAAACTTTTTAACAAAAAATTAAACCGGCGAAAAAATCAACTGAAAAGCAAAAAATAGAATAAACCTTCTTAGTCTAAATGATAATTGAGCTCCTAAACTAATGTAAGTAACTGATTTTGAGTCGGCGCCAAACAAACTAGCAATTGAATTAGGTGAAGCGTAAAATGATGGCAGCGAGATACACGGCTGCGTTTTGATGACTTCTTCCGTAGATAATGATCTAAATTGTTTGTTTGGCGCCGACTCAGAATCAGTTACTTACATTAGTTTAGTGTTCTTTAGACTAAGAAGGTTTATTTTATTTTTTGCTTTTCAGTTGATTTTTTCGTCGGTTTAATTTTTTGTTAAAAAGTTTTTATTTTTTACTTTTTAGTTCCGTATTTCGTCGGTTTAATTTTTTGTTAAAAAGTTTTTTTCAAATGCAACACCCTATATTTCATTGCATCATAATAGGGCATTTCTCAAAAGATTTTTGTCGATATAATGTTTTACTTTGTAAAATTTGCGAGATTTATTGCAAAATAAGAAATATTAATGATTTTTCCGAAAAAAAAAGTAATTGAGTGGGCCGCCGTCGTAAAATTTGACACAATTATGAAAATAATATGTTTCAATAAAATGAAATTGTAATAGAACATCACAAACAAAACTAGAAATATTCACAAGAACAGGAAAGGATGATTAAAGGAAATTTTGAGTAAAGGCTACTTAAGTCACCATTATGTTCCACACAAGCTGCTAGTCTTTTAGTTAATGAACCCCTAACAAGCATTGCTCCATCAGTTGGACGGAAGGCTTCCTCAATCCTGTTTTTCATATCATCTGCAGTACTGAAAACCATTTCCTTCACGTACCCCCGAAAAGGTAAATCTATAGGAGCATGGTCTGGGGATCACGCGGTCCAAAGAATAGCACTTGCCTATCCAACGATTAGGATAGGATTGCTCCAAAATTTATCGTACTATTCTATGGTTATGCACTGAAGCATCATCGAGTTTAACCACATGGTCCTTCTGGGTTCAAATCCACTTCTTCTCTATCAGTCTGGGAAGAAATTCGCGAAGAAAATGTAAATACCTTGCACCATACATCACATTGTCGAAGAAGTAGGGTCCAATAATGTCATTTCGAATAATTTCTCCCCAAACATTAAGTGGCCATCGCTTTTGTTACTCAGCATTCCTCAACCACTGACGATTTTCGATTGCATAATAATTCATATTGTCTGTTGACAGACCCTTTGTTCTTAAACATTGCTTCATCAGAAAACATAATTTTGTTTAAAGTATTATAATCCTCGTCAATCCCCAAGTAGCACAGAGTCATAAAATTAACATAATGACTTCTTATACCGTCTTAAAGACCACGTAAAAAGTTAATGTGCGTTTTATAACCTTCAGGCGTTGCTATGACGAGAGTACAATAAAGAATTCTCGAGATGAAGTTGTACTGTGGTTTGTATGTAAATAAATTGTATGTGTCGTTAAGTAGAACTCAAGAGCAGTTGCTGTGAGGTTATTATGACAATGAACATATGTGGTTCTAATGAATAGATTTTTGAAACGTTTCTACGACTACATATTGTACTCATGTAATGTAGTTTTATCAACTGATGAACTTTGGTCGTAATGATTACATTATGTATCTAAGTTAGATTATTTTTGTTGGTTATGTTATTTTTGTTGGATAGGTATATTGTGTTATGTATCTAGAATATTCAGTTCCGTATGAATGATTAAAATGCCAAAACAAAAATCAAATCTGCCTTACAAGAGAACTGGAGCGTATAGAAAATAAAGAGGAAGGATGAGTGCCTACCCCAAAATTAACATCTGAAATAATTAATCAGTCTATCGGGACACTGCAAAAAAATTAAGTTCCTTCAATTGTTTTCACAACAAGGAAAGACATAAATAATATGTATGTGCACTTCGAGTGATAAATAAAAAATATTTAAATATAACTGTTCAACATCAACATAACCTCTATTGCAAATGTCAGTTATTTTTAGAGTTTTCCCTTAGGCGGAACTAGCGGAATGCTTATGCACTAGTGTATATCTTTTTCTGTTTTGATAGCGTTACGACGTTAGTACAACAAAACTTGCTACTTGTGGTCACAGCGACTACATTACAACTTTTTTATGTAAGATATTGCGATGTCTTTGAGACACTCGTAAACTATTCTATGATAGTACATACCGGAGTAATTACAACTTCTCGACACTTGAAGGACGGAATCCATGTTTGTCGATTGATTGATAACATCATTCTGGTAGCCATATTGGAACAAAAATATTTAAAATAAAAAAAATGGGACCCTGGGTGTTATATCAATTTAAAAATCATTGGAGATGTGCTAATCAAGTACCTTTCTTAATATGGTCTACATATTTCAACGATTAATGAGAAAAATTGATGAAATATATTTTTTCTGAAATGAAAATAAATATTTATCTTTCTTCATTTTCTAGGCGCATGAATTTTAAGTGGGTAGAATTGGATTTTGATCGTAAAAATGGATTTGCTTGGTCACTAGAGTTTCAGAACAATTCTTAAAGACACATAAATGAAAATCATTTTATCTCGATAACTATCACGGTCAGAGTATCATGAACATGTGAAGGAGGGCTGACTTATGCTTATGCACTCAGTGTATATCTTTTTCTATTTTGATAGCGTTACAACGTTAGTACAACAAAACTTGCTACTTGTGGTCACAGCGACTACATTACAACTTTTTTATGTAAGATATTGCGATGTCTTTGAGTCACTCGTAAACTATTCTATGATAGTACGTACCGGAGTAATTACAACTTTTCGACACTAGAAGGACGGCATCCATGTTTTTCGATTGATTGATAACATCATTCTGGTAGCCATATTGGAACAAAAATATTTCAAATAAAAAATATGGTACCCTGGGTGTTATAACAATTTGAAAATCATTGGAGATGTGCTAATCAAGTATCTTTCGTAATATGGTCTACATATTTCAATGATTAATGAGAAAAATTGATTAAATATATTTTTTTTGAAATGAAAATAAATATTTATCTCTCTTCATTTTCGAGGCGCGTGAATTTTAAGTGAGTAGAATTGAATTTTGATCGTAAAAATGGATTTGCTTGGTCACTAGAGTTTCAGAACAATTCTTAAAGACATATAAATGAAAATCATTTTTATCTCTATAACAATCACGGTCACAGAGTATCATGAACATGTAAAGGAAGGACTTATATATTATATTGATATTATATAAAATCTTTTGATATGATATACATATTGTAATACTATAATAGAAAGATTATGACCCTCATGCATAATGACTACACTAAGACCACAGAACGACCCTTTTGCGACTGGCTTATATAAGTCTATATTGGCAAGGCATTACCACTACTTTATAACGTCGATGTGACGTCGCAAGAGTGTGCCTTTTTGTCGTATTGGCATACATAGCGACGTCTTAGCATAAGTCATGGACTTTATGACCTCTGTGTGCTACTTGGGACACGGATGTGTCAAATTTTACGACAGTGGCTTACTCATACTTTTTTTATTTTTAAAACCATCAAAATTTCTTATTTTACAACTTTTCAAAAGGAAACCCCACAAACCCTATATCGACAAAAAGCTTTTAGAAAATGCCATTCAATGATGCAAACAAAATATGAAGTGTTGCGTTTGAAAAACTTGAGTTATTGCATGCATCTCTGGAAAAAATATTGTTGAGTTATCTTAAATAGTTCTGAAGTTATACATTTTTCTGTGGGTCTGTGCACGAAGCTATTTTGACACATACATTGACATAAGTCAAAAACTATTGCAGATATGTCTGAGAAACCGGTACGTTATATCGAAAATTTAGTGGCGAATATATAACATAAATATAAAATATAACAAAAGTGGGGGAGGGTTACCGTTTAAAAAAAAAAGAACGCAGTACCGTTTAAAAAAAACAGAACGCAGTTGTGTTTCTTATTTCCGGTATATAAATAGAAATATTTTTGAATGTGCCTCTTTGTCGGTCCTATCGATTTGAAAAAATAAAGTCGATAGCTTGGATAGAAAAAAGTTATAGAGCTTGCACGCACCCCTGGGTCACCCTGTATATGGTTTGAACTCCATCTCAACATATGAAATAATCAGTCAAGGTTCTCGTTAATTTTATATCAGGTCTCCTGATAATGTTGAGTTCACCTTTTTTGTCGATTTTTTTTTCAATAGAAGTAAAAAAGCGATGTTTCTATTCCGAACAGGTAACATCAATGAAGCCATGCTTCAGCTCATAGCATGCATCAGGAACAGGACCCTTTATTTGGCAACAAGGCTTCATGATGCTATGGAAGGATTTGGCACGGACGACAAAACTCTGATTAGAATAGTTGCATCAAGATCGGAAACAGACTTGGAAGAAATCAAAGCAGCCTATGAGGCCCACTATGGAAAGAACTTGGCTGAGAGGATTGCGGTCAGTATTTGAGATAGTATGACAAAAACAATCTACCCTGGTCACCGCATTACGGTCTGTTGCAACATGTTCTATATTTTTCTCTTGGTAGTTCTCCAGCTCAGCCAGGAAAATATGTGTATTTTATGATTTGATAAATTTGATTACATTGATCAAACAGGACGCTATTTGTTATG
Organism: Gonioctena quinquepunctata; assembly: GCA_018342105.1. NCBI lineage: Eukaryota > Metazoa > Arthropoda > Insecta > Coleoptera > Chrysomelidae > Gonioctena > Gonioctena quinquepunctata. Next base: position 497,923 of record JAFIRS010000737.1, on the reverse strand, counting down.
ACTGCTCGTTAGTTGTTAAACCTAGGCCTCAACTATACTGGGCGTTATTAGTCTATTGACCAATAACTGGACAACCTCCCAGAGCGGCTTGGAAACTATCACCTTCAGTATATAGTGAAGCATGGAGACTTGATTTGACAGTACGTTTACCAATCTCAGATAATTCAGAAACAATAATACACTTAGGAATTTTAATATTATATATGTATTTTCTAAAGAATAACAACAACAACTCATACACCTGGTATAATTTGAGGAGAAAAATGTATGGAACGGCAGAATGAATTTGAATATAAGATATACTTGATAGTAAAACCAATATAGTATGCCTAGTAGAATAACTGTTCTTTAGTTACTTTGGCTATTGCTACATTTTATAACTTTTTGTCGAATCAAGAGTTGACTCTACTATGAAATCAAATAGATGAATGGTTCCTTATTACAATATATATATATATATATATATATATATATATTGTGATATTTAACAGTTTATTTTCTTACCCTCGACTGGAGACACTTTCGTTTTAATGTTGAATGATTGTTATTTTGGTTTACCAATTTTTACGCGTTCACTGATCCAAACTATGATTATTTAGCTTTTTTGGAAAATTTTAATTCTATTCGTTGAGTTTTCACTGAGACAATTTCTGATGTTTACACTTTCACTATTTTCTGCACTTTTTTGATAAACTGGGTATTTTATGAATGATTTACGAAGTCTACACTTGTTTCGTATCAGAAGATGGGTATGCATCTTCACTAGATGAAATTCAATTCGACTCTGATGCTCTCTATGCTATGAAGGCTTTAACTGAACTGACTTCTCTTCTTGGTTAAGGTGTTCAAAGAAAGCCGCCGTGGTCATAAATTATAGTATACTCCGCGGTATATTTCAATCGCAGTCCCTGCGCGTTAATATTTCAACTCGGCTGTCGGAGAATCGTTATCTATCGCGGTGTGGACATCAATAGCAATATGAATAACTGTCGTCGTAATTATTTCAGTCTGTTTCAACTTTCAAGTCGTCGCTGTCAGCGTAACAGGAATGTTCATATTTATGAGGCCTTTTGATGGGTGGTGTTATCATATCAATTAATTTACGAGATTTTACTTCTTTGTCGGAAATCACCCCGCATCCCTGCCGTCTAATTTAATAGCAGGCATTCGTTCACCTTTTTGTGTCGCGTTCCTTCAGTCGAGGGCATTACAATTTATACATTACAACAACCTGGTTGATTACGGGCATCACATATTTGAACACAATAGAAAAAAAACTTCATGTCCAAAATCTCACTGCTCTACTAGAACATACTAGAGAAAATGATCATAGTTTTAATTCCACAAACCCCATCATCCTTAATAAAAAAACCTTCATGTTAAAAAGACTTAGCGAAATACTATGAAATTGATACATATTGCCATCAGAAAGTATATGCCTACTGATGTCCAAGAAATACGTCGCATTCGCTAATTTTTGCATTTTTGGGAAATATCTCGATTTTATCCGACAAAATGCAACATTTCATATTTGAAGATATTCGGATTCGTTACAAAAAGACTAATTTATTGAAAAATGATTCATTCCAAAGATATACATTAGAATCACAGTGAGACGAACGATTACTAAAGAGAGTTGAGGAATGAAAGTTGCTCAGTAGATTATAGGTGGGTCTAGGTCATACAGTCTCATCTATCTCTATGTTTTTAACGTTTCGTATCAATTCAGGGAACCAAGTTCTTATATGTCCACGGGCATCAGCGGAACTTTCTCGAAAAACTTTCACAGTAACGGAAAATTTCAAGATCTAATAAAAAAAAAATTTGTCATACTTCAGAGATAATTGTCGGATAAGTAGTCCTGTTATCAGTTCCAAGTCATTTTTGTCGATCTGAAATAGCTGTTTCAACTTCCTTTAGTCATAGGCTCTGTGACATTTTCACTTGTCTTGGCACTTTATTTTAGTGAGATTGGATTCATCATTATCAAGTTCTCACAATCGAAACTCTTTTTTCGTGCAAGTTTTAGAGTCCACAGGAGAGTTTAGGATCAGGTAACAGAAAATTGAACCTCTTCTTCTACAATGTACACTGCTTTATCTTCACCATCGATTTCCTTTCGAGATTGCTCGGTCTAGAGCTATGGTGTCAGTTGTTTCAAAGGATTGTTTACAGGCCCAAGTCAGTTGTTACAAATGTGTTACTTGGGAACTCTAAGGTGATGCTTGGCTGCTCGGAAGAGGCCCTAATTTTGGCCCTGCAACTCATAGTTCACCCTCCATGAGCCCAAGAAGAAGTCCAAATGTATTTATTTCTGACGAATTATTTTTCTTTGAAGTCCTCGCAACTCTTAAGTCATAATTTAGGTGATAAAAATCATGGTTACGATCAAGAGACTTCCTCCAAATTCCATCAATTGGAAAATAACTTATTATTATCTACAAATATACCCTAATTTTTCCAAGGGGGTCATAGTTATTTATTATGTGAAATTTCACCTTAATATCACCATCAGAATGTCTTCAAGATCCACGAACTTTCACCCAATTATGACTGAATACCATTTCGCAAGACTATTTCTGGAATTAAATTTCATTTTGAAACTTCTTTTGAACGCCTAAAGAAACAACATAGATTATCCAAATTATAATGGATATTTGAAAATAGCATTCAATATTATTATGGGGATTATCTGAATGACAAGAAACAAATGAAAAATAATAATATCCCCAAAGAAACATAGAGGAAATATTTTTACGAGGTAAACTTTAATTCTTGTTGTTTGCTAAGTCCCAATTTCTCAAATTTTCTGCTTGTTTTCATGAGTTTCCGTTTATTTTCAGGACGATACTTCCGGGGACTACAAAAAAGCTCTACTGGCCATTGTCGGTTAATATTAATTAGTGTGATGTACGTTACGTTTATTTGGCATAACTTTTCCGGCTGTGTTCTACTAATTCCTTTGTTTTTCCTTGCCTTAAAATACTGAATGAAAATTATAACATTTCATGTTTTCTATTGATTTTCAGGATGAGGTTTCATCAGATCTGAAAAAGAATTTACTTGCCCTCATTGGTTGATTCGATTTCTCATCAATACTACAAGTATGATATTGAAGTGTATGGAATATCGACATTTGTGTTTGTGCGATTCGCCGAAATTATCAATACTGTTTCATTACCAATTATTACCATTATTGTCATTAAAGTTGTAACGAGTTAATGTAAAATAAATCTTTTTGTACATTTATTTTTGTTTTATTGTCAGTATAAAAATTAAAAAATATTATAATACTTCATTTCATTATTTACTCGCAGAAAAAATCTCCATTTTCTGTATTTTTTTCAATCTTCAACTTTTCTAGAAAATCTGTATGAAAAATCAATACTTATAAAAACATGTTTCAGCCATATTGATACATTCAACATTTCAGTTTTTACCTTCAAACCTTGTGTTAAGCTGGATTCATAGATTAAGAGGCTGTGCTACCACTGCAGTTCACGTCGCTGCATCAGTTGGTAATACTGTTTTCCTCAGGTGGCGTAGAGCACACCTGCATGTTGTAATTTGACATTTGTGAAAAGCCAAATTTCTTATGTTGAAACATTTGTCGGTTACACTAGGAATACTCCTGTAACGATATTTCCCATTTTTCAGTATATCAACCGGAATTTTCAGAGAAAATACATTTAAAAAATCGATAAAACGTAGTTCGAAGGTTAACAAACCACATCTTTCACCTGTTTTGATATTTCCAGATGTTCCGAGCGGCTAGAACTATTGAAATTCGTACAGATTAGGTGAGTAGAGATGCGGTCCGTGAGGTATCCTCAATATCTAAGCACACACCTTACAGTATCGAGAGGCCAAATTTTAATACATTCAAACACTGAACCACAATCATTTATTATAAAGTAGACGAAACGCTTTCACATCAAATGTACGAACAGCTTATGATTGACACGGTATACATATATATATATATATATATATATATATATATATATATATATTTATATATATATATATTTATATATATATATTTATATATATATATATATTTATATATATATATTTTTTCAATTTCTTGGAATGAAGGTCTGATTCAGTCTATTCATATAATTTCTCCTAACTACGTTTGACATGGTATTTGTCATCTTCAGGTTAAAAAACTATATTATTTGAATTGTGCGTTTGCATCGTACGAACGTCATTGTAGACAATGGCGTTCGTTGTAGACAATGACGTTTGTACGATGCGAACGCACAATTCAAATAATATAATTTTTTAACCTGAAGATGACAAATACCATGTCGAAACGTAGTTAGGAGAAATTATATGAATAGACTGAATCAGACCTTTATTCCAAGAAATTGAAGAAAATATATATGTGGTCAAGAAACTAAAGAAAATATATATATATATATATATATATATATATATATATATGAAAAAGAAAATTGTGGCATATTGGACAAATTATTAAATTAAAGAAAGAAACCATCCTCAAGAGGGAGTCGAACCTACGACCTTCTCATCTCTAGTCAGACGCTCTAGCATGAATAGAAAAGATCGAAAGTACTTATCAATGGCCATCAAGACCCGTTAACCTTTCACTCTAACATCATCGTCGACGTGACGATTTCAATAAAAGTTTAGGAAGATGATCATCCTAACACTAACTTTAAATGATTCACAAATATGCGGCGGTTCCTATGTCCTCAAATAGCTGACTAGAGATGAGAAGGTCGTGGATTCGACTCCCGCTGGAGGATGGTTTTTTTCTTTAATTTAATAATTTGTCCAATATGACACAATTTCATTTTTCATGTATTTCTCTCGGACGCAATTTCCACTTTCGTATTATATATTTTGCAAAATCTTATCAGTGGTTAGAGATCATCTTTCATTGAAATTGTCACGTCACGAAAGGTTAACGGATCTTGATGGCCATTGATAAGTACCTTCGATCTTTTCTATTCATTCTAACACTAACATTAAATTATGGGAAAAAATGATTCACAAATATGGGCGGTACATATGTCCTCAAATAGCTCAGTGTTAGAGCGTCTGACTAGAGATGAGAAGGTCGTGGGTTCGACTCCCGCTTGAGGATGGTTTTTTTCTTTATTCAATAATTTGTCCATTATGCCACAATTTCCTTTTTTATGTATTTCTTTCGAACGCAATTTCCACTTTCGTATTATATACAGGGTGTTAGTGAATAAGTGCGACAAACTTCAGGGGGTGATTCTGCATCAAAAAATAATTACAGTTTGCTATATAACTTTTGTCCGCAATTGCTTCGTTTTCCGAAATACGGGGTGTTAAAGTTTTTCTTAAAAACTGACCAGTTATTTATTGCTCTGAAACCGGTCGAGATATGCAAATTAAATTTGATGAATGTTAAGAGGTAGTTATTGCGCATTTTTTGACATGCAATTAAGAATTGTATGTTCATCATTGGGTAATGATCTTAATTTCTGTAAAGAAAAAATGGTACGCCACTGAGATATTTCAAATTAAAAATCATTTTTGAATTCCTCATTCAATTTATATATATATATATATATATATATATATATATATATATATATACGTATACGTATAAATATATATATATATATATAATTTAACCAGATTCGGCCACAATATTAACATTGATAACAAATTTGGTAGGCACCGGCTGTACTTACACACTAGTCATAATACATTACAAAAATATCTTCAATGAAGAACATAATAACTTGAATCAAACCTTATATCAAGTATAGAAAACTTGCCGGAGTCCGAATTTTATAAAAGTGCAAATAAATGTAACATACCTATAAACCTGAAAGCCAGCATATTCAAAATATCCCCCAAGGGCTGTTATGGGTGACCCACTAGCACGGAAGCTTTTACCTCAATTAGGTGGGTGAGTCGATAGCGTTAAAATGTCTATGAGTTGGGTTCTGCAAATCGGACAGACAACTCATTTTACCAATTGGTGGCAGTATGATAATTTGCAAACTATGTTACAATGCGGATCATTAGGAATTAATAATCATTTATTTTTGCAACACCTGTGTTATCTGAATAATAAGGATTTTTAGATACCTAATAAATGACATTCGTTCTATTACCAAGTTAACTATCGACCAAAAAGAAGGTCCTCAACGGTAGGTTAAATCATTCAATGTTGAAAGCTAACGTTTTCGATATGAATTCATAACATCATATTACAATTAGGTATTTGCATTAAAAATCCTCTGAGTACATTTGATGGAAGATCGAGAATCTCTCAACACGTTTTCATAATTTTCATGGTTTATTAAAAAATGGAAGAAATATTGAGATTTAAAAAACACCCGTACAATTGTACGATTAACCTACAACTGTGTAACGTCACAGTGTTTTTCCTCTCATTATTTTCAAAATTTTTATAAATCAAGAAAATGATTCTTACGTGTCGATTACATTTCAATCCTCCATTCGGATTCAATGGAATTTTTCATGCGACACCTCAATTGGAGTAAGAAAGTCGAGTGGAAAGGTAAATTATAATTTTATTTAATTCAAGGAATACATACCTGTAGAAATTAAATTTGAGATGTAATATCGATCTCACAAATTTTTATTTTTCAGCAACGTTTCTGTTTGATGATGAAAATTATGTACTTGCGAGATTTACAATCGATAATATTTTGATATCCTTACTTCCATAGAGCATCGATTATTCATTTTAAAAAGTCTTCGATTACTACAAAGTCGTGATGTGGCAAGTGAAAATTCCAAATGAAGAATGATTGCATGTCGTTTCTAATGGGACAGAAATTAATTCCAATAGTCTTTCAACGAATTTAGCAAAATTTTGTAGTCTTTCGATTATTGCAATCAATTAAATGTATTTCGCTAATTAGTCGAAAACAGTGATTGCTTCTAAGATTAATAATTAGTTTCAAATTTTGTGGTGGTTAACTACGTAACCATATCATTCTTCGGATGCAATTTCAATCAACCAGTACAAAATATAACAGATATACGCGATGGATAATCAAGTATTTAACTGGAGCACTGTAGACATATGTCCGTCTAATATATATCTTAAACCTATTTTCACAATGTTTACAATTTATGGCAAAATTATAAAAAAAACAATTATATAAAAAAATCCGTTGAATGTCGGTTGCAAATTTCTTGCGACACGTAAAAAATAAGTCGTAATTATAACTGCAATTTGCAGAACATTTGCAATTATTTCAACAGTTGTAAAAATGCAAAAAATTTATATTAGAGAATAAATAGGTTCCGTTTGTCGTATGAGGATGCAAAGTTACATATCCACTGAGACCGATATTCTCCTTATTTGCAACCACAATATAAAACTTTTGTAATTATTCCAATGCTGGTGTGTATTGAAAATGACAGCGTCGATAAAAAAGTTTGATAAATAAAAGATGCGTTTTTCAGAAATGGTTGCAAATGTACGTGAATATGTTGTAAAACATCATTACTATCGGTATGCCTAGTTTGCTGAGTTTCTGGCAATTTTCAGGGCAAAAATTAAGCATGAAAACTATTTTTGCAATTCAAACAATGTTCCGTTCGTCGCAGCCTTTTGGAATTAATGTGAATTGATTTGATTGTCTTTATGTACTGGCCTATATAGGCGATTTTCAGAAGCAGATAACTCGAGAATAGTTGAAGGTAGAAACCCTTTGTGAAAATAAAAAATGTAAAAAAAATATCAATTTTCAAAAAAATTTGAATAATTTTTCAGACCAATAGTTTCCGAATTATAAGCAAAATCCCAAAATAAGTCCAAATTGAGAACTCCAGTGTACTTAGCTTACCTCCTAGGGATAGGGACTATTGATATGTTTGCGGAATAGGTCAAGAATATGAGATCACCCAGTATCCTCACGAAATTTTCACAGGTCCATAAAGAGAGGTTATGGGATATCGCTTTTGGAAATTGTAAACTGATATAAACAATTTCTTTTCATACTAAAATAGGAAATGCACACTAATTTAACGTTTTAGTAATATTAAAATCACTTAATTTTCGATAAATAATGAAAAAACTCCGATTACTTTTCATAAATTTCACAGTAAAAATGTCAAAAATTAAACGTTTGTGATTGTGTTATGTTTATCCGAATCTCCTGGATCTGGAAGTTTATTGATATGCGACGTTGCCTATGTCACCAAAAGGAGAAAAAGTACTGAAATTAATTGCGACATACATATATTGAGCATATAAATAATAACTATTACTGCATGGAAAGACGATCTGATAGTTCTGATGGATATATATATTTATATATATATATATATATATATATATATATATGTATCAATAGAAGTTTAAAATGCAAATTAGTATAACACCCCGCTTCTTGGAAGTGTCTAACAGCTTTTGAAAATTAGGCATGAAGTAAAATAATGTGACTTCAGATTATTTCGTTTTAAGTAATTATAAACTAGATCAAGAAACGCATCGACGTGTCTTGGCCGGACATACGAGAAAACATCCAATCACTTTCTTACGTAAAAAGAAGGAACACAACCTAACCTAACTTGGCTAACATTGCTATCCAAGTTGAATGCAAGCCAATTAACTTTACGAAGCCTACACATTCTAATATAGAAGAAACGAAACCACACCTTTTTAAAATTTAAAAAGCCATAATTTCCAAAATATATTTTGCCGCGCTTAAATTTCGATCGCTGAAGTGTTTTTATCGAGTTTTGAAGCACCTGTAATAATTTGGAAACATGGCATGTCCATAAAACGCCAAGATCAATGCAACCACCAATATTTGATTTCTGACATTTCATAAGAAAACTTAACTGAAATGTAGGTAATTTGAGTTTTTTCATGACTTTATCGATTATTAATTGATTTTAATATTACTTAAACGTTAAATGAGTGTACAGTTGCTATTTTAGTGTAAAAACCTATTCTTTAAATCAGTTTGCAGTTTCCAAAAGTGGCATTCCATAAACTCTCATTTAGTACCTTCGGGGGCCCATATCTCCTAAAATTATCTATTCCGCGCTAAATTTTCAATTGAAATACTGTTTTTATCGTCTTCTGAAGCGCCTGTGAAAATTTCGTGAAGATACTGGGTGATCTCATTTTCTTGACCTTTACCTATGTTTGCTCCCTAACGACGCCAAACCCATCCCTAGAGTCGAAAAGACTGCCCCACTACATGCACTCCACACCCCTTTTTGAGCATTCGTTGACTGAACTAATAGTACCTAAAAATTCACTTCAAAGCGCTCCGGCTTTTAACCTACTCCACTTCCCCCCAAAATACGAATGCTGTGAAAAGTGAAAACTGAGAACTGGAAACAGATTCAGTTCCAGTTCGTTTGCATTCCTTGAGGGGAGCATAGTAGTTGACGAATAGTATTCTGTGACGAAGCCAAACAATTTTGCCACGTGATTCGAACGTCATCGAATAACAACATAATCTTCGTCGAGTGTCGAGTGATTTAACCTCGCAGATCGCAGAATTGTTCTTTCGTCAATCGAGTGCGTAAGGGGAAACCTTGTCTGGCTAAATTATTCAGTTAGTCATCAACAAAAACAAAACATCACACTCATTTTGTGTGACTGATATAGACGTATCAGATCGAGGTGAGTCGTGAACTTTTCATAAATACGCCGGGTTATATTCATAAACAACAGACGAGGTGTGGTCAAACCGGCTGTTTTCAATTAGCTGATTAGAATTTTGTTTGTGTCAAGTCAGTTGATTTTTATCATAGTGTTGGGTCTGATAGTCAGAATTATCTAAAACAGGCTGCTATTTTCAGGTCGAAACGAAAATGAGTTATCCAGGCTATTCGCCCTATCAACAGGTGAGTGAAAGTTTTTCTGAATTAATGTCATAACATTGTTGTCGGTGTTCATTTATTGTATTGATGTCAGTTGGTTTTGTTTAATGAATCTGAATCCCAAGAAATGAATCCTGACCCTGAACATAAAGTCTCTTTACGAACATCCGTCAAGTCAAATCTCCCAATTCATTAACTATACGAGGACGAACTGAAAAATAATTGTCCTAGGCAAGAAAACACAACCTTTTTCGACGAAACTCAATACATTTCTCATAGTTCCCTCTTGCAAGTGCACATATTTCAGTGGTTAACAAATTGACTTTATGACATCAAAATATTAGTGAAATTACACTCTTTCATGTGATCTAATATCTAATCCTATCCTATATGCCAAGTTTTCACTCATAATCATTAATCATCTCAACATCAGAAACGACTATCAGTGAAAAAAAAAAACAAATAAAAAAAGAAGAAATAAAAACTTCCTGATAAACATTCACCGATACCTGAAAAATAAAAAAACTGTCGGATTGCTTTGAAGTTTAAGTGACCAGTGGCGTTCCAATTTGGTTTATCATGTCATGCATAAAGTGTATAATAATAATAATCTTTATTAGCATCAGCTCTCAATTATAAATAGTATAAATAAAATAGTATAAATGTATAAATAAAATAGTATAGTATAAATAAAATAGTATAAATAAAATAGCATAAATAAAGTACAGAACCCATAAAATACAATGCACGAACAAGTTAAATTAGCAGTATAAAATCGAAATAATACAAGAAGAGATATTACAATGATGGGTTATAAACCTTTTATATATTTTACACACTGGCTTTTGAATTCTCTAAATGACGAGTATTCTTTCAATTCTCTTGGTAATGAGTTGTAAAGCTGTAAGCCTTTGATGAACACTGTGTTTGTAGCAGCATTAGCAATATTAATATAGAAATCATTGGAAGCATGTGATCTGGTATTGTGATTATGTATTTCTTGGAGATAAGTTATTTCTTCAGTTAGATAGGTTGGTAAGCATCCTGACTTGAGTTTATACACAAACTTGAGCATATTATAAGCAGCTCTCTGTCGAACATTCAATAAATTCAAGGATTCCAACATGTAAGCTATTGATGTTTGTTTTCTACATAATAGAATGGCTCTCATAGCACGATATTGTACTTTTTGTAATGTATCAATTTGTTCATTATTCATCAGGTATATGAATGTTCCACAGAAATTAAGATGAGGAGATATTATGGTTTTATATAAGTTAACTTAGTAAAAGATGATACCTTATTATTCAATCTATATAGGAAATTAATTTTTCTTGCCATTTTCTTCTTAATATACTCACAATGTGATTTAAGATTCAGTTCATTATCTATCATGAAGCCCAGGTACTTGAAATGTTTAGCTTCTTCAATTACATTATTATCAATCAATAAATGGTGGCTGGATGTTACATTTTTCAATTTGTTCAAGTTATATTTATTTGAAATTACCATGTATTTGGTTTTATTTATGTTCAATTTCAAACCATTGTCTTTCAGCCATATGGACAAATTTCTCAAATCTTGATTTATTAATGATATAGTACTCTGAATATCCTCCACATCTCCTTCGCAATAGATCATAGTATCATCCGCAAACAATTTTATTTTGCAATTTTGAACATGGTGTACTATGTCATTGATGAACAAAATGAATAATATTGGTCCTAGAGCACATCCTTGAGGGACTCCATAATGTCCTTGAGGGACTCCATAATGTATGTCGTTGCTGCCAGAAAATGTATTATTATATTTAACTATTTGAGACCTACCATTTCAGCGCATTTTCCTTAATGCCAAATTTCTCGAGTTTTCTCAGAAGCAGAGAGACATTTACAGTTTCAAAGGCTCTCTTTAAGTCTAAAAATATAACAATAATGATCTTTTTATTATTGATTATCTCAGTTTTCCATATAGACAATAAATAATGCAATGCAGTTTCACACGATAATGTTGCCAACAACGAACCCTCCTTGAACTGTGATAGCTGTGAACGCATAGGTAGCTCATGTGAATTCAGATTGCTCAGGCCTCAACGCTAGTGAGCTGGAAGTATTGGCTTTAAAAGGAAAGAGAACCCCTATGTTTTCATGTGAAGAATGCTTGATGGGGGTGAGACTTGTCCCTAAGCTTATGAAAAATCAACACCTAACTCTTCCTTACCGGAAAATGGGTTAGTAGACGAATTGCAAGAGCGTCAGAAAAGAAAAAATAATGTTATGGTTTTTAATCTACCGGAAACACGCGAGCTAGACTCTGATATGATTAAGGTGAAAGAAATATTTCTTAATTTAACCAATGAAGATCTGACCTATATGAAGTTAGCGAGACAACTCCGAAAAAGTTGATAACAGATTATTCCATAATTTGCCGCCTTTTGTCGCTAATTAGTTGCGAAGAAAAAAAATTTGTCGCTCTTTTTTTTTTTTAAATATGAAGTTAGCAAAACAACTTCCGTAATTTCAATGTTAAAGTTGATAAGAATTATTCCATAATTTGCCGCCTTTTTGTCGCTAATTAGTTGCGAAGAAAAAAAATTGTCGCTCTATTTTAAAAAAAATATGCGATGTTTCACTAACTTCATATGAAGTTAGCGAAACAACTTCCGTAATTTCAATTTTTTCACAGTTTCGAAGTATCCATAATTTGCCGCCTTTTTGTCGCTAATTAGTTGCGGAGAAAAAAAAAATTGTCGCTCTTTTTTTAAATAAAAATTTGCGATGTTTGGCTAACTTCATATGAGGTTAGCAAAACAACTTCCGTAATTTCTATCTGTTCTCAGTTCTTCCTCCCGACCAAAAGTGTTTCAATCACTTATTTTTTCTGTTTGTTACCATATTTTTAATCGTTAAAGCTTATAAATGTCTTCAAAAATGAGAATATCAAAATTGCCCAACGCATCGTCACTACTACTAATAGTCTCCCCTCTGAAACTTACCAATTGAAACCTTGGAAAAGGATGGAAAAATCAAATGTCGTTTACCAAATTCCCTGTCAGACTTGTGACAAAGCATATATTGGACAAACATCAAGAACTTTGTCTGGACGCCTAACGTCCCATAAAAGTGATAGCAATACAAAGAAATTAACTTTGGCACTGGCTGAGAATGTCATCTCCAGTGAGCACATTTTGGATTACAACCATTTTGAAGTACTTTGCACAGAGAATAACTTACATAAATGGTTATTTGAAGAAATGTTTTCCATCAAGAATGATACCAACAATATAAACAAAAATACAGACCTGGATAATTTGAGCAATATTTACAATAACATTTTGAAACTAAAACTTTTTCCCCAAAATTCCCACAATATGAACAAAACTCAACATAATCAAAGTTTCAAATTTCCCACTAATTATCAGGTTGGTCATAAATATCCATACAATAGGGTATTCGTGAAAATGACGAATACTTTTCGAACTCAAGGGGAATTTTTACGTGGTTGCGATATTCAGTTTCTGAATCTTTGTAACTTCCATTTCAACAGACAAGAAAAACTTATCATAACATGGTGAAATAATTCAAATTAAATAAATGAAAACGCATATCAGATGCCCCAATTTTCGACACCTGAAAATATGAATAACCAATCGCCGACATATATGAGGACCAATTGTCGACACTGTGAGAAATCAAAAACGGGCATCAATGCTATGTTTATATTTATATCTATCGTGACTGAAAAGTATGAAAAAGTTATGCTCATATCTATGATGGGTGAAACTCGACAAAACATAAATTATTGAATAAATTTAAAAAAAAATTGCTACATAATCAATTTCTAGGAACCACTTTTCCCATTTCGAATACTTCATATACCCCACACAATAATTCTTCTCCCTGTTTCAGTATGGTTTCGAGACATTTTTTTTTCATTTGATACTCATATTGAGGGGATTGAGAAACAAAGAAATCTGCCATTTTGTGGTGGCGACCATCTTCGATTTGAAATTTTTCACGGAGTACTATCTTTGTACTGGTTCAGTCCTTTCATTTGATACCCATATTGAGGGAGTTGAACAAAATATGTCATCCGCCATTTTGTGGCGACGGCCATCTTGGATTTACAATGATACTGAATATACATAATTGTATTGTCATCAGAACTAAAGGTGTGTACCAAATTTCAGATTAATAGCTCAACAGGAAAGGAATACAATTTCAATTACTAGATTCAACCGACACAAATAAACAAGACTGTAAGCTGAATAAGACCGTTTAAAATAATAAAAAAAGACGGAAGTTGTCCCGCTAACTTCATATAAGGTTATCAAAACATTGCAAATTTTTGAAAGAAAGGATAGACGAATATTTTCTTTCCACAACTAATTATCGAAAAAATGCAGCAATTTGTGCCTAAAATGTGAGAAAAGATAAAAATAACGGGAGTTGTTGAAACATCGTATAATTTTTAAGAAAATATTTTTTTTTCTCCGCAACTAATTAGCGACAAAAAACCGGCAGATTCTGGATACTTCAGAACTGAGAAAAGATAGATATTACAGAAGTTGTTTCGCTAACTTCATATGAAGTTAGCGAAACATCGCATATTTTTTAAGAAAATATTTTTTTTTCTCCGCAACTAATTAGCGACAAAAAACCGGCAGATTCTGGATACTTCAGAACTGAGAAAAGATAGATATTACAGAGTTGTTTCGCTAACTTCATATGAAGTTAGCGAAACATCACATATTTTTTTAAAAAAAGAGCGACTAATTTTTTTTCTTCGCAACTAATTAGCGACAAAAAGGCGGCAAATTATGGAATAATCTGTTATCAACTTTTTCGGAGTTGTCTCGCTAACTTCATATAGGTGAAGATCTGGGCATATCAAAAGTTGTGAGAATAGGTAAACCCAATAGAAATGGTTACAGGGCTCTCAAAGTTATTTGTAATGGTTACGTTGACGCCAATAAAGTCATCAGAGCCAAAAAAGACATTCTTAGAGGAATGGCCATCTCAATAAATGCCGATATGACGCGACATCAGATCAACACATGGAATAAATTAAGAGAGGAACTGGAAGAAAAGAAGAGAGCAGGATAAAATGTTATCATTAAATAGTCCTAAAAATGCTTATTGATGTTTTATTTCCAAATTCTCACGAGGCCCGTGCCGGTCAAGTTCTGGGATTTGCTGATAAATATGTAAGTTTTTTCTACATGTAGTTGCCTTTCCGTTCTATGCAGGTAGTGAGTCGTGGCACAAGCTTTTTGATGCCCTCTTTTGAATAAATCCACCTTTTATAGCTTGGATTTTTGTTTGTAATAAACTACTTGCAGATAAGAGAGAGTTAATGGTTAATACATATATTGTATAAATAACGTGTACAGATAAATCAAAACTTGACTGACATATCTATAATTATATGACAACTACATAACACTAACAGATATTTATATTCCAGTGAATCTAGATAATGTGGAGAGATTATACATTTTATATTCAACACCCTCCCTTAATCGATACACTCTGAAAAATATTTCTATAGCTTTAACAATACAAAAATAGAAATAGTTCTGAAAACATTCCTTGGTACCTGTTTTAAAAATAAAATGAATTCAAATTATTGGCACCACATTTACATTTGTGTGTTACTAACAGCTAATGGTAGGCACACAATCCCAAACCCGAGACACAGAACTGATGTTTAGGTCCATTTAAACCTTTAGTTAACACATCGGCATACATTTCCTCGGTTGGCATATATCTAACAGAAATAGAACCGTTCTGAATACATTCACGAACATAGTGATACTTTATGTCTATATGTTTTGAACGATTGTGATGTACAGGATTGTGCAACAATTTCTGACAACTTTGATTATCATTCTAAATGACTACAGGTTCACATGCAACATTCAGCTCGTTCAGTAATCCTGAGATGTGAACTGCTTCTCTGCTTGCCTCGCTGACAGCCATGTATTCCTCTTCAGTCGACGAAAGTGCCACAGATCTCTGCTTACGAGACTCCCAGCTTATACAACCCCCAGCTAGGATGTATGTGTAGCCTGTATAGGATCGCCTGTCAACTTGATCCGCTGCCCAATCTGCATCTGCGTAGCCTGTCAACCCTGGATTACCTCTTTGGAATTTTAGACACATCCCTTTAGTTCCTTGGAGATACCTGAGTACTCGTTTACCAGCTTGCCAATGTTGCTGACCAAATCTGCTATTAAACTGACTTAATACACTCACACTGTGAGCTATGTCTGGTCTACAGCACACAGCTAAGTACATCAGGGCTCCTATTAAAGCTTGATACGGAAGATCTGCAGCTTCTTCTATCTCTTCTTGGCTAGGAAGAGTAAGATGGCTTCTCACATCCAATGGTGTTTTGACAGCCTTACATTCTTCCATCTTAAATTTGCGGAGAACGTCTCCAATGTATCTATCTTGATCCAGACAAATGACTCCACTTTCTCTGCTCCGGCGTATCCTTATGCCAAGAAAATTATTCACTGGACCTAAATCCTTCATTTTGAATTGCTTCTGGAGTTCTAGCTTCAAATTTTTCATTTCAGTTTTGTCATTAGAAAGCAAGAAAAAATCGTCTACATAAAGTGCTAGGATAACAATCTTCTTTCCTTCATTCTTCAAGTAAAGACATGGTTCATGATTTGATCTGTGAAATCCCAAGCCTTCTATGGTTTCATGAGCTTTCTTGTTCCATTGTCTTGAAGCCTGCTTGAGTCCGTAGATTGCTTTAAGCAATTTACATACTTTGTTTTCTTCAGCTTTAACACCTTCTGGAACCTCCATGAAAACATCTTCTTCGAGATCGCCATTCAAGAACGCTGTGATCACGTCTAAATGATGCACCTCTAGATCATATTCTGCTGCAAGTGCTAGAAGAAGTCTCACTGTTGAAAAACGAATGACTGGTGCAAAGGTCTCTTGATAGTCCACTCCACCTTTCTGACTAAATCCTTTTGCTACTAGTCGCGCTTTATATTTTGAAACATTCCCTTCTGAGTTTCTTTTTATCTTGAACACCCACTTGCTCTTGATAATTCTTCTGTTCTGTGGTGGATCGACTAGTTCCCACACTTTATTTTCATTCAAGGAACGTAATTCTTCATTCATGGCTTCTTCCCAGTGCTTCTTGTTATAGCTTGATAGAGCTTCTTCCACTGTGTCTGGTTCTTCTGGATATTCATGCATCATTTCTGCTGTCAATAGAATCATACCATCTGCAAGCTTTGGTGGATGTCTCTCCCTTGTAGATTTTCTTTGAATGTGAGGTGTTTCTTCATCATCACCTACAATTTCTTCTTGATTTTCCTGCTGATCTTGCATTCCTTGATTTATTTCTGGATCATCAAGTTGAGCAGCATCTTGTTGATGGACGTATATAAAACTGACACAGCCGTTTTGGCACAATCAATTGAAAATCATCCAGTATTTAATAACTATTTATTAACTATTTTCTAACACAAACCAAAATTTTCTAACTCAAGTGGTTAGCAAAAAAATGGTGTTGTGCTAGCTTAACTGTTAAGCTGGCACAACTATTTATAACTTTTTACCCAAAATAGGTATGGAATTGATTCAAACGCTCAATTTTCTAACTTTTTACAAACTCTCGAATGGTATAAAAATAATTTGAATTCGAGCGAATTTGAATGTTTTACGAGGGCCGAATTTGCATGCGGTACCTAAAATTCTCGAACATTCCTACTTGGAATTAAGAATGATATTTTTTTGCAAAAATCAACACATTTTCAGCGATTGCAAAGTATATGCGCGATGTATGATCAAGTATTTAACTGGACTACAACATTATTCAGTGATCCAGTTAAATACTTGATTATCCATCGGGCATATCTGTTTTATTTTGTGCTAGTCGACTGGAACTATATGCCTATAATCTTATTCCATATCTGTATTATTGTTGTAAATGCCTTTTCGTCGATATACTTATTTCAGCACAATCGCTTGAAATAATAAGACTGTTGTTTTTTATTTTAAATAGTGATTCGAAATTTTCTATTGTCACGAAATGGCAAAATAATGATTTCAAAATGAGATTTCATCAAAATACTATTTGATAACTCCAGCACAGTCGCTTGAAATGAATATAATTAAGAGTTTTATTATGCACTTTCCAACAATAGTACAGTCGTTATGGGAAATATCCGAAGAGAAAGATTTTTAAAGCCGGGAAAAGACAAAATAAAATCAAAATGGTTTTCGTCAACCTACTATTTAATAACCCCAGCACAATCGCTTGAAATGAAAGGAATTCAGTTTTTCAACATGCATTTTCCAACAATAGTACAGTTGTGATAGGAAATACCCTCAGAGAAATTATTTTAGAGCCAGCACAATCGCTTGAAATAAATATAATGAATGGTTCTGTTTTCAACATAAGTACAGTTGTAATATGAAATATCCAAAGATAAAGTTTTTTAGAGCCAGGAAATTGCAAAATAATGAATCGAAATGCGTTTTCATCACTCTAGAATTTGATAACTCCAGTACAATCCCTTGAAATGAAAATCATTTAGTTTTTTATTATGCATTTTTCAACAATAGTACAATTGTGATAGGAAATACGCAAAGAGAATTTTTTTAGAGCCAGGAAATGGCAAAATATTGATTGGAAATGCGTTTTCGTCAACCTAGTATTTAATAACTCCAGCACAATCGCTTGAAATGAAAAGAATTTAAGTTTTTCAATATGCATTTTCCAACAATAGTATTGTAACGAACCTAGGCCGGACCTGTCGCCTCACACGTTGCCGTCGACAACGATGAGATCATCCCCGGAGATATTCGAGAACCATCCAGTCGCTCTGCCGCGAAAAACAACGGTCAATATTGGAAGCAATTGGAACATGCTAGGCGCCAACCGTCCGAATTCGAAACATCGAGAATGCTGTATCGGAGATAAATAGACAGCCCTCAAGAGGGAGTACACAGTCTGAACGTGCCCATACCATCGAGCTATACAGTGGCGTAGTAATATAAATTAAGTTGTAGATTAAGTGTGAAATAAATTATTTAAACCAAGTTAAGTTTATTTACGTTACAATTGGTGTCGGAAGCGAGATTTTGAAAATAAACAAGTGATCGTGGAGTGGATAGTCAGAAAAATAAATTGATAGACCTTTTTGTACGCCAAAAATAGACAGTGGCCCGGTTTTCGCGAAGTGGACAATTGTGCGTGGGAATATAAACTGATACACTGTTCGCGTGAAACAGACAATAGACTGGTGGCCCGTGGAAAAGAATTCGCGAAGTGAATTTTAACAAACTGATAAACTTTTCGTGTAAAACAGACTGATACCTCGTCAAAGACAAAATGTGTTCAAGAAAAGTGCGCCTTACGGATTTGAAGGTAGCGGAATTGAAACAGGAATTGGAGGAAAGTGATTAAAGAAGTTTTGCCTGAGAAAAGACAGATAAGATGCTGGAATTGTGGCAAAATTGGACATGTGCGTAGCAAATGTCCAACATTCGAAAACACGACTCCGATGCAGGAAAACTAAAGAAGGTCGACGAGAAGGGGCAATCGTCGGCCTGTGTCCAGCAAGCCCCGGTTAACAACGCATATGTCGCTATCCTGAAACGACAGAACAGAGGTGTTTTCGTAGACGGTCTCATCAATAACGAGCCTTGCACCATGCTGCTAGATACAGGTGCGACTAGGACAATTCTCGGACCTTCCTTGCCAGAACACCGGAACGAATTGAACCGACAACTTGAAGCTACGCACAGCACCAGGGAGCCAGCTACTGTATATGGCGAGCTACCGATTGAAATAATTTTGGGCAGCACTAAAGTGAAACATCAGGCACTCGTAGCGGACATCGAAGACGATGCAATCATCGGAATGGACATCATGAATTCCAGAGGGTTTGAATTGGATTTCAAAGACGGCGTCCTACGTGTCAACGGAGAAGAGCTGGTACTTCATGGGAGAAGTGAAGAGTTGATCCGTGTGCTGTTGGCTGAAGATGTAAGCGTACCTGAGAGGGCTGAAACCATCCTGGAGGCTCGCCTGGACGGGAGTGCGAGCAGTGGAGACGTGATGATGTTCGAGCCCAAACTTCATGATGAGAAAATTGGACGAGGGGTTGCCCTAGGGAAAACCCTGTTACGTGCTGAAAAATTTGTACCGGGCACTGCTCGTCAGTTTCATCTGTGATCCGGGGCGTACGAGGTACGATTAGCCAACCCAACAACTTGCCCACAGAACTAGAAAAATTAGTTGCCATCTCTTCCAAAGACATAAAACCAGCTCAACAGCCCAAACTAAGAGATTTAGTCAAAAAGTACCAAGACATCTTCGACACCGGACAAGGAAAAGGGGGTCGAACTAATGTGGTCCAGCACAAGATTGATACTGGGGGTGCCCGACCGATCCGGCAATCAGCAAGAAGACTTCCTCTTGCCAAGAAGGAAGAGGCTGACAAAATAGTCAGCGATATGGGAAAAGAAGGAGTTATCGAACCATCTGACAGTCCCTGGTCCTCTCTAGTCGTACTGGTGAAGAAAAAGGATGGATCGACGCGCTTTTGTGTAGACTATCGCCAACTTAATAATGTCACGAAGAATAGAGAGAATAGATGACACCCTAGACACGTTGGCTGGTTCCACGATTTTCTCGACCCTTGATCTGAAGAGTGGATATTGGCAAGTAGAACTGGCTCAGGAAGATCGAGAAAAGACTGCTTTTACCATCGGCTCAGGATTGTGGCAGTTCACCGTTATGCCATTCGGGCTCTGTAATGCTCCCGCCACATTCGAAAGATTGATGGAAACAGTACTGAAGGGACTCTCATGGAACACGTGTCTAGTGTATCTCGACGACATAATTGTGGTCGGCAGATCGTTTGAGGACCATGTGAAAAACTTGGAGGAAGTATTCCTGCGACTGAGGAACTCCGGATTGAAGCTGAGCCCTAAGAAATGCCATCTGTTCCAAAAAGAAGTACGATACCTCGGCCACGTTGTCTCTGGGGAAGGAGTAGCAGTGGATGACCAGAAGATCAAAGCTGTTAAGGATTGGCCCATCCCAAAAGACATTCACCAACTTCGAAGTTTCCTTGGTTTATGCACATACTATCGCCGATATGTGCTGGGATTCGCCAACATCGCTAAACCACTGACCAAGCTCACGGAAGGCCAAACAAAGTTCCAGTGGTCCGAAGAATGTCAAGACTCATTCAGGAAGCTGAAAGGAGCTTTGATCAACGCACCTATACTGAGCTATCCCCTACCCGAAGGGAAATTCATTTTGGATACGGACGCCAGCAACGTGGTACTTGGAGCTGTCCTATCTCAGATCTAGGAGGGACAGGAGAAGGTCATTGGTTATTTCAGCAAGACGCTTAGCAAACCAGAGCGCAATTACTGTGTCACCAGGCGAGAGCTGTTAGCTGTTGTAAAGGGAGTGGAACACTTCTACAAGTACGTGTATGGAAGAAGATTCCTGTTGAGAACTGACCATGCAGCTCTCAAATGGCTCTTACAGTTCAAAAATCCTGAGGGTCAAGTAGCACGTTGGATCGAGAGACTCCAAGAATTCGATTTCGAGATCGAACATCGAGCCGGAACTAGCCATAAGAATGCAGATGCCTTGTCGCGAAGACCATGTCCAGATGATTGCTCACATTGCCGACGAGCAGAAGAGAAAGAAGCAACACTTTGTAGAACCGCGGCAATAGATGACAACTGGAATGACAGCAAGATCCAGAAAGACCAAGAGAGAGACCTCGACCTCGGCTTAGTCGTCAGCTGGAAGAAGGGCAATCGAAGACCATCATGGCAGGAAGTCGCAGGTTACTCGCCGGCTGTTAAGTCCTATTGGGCACAATGGAACTCTCTTATTCTGGACAATGGGATCCTGAAACGTGTGTTGGAGGCCGATATTGGTGGGGAAGACAGACGCCAAATAATTGTTCCCAGGAACAGAAGAGAGGAAGTGCTGCGGAAATCCATGATGGAGTCGCCGGAGGACATCTGGGAGTGACGAAGACCCTGCAGAAAGTGAGGCAACGGTTTTACTGGGCCAATTGTCAAGCTGACGTCCAGGACTGGTGCAGAAAGTGCGCTGTATGCGCTGCTAGCAACGGACCTCGAATACGACCCAAGGCCCCGATGCGTCAGTACAACGTAGGCAGCCCGTTCGAGAGAATCGCCATTGACATCGCCGGCCCGTTTCCCGTATCCGACCACGGGAATAAATACATCCTTGTGGCAATGGACTACTTCAGTAAGTGGGCGGAAGCCTATGCCCTGCCCAACCAGGAAGCTATCACCGTCGCCGACGTCTTGGTGAAAGAATGGATATGTCGATTCGGTATTCCAATGGAGCTGCACTCGGATCAAGGCAGAAATTTCGAACCCAAACCCTTTTTCCAAGAAATATGTCTACTGTTGAACATCCGCAAGACAAGAACCACGGCCCTACATCCGCAGTCCGATGGAATGGTGGAACGGATGAACAGGACGATCAACCGCCACTTGTCCAAGGTTGTCTCTGACCATCAAAGAGACTGGGACCAGTATCTTCATTTGTTCCTGATGGCCTATCGATCCGCAGTACACGAGTCAACCGGTCAAACTCCTGCTAGTATTATAATGGGCCGAGAACTGCGACTGCCTTGTGACCTGAAGTTTGGGATACCGCCAGGACAAGACACTGCGGGAGAGGACTACGTCAGCAAACTTCGGCAGAGAATGGACGACATCCACGAACGAGTCCGGTTGAACATCCAGAGTGCCAGCGATAAAATGAAGAAGACCTATGACATCAAGGCCGACGCTGGAGGATTTAAGGTTGATGACCTGGTTTGGCTGTACAACCCCAAACGTCGTCGTGGACTATCACCAAAGTTGCGGAACTCGTGGGAAGGCCCGTATAAAATCGTGAAAAGGATAAACGACCTTGTGTACCGAATCCATAAGCCACCCCGAGGGAAACCAAGGGTCGTCCATTTCAACAGGTTGGCCCTTACGCTGGAAACCATGACCAAGTTCGCACCCTCAGCCACCGGAGGATGATATGACGTTCGAGAAGTTTATGTCCTTGTATTCAAACGGGCAGAAAGTTCTACATGGGGTTACTAGAGAGGAGTCACGAGACCTATTCGAGGTGCCTGCTGACTACGCACTAGCGCACTGTGTGGCAGAAGATCTTCAAATGTCCAGGGCATCGCCGCAGTGTTCTCCAAGAAATTTGGTCAACGCCAAACACTGCGGGAGCAGATTCCAGAAGTTGGTGAGGTGCTACAGTTGAAGAAAGGCCAGATAAACATCTACTACCTAGTTACCAAGAGGCATTCCCAAGATAAACCGTCCATGAAGATGTCTGGAAGAGTCTCACCAAACTAAGAGATACTATGGTGGACCAGAATCTGGTGGATCTAGCAATTCCAAAATTATCCTGTGGTATTGATGGGTTGGACTGGAGAGTCATAAGAAGTATGCTGGAGGCGATATTCAGATCCAGCGGCGTCAAGATTTTGGTTTGCTGTAACCCTCTTCCACGACCGATCATGAAGACCGTGGAGTGTTACTTCCATCGAACTTCACGGTGCAGATATGGGGAATCATGCAGATATCGTCACACTCCAAGGATGAAATTTCGGGACGAAATGTCTTTAAGAAGGGGGCAATGTAACGAACCTAGGCCGGACCTGTCGCCTCACACGTTGCCGTCGACAACGATGAGATCATCCCCGGAGATATTCGAGAACCATCCAGTCGCTCTGCCGCGAAAAACAACGGTCAATATTGGAAGCAATTGGAACATGCTAGGCGCCAACCGTCCGAATTCGAAACATCGAGAATGCTGTATCGGAGATAAATAGACAGCCCTCAAGAGGGAGTACACAGTCTGAACGTGCCCATACCATCGAGCTATACAGTGGCGTAGTAATATAAATTGAGTTGTAGATTAAGTGTGAAATAAATTATTTAAACCAAGTTAAGTTTATTTACGTTACAGTATAGTTGTGATAGGAAATACCCTCGGAGAAATTATTTTAGAGCCAGAAAATGGCAAAATAGTGACAATCGTGATATATATATATATATATAGTACAGTTGTGATATGAAATATCCAAAGAGAAAGTTTTTTAGAGCCAGGAAATGGATTTGCTTGGATTGTGCTGGAGTAAGTATATCGACGAAAAGGCATTTTCAACAATAATACAGATCTGGAATAAGATTATAGGCATATAGTTCCAGTCGACCAGCACAAAATAAAACAGATATGCCCGATGGATAATCAAGTATTTAACTGGATCACTGAATAATGTTGTAGTCCAGTTAAATACTTTATCATACATCGCGCATATACTTTGCAATCGCTGAAAATGTGTTGATTTTTGCTAAAAAATGTCATTCTTAATTCCAAGTAGGAATTTTCGAGAATTTTAGGTACCGCATGCAAATTCGGCCCTCGTAAAACATTCAAATTCGCTCGAATTCAAATTATTTTCATACCATTCGAGAGCTTGTAAAAAGTTAGAAAATTGAGCGTTTGAATCAATTCCATACCTATTTTGGGTAAAAAGTTATAAATAGTTGTGCCAGCTTAACAGTTAAGCTAGCACAACACCATTTTTTCGCTAACCACTTGAGTTAGAAAATTTTGGTTTGTGTTAGAAAATAGTTGATAAATAGTTATTAAATACTGGATGATTTTCAATTGATTGTGCCAAAACGGCTGTGTCAGTTTTATATACGTTGTTGATGGATAATTATTTCATCTTCTTGTCCTACATGACAATCCTTTATCTCTTCACATTTTAGGTCTGAAGAGGTTATTTCAGTCATTATTTTATTAATAGGAACCTCAATGAATACAACATCCCTTGCTTTTATCAGTTTTCTCTTTTCAGGATCAAACAATCTAAATCCTTTTGACTCAGTGCAATAACCAACAAAAATCATCCTTTTACTTTTGGAGTCAAATTTCTTCCGGAGTTCTTTAGGTATATGAGAGTATGCATCACATCCAAAAACATGCAAATTACTTAGATCTGGAACTTTACCTGTCCATGCTTCATATGGAGTCTTGTTCACCAGTGCCTTGGTTGGTGAACGATTCTTCAGGTAAATTGCTGTATTGACGGCTTCTCCCCGCGTTGCACCTTTCAGAAACTCCATTCTGCTCTGGGCTGTACTGAATTGTAGTCTGCCGTTTTATTCCATGCTTCTGCAAGAAGGTATCAAAATCTGCATTGATATATTCTTTTCCATTGTCACTTCTCAATATCTTTATTTTCTTTCCTGTTTCTGTTTCCACTTCTTTCTTGAAAATCTTGAATTTCTCGAGCACTTCATTCTTATTTTTCAGCAAATACCCGAAGGTCATCCTTGTATGATCATCGGTGAACATAAGTAAGTAGCGTGCACCGCTAAATGAATTTTCCTCATCGGGCCACAAACATCACTGTGGATTATTTCCAATTTATCTTTGCTCTTGTAGCCCTTCTTTGTTGAAGGTAATCTGCACTGTTTGCCTTCAATACATGCAACACAGGGATCATCTTGAGTCTCTGGGAAATCTATGCCAACTGCCATACCTTCTTTGAGCATTTGTATACCTTTGGGGTTAAGATGTCCCATTCGTCTATGCCAAAGTTGGTAGGTTTCTTTGCATTTGCTTATGAGTGCAGGATCTTGACTCTCCTTACTAATGAATGCATTATTCCTTGGACTAACTGTATCCAACTTGTACATACCATCTGCATAGCTTGCTGTGCCCTGTAATTTTCCTGCAACAGTAAATATTCCACTGTCATAAATCTGACAGCCTTCTGCTTTGAAAACCACCAGTAGTCCTTTCTGCACCAGTTGACTAACTGATAACAAACTAGCTGATAGGCCTGGAACATAGATCACATCTTTTATGGTTTTAGCTGGATTTACACTCTGTGCCATAATTACATCCACTTCACCAATTCCTTTGGTTTCCAATTTTTGATTATTGGCTACAGTAACTTCCCTCTTGTTACTTATTTCTTGGAAATTCTTCAACCAGTCTTTATTGCATGTCATGTGAGACGATGCTCCTGAGTCAACATACCAGGTACTTGCACTGAAATCTGCTGACATTGCTGACAGAAATGCATTAATTCCTTTGCTTTCCATCTTCTGATTATAGCTTGAGTTTCCTTGAAAATTTCCGTGTTTCACTTTTTCAGGTTTTCTTAGTGGTGTTGGACATTGAGGGCTCTTATGTCCATATTTATTACAGTTGTAACACTTTGGACCTTGATTTCTGTGTTTTTCATTTGTCTGCTTGCTCACCTTCTTATTCTGGAATTTAACTCTTAGAGCACTTTCACTTGATGTCTTTTGTGTATGTTCTTGTCTGCGGACATCATCTTGCATCAACTTTGATCGAACATAATCTGCAGAAATCTTAATGTTCAGATTTTCAATTGCCATTATTAGTGGTTCAAACTTAGCTGGCAATCCATTCAGCATTAACACACCAATAAATTCATCTTCAATTGGAGAACTAATATCTGCCAATTGCTGTGCAATTGATGTAATGCAAGTAAGATAGTCTTCCATGGTTTGAAAATCTTCATACTTGGCGCTAAACAGTCTTCTTAACAATGCTAATCTTCTGGTCATCCCTTTAGCTTCGAATGCACTCTTCAGATTATCCCAAGTTTCTTTGGCTGTATTAGCATTCCTTATGTGAGTAAATACACTTGGCTTTACCATGAGGCATATCCTAGATCTTGTCCTGGCATCTCTCTTTTGGTTCGTGTCCACGCCCTGTACACAATCCCATAGGTCCTCATGAATGAGATACATTTCCATTTGAAACTTCCATGTATTATAGTTACTGCTTCCTTCTAGTTTCTCAATGTTAGGAAGGGGTGAGGATCCTATGTAAGTATATGTGCTTGGTTGTAGGCCTGATGTGCCTGCAGTAGCTGCACTATTATTCCTTGTATTTGAGCTCTGTGATTCTTCATCGTCACTCACCATCTTGGCACTTTGATATGCAGTGGCAATGCAAGCACAAATAAATCTCTAAATAACTGGCAACTAATCTTGTATCACACGTTCCTCTCTTCTTTTACTTCTTACTGCGCAACAGGTCACTTACTGGGCCCATAACCTTTTGAATAAATCCACCTTTTATAGCTTGGATTTTTGTTTGTAATAAACTACTTGCAGATAAGAGAGAGTTAATGGTTAATACATATATTGTATAAATAACGTGTACAGATAAATCAAAACTTGACTGACATATCTATAATTATATGACAACTACATAACACTAACAGATATTTATATTCCAGTGAATCTAGATAATGTGGAGAGATTATACATTTTATATTCAACACCCTCCTCAAAGAATTTTCCCGCCATCTTCTTCCAGTTTATTGTTCTATTGAGGTTTTTCAGGGTCTCACAGTATCGTGCTGCATTAATCGTCTCCCCCTGAGGCAGAAATTCGATCAAAATGATCCTTTTCGGCACCAAAACATAGTGGACAGTACTCTTACTTTCTGGACGTGCCTCGTAATTCACACAAACAACTTATATCTTAAATTAGGTACAATTCACCACGGTAACAGTAAATGTTCCATCCGTAAGTCCCAAGAACAATACCGGCACCGCGTCAGAGCCCCAATTGAATCATGCAGAAATACACGTAGAGAACGACGCTGCTTAGTTGAATTTCAATTGTGGCTGGTCGAGTATAATCGGATCGTCAGTGCAGAAGCCAAGATTTGTCGCAACTACTGAGCATCAACGTGGGACAACAAAAACAATTTTTGATAAGACAAACTGTTGCTACGACATTCAGAGCATAAAAAATGCAACAAAACCGTAACAAAATAAAAAAAATCGTGTTCCTTTACGCGGCTTGCAATACTATACCTATACAGGGTGTTTCATAATTAAATGCTGATCCCAAAGAGCGATAATCCTTGAATGACTTTTAAAAAAATTCTTCATATGAACGTAGCTCCGCAACCGCTTTATTTCTGAGATACAGGATGTTGAAATTTAACAAAAAAAATCTGTTCTTTCTCAATATCTCTGAAACCGCTTTGGCTTTTTTAAATTTTGGTATATGCAAAGTACGCATAAAAATACATTTTTTCCATGATAAAGGATTTCCTAATTTTCGTCAGTGCCGTCCCTGTTAACATGCCCTGCCATATTTTTTATCAAAATGATAATACGCCACTGTCTTTTTTTCCAAAAAAATATTATTTTTGTAATTGTCCTCTATCTTCTCATAAAAATGGTCTCCTGCCTTTTTTTTCGTCCGGCGAACGGTTTTTGAGTTAGAAAATAAAATGCATTAATTTGCTTGTCCCTATGCGAAATCGGCCGTTGAAGAGTAGTAGGGCGAGAAACATCTAGTATGCTAAGAACACATTTCGTTGTTTTCAACATGAACAATTTTGACACTTCTTTAGCTAGATACGTGATATTATTTACGTTATAAAAACTTGCTTATTAAAAAAAACATGGTAAATTTTACAAATACCGAATTAGCAGACATGCATTACTTGTATGGGCTTGCTGACGAGAACGCATATGAAGCCAGGCGATTGTATCAAGAGCGCTTCCCAAATAGAATGGTTCCTGATGCTCGAACGATTTCAAGCACCCACAGAAGGTTATGTGAAACATAAAGTTTTGAGCCAAATCATCAGTTAAGGTAGCTGTTTTAAATTCAGTTGACGAAAATCCTGAAATAAGTACGAGGCAAGTTGACAATAATTTGAATATTGCCCATATTCTAGTAGGGAGGATTCTTCATGATTATTTATTATATTCCTATCACATTCAACGGGTTCAGGCTCTACTTCATCGAGACTTTCCATTACGAGTGAATTTCTGCCAATGGTTTCTCAAAGTTACCTTTATTTGACAGGGAAATTTTATTCACGGACGAAGCTAGTTTTACTAAAAAAAAAATCAGAAATTTTAATAATAATCAATTTTGGGCCAAGGAAAATCCGCATGCAATCGTGAAATCTCATCACCAGGAGCAGTTCTCATTAAATGTCTGGGCTGAAATTTTTGGAGAGTACCTGATTGGACCTTTTTTTTCACCACGAAGATTAAATGGACATAATTATCTCCGATTTCTTGAAGATAATTTGCCAATACTGTTGGAAGATGTTCCTATTTTAATGCGAAATCGCATGTGGTTTATGCACGATGGTGCACCTGCTTATTTTAGTGCTCTGGCACGCGAATATTTAAGGTAGTTCCGCCACGAGACAGTTGAATTAGGAAATTATTTTCGACGAAATCGTAAAATTTCAAAGGGCTTTTCGATTTGAAACGCGAAAAAAAAAAGTTTTGAAGGGGTGCACTTGCCCCCCCAATCGACTCTAGAAAATTTCTTCGTTATAGAAAGTCGGCGACTCAAAAAATTGATGTCCCCGAAAAGCGCAGCAAAAAAAATCAGACCCGGGTTCCCTCACTAGAAATCATACGTCATGGGAAAAAATTATCGTTTTTCGATAAAACTTCAATGGACTTTTTTGTAGTGCTCTTTTTGAACTTTTGTTTTTTGGGGGGAAGGGGGAGGGGGGTATCGTTAAAATCGATGGGGTCAACAAGGAAAAGGAGTTTTTTTCGCGTTCAGACCCTCAAATGGTCCCCCGTCCTTCTTTAAAAAGTCCCCTGGCACAATCCGCATTTCTCTACGACCCCCCCCCCTTTAGGTTGTGCGCTTCCCCGTGGACTATTTTGAATAACGAGAGTAGTTTTATTATATCTGTCAAACAGATGGAACTTTGTTTTTTTTATTTTATACTAAGGTAAATTATAATTGCTTCCTGGACTTTTTAATTATGAATAGTTTTGATTATATCTGTCAAACTAGATGGTCAATCACTTTGATTTTTTTTCACAATATCTGTGATATCCTGCTCTAGCTCCTCCTCGTTTTTCATAAACTTCTTGATTTTAGTACTAACGGTAGAATTAATAATGTGATGTTTGCCTATGCATGGTCCATATGTTACGTGTTAATTGAGTCAACTTCAATTATATATATCTGGGGTTGGGATGGTAAACTTGTTAAAATTTTATAGAGGTGTTGTTCACATGTTAAACATACGTATGCCAAATTTTAATATTTCCTAATTCAACTGTCTCGTGGCGGTACTACTTTAAACCAAAACTTTGATAATCGCTGGATAGGTCGTGGGGGAACAGAGTCATAGATCCCCAGACTTAAAGTATTGATTATTTTCTTTAAGGACATCTTAAGACATTGGTGTACAGTCAACCAATTCTAACTGAGGAAGAATTGCGAAACCGCGTAATAGTTTCCTGTGAAGCAATAAAGAATACTCCAGGAATTTTTCAAAGAGTACGTGAGTCAATGATGAAGTAGGGCTGAAGCGTGCATACTTGCAGGAGGAGGACATTTTGAACAGTTATTTTGATTTTGGTATTTTTTGTTCATAATAGTTGTTTTAAAAAATTAAAAATGTATTTTTATGCGTACTCATTACAAAAACTAAATAATAGTTACCATAAAATTATAAAAATCTTGCCTAGATCCTTTGGTTACCACAATTGTGAAATCAAGACTAAGAGAAAAAATCGAATAGAGACAAGCAAATGAATGTATTTTATTTTCTAAATTGAAAAACGACCGCCGGACGAAAAAAAGGTAGGAGACCATTTTTATGAGAAGATAGAGGACAATTACAAAAATAATATTTATTTGGAAAAAAGACAGTGGCGTATCATTATTTTGATAGAAATATGACAGGGCATGTTAACAGGGACGCCACTGATGAAAATTAAGAAATTCTTTATCATGGAAAAAATTTATTTTTATGCGTACTTTGCATGTACCAAAATTCAAAAAAAGCCAAAGCGGTTTCAGAGATATTGGGGAAGAACTGATTTTTTGTTAAATTTCATCATCCTGTATTTCAGAGATAAAGCGGTTGCGGACCTATGTTCATATGAAGGATTTTTCTTAAAATCATCCAAGGATTATCGCCTTTGGGATCAGCATTCAATTATGAAACACTCTGTATATGCTTTTTCCAAACTCCTCTGCTACAGTAAGAGTTATTTTATTCCTGATAATATTATTCGTAATATTATATCAAATTGACGTGCCACATAGTCAATGTAAACCATTAATCCAACTTCGGCATACAAAAAACATGAGAAATTTTGTCCAAAAAAGGATATAACCATCTAAACACACGTTATGTAGAAATATAAAAGAAACAAAAATTTTTTCCACGTATTACCACACAACGATAATATCCGACCTATATTCGCATAGATATCCTACCGCTCAAATTTGTTTTGAAATTTTCGAGAAAGCATTTTGCCTAGAAATTCTGCCTGAGTGCGATTTGCGGTCGAAATATCTGATTAAACCACGAATAAGGTCGCAAATTGCACGTGATAAATTTCTTAGAGGCAAAATGATTAGAGGGAAAATTTAAAAAAAATGGCGATAAAATCCTCTAGCACGAATGATATTCGATGAGAATATTTCCCGATTCACATTTAAAACTAAATAAAATTACCAGAATTCATGTTATATTATAATTTTCAATGGATAAAGTTACAACAATTCTTTTCGATCCAAAATCGAAGAAATCGTGTCCGAATAATGACCGTTTCTAATTACTTCGTTTTACAGATTCATTCATTCACAATGATCATTCACTGCTCTTGAACTCACCCAAAAACCTGAAATATATATAAATTTTTCACTATTAGATCAAATATGTTTATATCTGGAACCGATTAAAAAAAAGGTACCTTGGTATGGGATCGAACCCGGCCCTTCCGCGTGATAGCCTATAATGCTAACCACTGCTCTACGAGGACTCTTATTGATATACAGCAAATGAGACAATTAAATTATTCATTGCCTTACTTGAAAACTGAGGCTTTCTAACATGCTGAAAAAGGTTTATTTGAACTCAAATATCAAATCACTGTATGTAGTGAGTTCAAAATCCATTAATCCATCAATTTTGCATTTTATATTTCCCTATATAGGAATTGAATGCGTTGGCATTTAATTTTGACAGAACCAAGTGTAGTTGTCATACATACTCGTATATATTAGAAAGAGACAGAGAAAGAGAGATAGAGAAAGCCGCATGGAGGGTACATAACGCATTTTTCTAACGTTACATTTTCTATCTAGTACCTAGGCCCAGAAAAAACGTTCGTGATGAACATATTCATCTACTTCCTTAACAAAGAAAACGTCTGAAAATGACATGGCAGTAGCAGTGCATGTCCGTGAATGCCCAAATCTGTGATCATTTTGCATTCCTATAATAATAGTATAGAAGTAACTGTGAGCCTCTACTATTACCGAATTAGAAACTGCATTGTTCGTTGTTACTTCATACTAATGTTTGCTCAACAGTTTTCAGTATTTTAGTTCACATTCTTTTCAGTTATATGGTATCAGCTGGTAGCTATATTAGTATGACGCAAATAGGACATATTTATCTATAATATAAACAATCGCAAATATTTTTTTATGACAAAGGACGAATTTCCGTGGAATTCTGAAGGTATAACATATATTCCAACGATAAGAATTTAGAATGAATTATTGAGCCATCAACACGATATCGATAAAGCTATGGCAATAAAATGGCCATATAAGTATTTAGATTTCACAAAAATACTACCTATTTATTGCTGACTGAATATCTTCCCCAACAAGGGTCCCCCAGAATCGTTGAAAGTCAAACAGCATACAGGGTAGGTCAAAAAATATAAAAGTTGTACAAGAGTAAAGTACTCTTATTTCAGAAAATTCAGCAAAATGTTAGAAACAAAAGTTGTTTAGCATCGAAAGTTATGCCCAAATGCCAGAACATGGCCTCCCAAGATATTTTTTCAAACATTAATAATTTCCCATTTTTTTTTATTCACCCTAAACACTTTTATAAATTAATCAAATCAATTTTGCATAACTCTGTTCAAATTTAAGCATAATTTGTAAAATTTCATGTTTGTTGCAACGATATTAAACACAACTTTAAAATTTCACATTTTTTTTAATAAGATAAAACAGTAGTAATAATAATAATCATATTAAAAAATAAATATTTAAAGAGCAAATTTTTTATTTTAAATGTTCATTAAAAAACTTTAATATATAAAATGCAAAAAATATGTGTAAAAAATATCATCGAAGCGTTTCTGTATGTTCACCTTCTCGTTCTATGCATCTAATTATCCGATAATAAAATTCACTAAAAGTAGATCGCAATAGATTTGCTGGAATATTTCTGCAATGAAATCGTATCGAATTTTCAAGCTTCTCAACATTATTAAATGGTCGATCCTCGTATACTTTTTGCTTTAAATATCCCCATAAAAAATTATTGTGGTGAGATCTGGTGGACGAAGAGGCCACCGTGTATCGGTATTTCGTCCTAACTATTTATCACCAAATTCCACACTGTTCCGGGTTATGATTATTTGGAATATGTAATGTTCGCGTTGAACCGCCTCTGAAAATTTGAAATTTCGACGTTTTGGCTCCCATTTAGGAGCCATTTTCAAGAAAGTGAGGTATCAATCGTTCCTCAGATGTATTTTCTTAGGATTTTGTGTCTTGACATTGTGGCCTCAATCTGCCTACTCCTCAAGTCTCGACACTAAGGACTTTCTAAGGTCTCAATCTGCAGATTTCACAGGCATAAGCTAGATGGAACATCACAAAAAAAGACATAGGAAAAAATACAAATTCTACGCAGATGATAGATAGATAGATACTTTATTAATCATGCTATGTACACAAAATACATTTATGACAGGTCACAGTTAAAAAAATAGTAAAATTGTAGTTCATAAGTAGTAAAAAAGTTTGTGTCAAAATATGTGTAAATAAATAAATAAAACAAAATGAACACAATGGAGCATCAATATGCTATTCCAGACATAATAGACATCACATACAAGAACTTGAGCATAAGTCGATCAATCATATCATCAACCATTTGAAATAATTGAAAAGTGAAATCGCGAGTACCAGCTAGTGAAATATAACTTGCCAACTCTGGATAAATAAATAAAATAATCGGACTCTCACCTCAATAGGGCAAAAGGAAATATAAAACCGAAAAGAGTGACGTCTCGCCACTTTAGCATTATCAACTGTTGGAAAAAAGTCTGGACATTGGAATATTTAAAACTCACCCTGGATATTGAACCGAGAATGCAATCGATTTTCAATTTGTCCTTGGTCTCGTCTATAAATGATTCACTTTCGACAGGTGTCTATTTTTGGATCTTGATAGATTCCATTTCCGCCAATCATGAGTTCGATGAAGTAGTATGGTAACTTCATAGAGTTGGTAACTTCAATTTAAATGTAGTTTTATTCGAACGAATTAGATAATAGTTTTGGAATACCTCTATACGTCTACTATTAGCTTTTGAGATTTCTTTTTTCTCGTTTTTTTTGACAAGCAAATACAAAGCTTTCTCGAATAACATTATAAAGTATACCAAGCAGAGAGACAGAATGTCTTCAAGAAGTAAAAATTTACTTATTTCTTTTATTGTTCCAAGAAAACTGTTAGCCATACCCCACAATGTTCATTACCCTCTTAAATAGGGGTGGTACATGTTTCGGACCCATAAAGGTCTATCATCATCCAAAAACGAAGAGTAGTATTCTAAAAAGGGCGAAGGGTTACATCAATGTATGGATTCTTATATAAAAATTTAGCTAAATAAAAGTTTCGTACTCACATGGGGTTTGGAAAAACATAGTAAAAAAAGGTTAAAAATGTTTGAGGAACGTTAAAATCCGTTCATGTTATTTAAAATTAAAACAATTATAAAAATAATACAACATCCTACCTTTACCAACGCCAACAGTACGTTCATTACAATGAGTTTTACTCAAATGTCTATATTGCAACTAGCGGAGTACCTACCTCAAGGGTCCAATCTTGGTCCATTATTATTTTTACTATTCATTAATGGTTCGTGCATTTCATGTGCAATTGGTTGATATTTGCAGATGATTTGAAGTTATACGTTTCTATTACCGGTTTGGATGATTGTCTCATATTACAAAATCAGATTAATACTTTACACAATTGGTGTCTTGAAAATCACCTTCATTTGAAAATATCTAAATGTATAATTCTAACATTTAGCCGCAAAGTTAATTCGGTACAATTTCCTTATATTATATTTAATGTCATTTTAGAAAAAACTGATACTATTGAGGATTTAAGTGTCCATTTCGATCATCGTCACATTTAATTATCGGGGATAATACCATAAGTGCTTTAAAAATTACCGATAATTCTGAAAAAAATGTGTTTTTTTAAAACTGCACAAGTTTATTTTTTTCTTTGTTTCAAAGCATAACTCCGAAGGAAGGAGGCAATTTTTTGAAACGACGAAAAAAATAAACGAGAGCAGTTTTTTTTTAAAAACGTTTTTTCAGAATTATTTGGTTATTTTTTAAAGCACGAATGGTATTCGGTAGAAAATTTCAAGAATACAAAAAGATTCATATTATTTATTGTTATAGTTGATACTACAATTATGGTAATATTGTCACTGCAGTTGAATAGTCACCTAGCGCGCTGAATTACAGCGATAATCCACATAATAGGTGGATTACCGCTATAATTCAGCGATAATTCCACACCTCTTATGGACATTTTAACACATGAGTGAAATTTTCACATTAATTCTATTGTCAGTTCAGCATACCGTGCATATGGCTTTATTATTGGAAACTGTAAGAATTTCAATAACATTTTATCATTAGCCTCTCTGTTTCAGTTTGGTTGGATGAAAACTAGAATATGGATCCATAATATGGAATCCCATATATATTCAATATTCATCTGGTATAGAAAAAGTTCAGAAGAAATTCTTAAAAATACTTAATTTCAAAATTGATTGGTTTTATCCTCCAAGAGGTTGTAATTATCATGATTTACTACATGGATTCGACTTTGTGTCTTTAGAGAAACGTAGAAATCAGGCATCTGTTTTATTCTTCTATAAATTACTCATTTGTAAAATTGATTGTCCTGCATTACTGTCGAAAATGGATATTCTTGTTCCTATAGAATAACATCTAGTCACAATACTATTTTTTTGTGCAAAAGAGCTCAAACAAATTTAATGTTAAAAACACCAACAAATTTGATGTGCAGTAATGCTAACAAACGCTCTAGCTTTCGAGACATCTTTTGTTGCAGCATATGTGAACTAAAGAATAAATCTCGTGCGTATCTTTGAATTTTTGAAGGTTTACAAAAATGACTTGTGATTTTCATTCATATTTCAAAAGTGTTCTACTAATTAACTATCTAATTGTAACATTGCTCTGTAAATGGGAAACTGTTGGGCAATAAACTCTATTATTATTAAACTTTTTCTCGTATGGCCATCGTTCTTATTCTCTTAAAAATATGAAGGATGGCCATACGAAATCAACTTCCTGACCTCAAACCTCGGATAGGAATTTGAACTATAATGTTTCTGTAAAAAATAAAAATAAAATATTGGAGATTATTTTGTTATTTCTATTTCACCGAAAAAGGTTTCACGTATATCTCATTCCCAACATAATAGAAAGGGAATATTGTCGACCGCGCTTTATATTTTTTTCAGACGTCCGACCGTTATTGATTTTCATCTCGTTCCCTTCGCAAACTCGTTCGTATCTTTGTTTTCGAGACATCCTGGCGCGGCGCCCAGTAAACTTGAACATAATACGAGGTCTGCCACGACGAGACCGATCAAGCAGATGCTAAATTGGGATCACCTGATCACCTACCTAATCGAGCAGAATAAGCAACCCTAAAATGCATGTATTTGTTATACTTACATATTTCTTATGGAAACCAAAGAGTTTAAAACAAAATCACTTTGTTTTGAACTCTAAAAGCGACGACGGATGTCCCGTATTATCTACCATGATTTTATATGTGATTCGTTTATTTCCATGTAATTTAAATTTTGTCCTTATAGTTTTCCCAATATCAATTGCAGAAGCATAAAAAAGTCTTGCGGCGAAATCGGGTGAGCAGCAGTCGCGGAGATGACTAATTTTATTTAGATATTTTAAGATTTTAAAAATACTTCATAAATAATGAAAAATTAAAAAAAATTAAAGACAAGCTTTTATTTATACAAATACATTAAGAAAGAAAAATAATTTCTTTCATTGTTTGATGTAGGTTATTATTATATCCTAAAACGTATTTCGATCGGCACACACCAAGACCACAGACGCTACTGGTTTTTAATCTTTGAGAGCTATTAAAATACAAATATAACGTGTGATTTATGACCTCCCATCATAGAGACACACCTGCCAGCATTATGTCGAACTTGATTGGTCCAGACGAATCGGTTGTACAACTGACAGCCCTCACTCGAGTCCACGTTGACTATTGGCTCTTTTGATGTACCGTTTGCCGACGGAAAATGTTTACGAGTAGTACAGATTATTTTTCGTTCCGTTTCTTCGCATATACGCTCGTGTTAGCGAAGTGAGTTTTCATTTGCTCCCTATAGAAACAGCTTCTGCAATTGATATTGGATGGACTATACAATTTGTGTGTGTGTATAGTTTTTCCAATATCAATTGCAGAAGCATAAAAAAGTCTTGCGGCGAAATCCTGTGAGCAGCAGTGGCGGAGATAACTTATTTTATTTAGATATTTTAAGATTTCAAAAATACTTCATAAATAATGAAAAATGAAAAAAAATTAAAGACAAGCTTTTATTTATACAAATAGATCAAGAATGAAAAATAATTTCTTTCATTGTTTGATGTAGGTTACTAGAATATCCTAAAACGTATTTCGATCGGCACACACCAAGACCACAGACGCTACTGGTTTTTAATCTTTCAGAGCTATTAAAACACAATTATAACGCGTGATTTATGACCTTCCAGTATAGACACGCCTATACAAGCAACGATGTCCGACGATTGGCCCAGACGAATCGGTTGTAGAAAAGCGACAGATGTCACTCAGGTCCACGTTGACTATCGGCTCTTTTGATCTACCGTATGCCGACGGAAAATGTTTACGAGTAGTACAGATTATTTTTCGTTCAGTTTCTTCGGACATACGCTCGTGTTAGCGAAGTGAGTTTTTATTTGCTCCCTAGAGAAACAGCTTCTGCAATTGATATTGGATGGACTATAACCAGTAGCAACTTCGAATATTTATCTCGAAATTATTTCGAAAGCTTGACAATTTAACAAGAACGGGCCATTCCCTATTGACTTCAACCTCAAGGAAATCCTTTGGTGTTTTTTTCAAAACTCAAATATTTTTAAACCAGTCTAGTGAAGAGACGACTCTCTATATATATATATATATATATATATATATATATATAGAGTGGGCCATTGAAAACGAAACAGCGGCTCTGTAGGTCGGCAGCACCGAATTATATAAAAACGCTCGGACACGTCAACTACATATTCGAGGGGGACATCGTTCGCGATGAAATTCACCCGAAATACATTCCATCCCTCGGAGCTGTGACCGCCACCCCTAAGTTTTTAAATGGCAACATATGGCAAGTGATACCTCATTTGAAAGGTATTTTCATTCTTAGTATCAAACAACAAAAACAAATTAATTCTATCAATTCGTTTTCGAGATACAGGAACTTGAAGTTGGGAAATAACTTTTTATTCACTCAAATCAATAAAAATAACATCTAACAATGCAACTGTTTAAAGATAAGTATCATTGTCAAGGAATTAAATGATCTAACTGTTTACCAACAAATAACATGCAATTCCGTTTCAAATTTTTATTTCATCCTCATTTACTTGATCGAAAAAAATTTAAAGTTCTTAAGATTCGATAAAAACACGTTTTCTCGAATTCAACTCAAATGCGAGTACAACAAAAACATGTATGAGATAATTTTTTTCGCCAAATCGCAATTGTGGACGTCTATCAGTGTCAAACTGATCTTTGATTGAACGAAATTAGAGTGGATTACCTGAAAAGCTGCTGAATATATTTCCGCAATAATGGTGTATATGATCGCGAAAAGAGTTGAAATAATAACAATTTTGTTTAAGAATGATGAGTGCGGTAACCGTACAGCTAATTTTTTCAATGAAACACATCCAGATAAACTTGTTGCTAGAAAATACGTTCTAGAATTAGTGCAAAAATTTCGTCAAACTGGGTCAGTAGCCAACAAGAAACGAGACCCAGAACGTGAATTTCCGTTGAGAAATGAAGCTGTTGAAGTTGCACTTTTAGGACAAGTTCATGCAGACCCAACATGAGCACAAGGAAATTGGCTAGTGTTACCAATATCAGTAGAACCAGTATCCGCCGAATCCTGAAACATCATAAATTCCACCCCTACAAAATACATTTGGTACACCAATTGAATGAAGATGATTTTGATAGGCAACAGGAATTTTGTGAGATTATGACTACGAGAATAGATGCTGATGAGAATTTCCTTTTCAACATCTGTTTTTCTGATGAGTCTACATTCTTTTTGAATTCGACTGTGAATCGTCATAATTGTCGTTATTGGTCAGATGCCAATCCACATGTTTTCCACTCCATACTCAAACTCCCCAAAAACTCAATGTCCGGGCCGGTATTTTTGGGGACCGTTTGATTGGACCAGTATTTCTCGACGGTAACCTGACAGGAGAAACTTATTTGGAAATATTGAATGAATTTGTTTATCCACAATTAGTAGACATCATTGAAAATGACGATCGTTACCATGAAGACCACTTGATATTTCAACAAGACGGGGCACCTCCACATTATGCACAGCCTGTTAGGGCGTTTTTTGATAGAATGTTTCCTGGAAGTTGGATTAGAATAAGAGGCTCTATAGAGTGGCCTGCCAGATCTCCAGATTTAACCCCACTCGACTTTTTCCTGTGGGGTCACTTGAAAAACAAAATCTTTGCAACCGAACCAGAATCTCTGGGAGATTTACGAAGGAGAATTATTGAAGGATGCTGTCGAATAACGCCGGAAATGCTACGAAATGTGAGGTCTCGTTTTGAACAGAACTTGTACTATTGTATGGAAATGGGTGGTAGACAGTTTGAACATTTAGTTCATTGACAATAATAATTATTGCGACAGTTGCTTTATCAGATATTGTTTTTATTGATTGAGTGAATAAAAAGTTATTTTCCATTTTCAAGTTCCTATATCTAGAAACGAATCGATAGAATCAATTTATTTTTGTTGTTTGATATTAAGAAGGAAAATACCTTTCAAATGAGGTATCACTTGCCATAAGTTGCCATTTGAAAATTTAAGGGTGGCGGTCACAGCTCCGAGGGATGGAATGTATTTCGGGTGAATTTCATCGCGAACGATGTCCCCCTCGAAAATGTAGTTGATGTGTCCGAGCGTTTTTATATAATTCGGTTCTGCCGACCTACAAAGCCGCTGTTTCGTTTTCAATGGCCCACTCTGTATATATATGTGTCCGATATTTTACAGGACGATTCCTCAGTTGAAGAGTTAATATAAGCATGTGTCCGCAAGGCCTTCATTTTTTATATACAAGGTGTTAAGAATTTATTTCTATTTGGGTTTTTCGTAAATAATTTTTAAAATAATGTTGATATTTGGACAAAAATTGGTATTTGGGTTTGTTTCAATATGAGAAATTAAAATTTTATCTTAGTTTGGCCCTTAATTGTAGGGGGCGCCGCCTACACGTCTTTGTCTCTTTTGGGGAGTCACAACTTTGTCGTGCATGTATCACATTTTCCAGAACAAAAATCCATTCTTCTATCATTTTTACATGAAAAAGGTATGCTTTTCAAAAGTCGCTACAAGCAGCCGTTTTCGATATATTTTGATTTAAATTAATCGATGCATCCAATCTTCTTCTCATTGATTCGCGAACTCTTTGAAAATAAAAGTATCAAGTAGGCTAGTAAGTTTATTCCAATGTTTTTTTTTTGTGCCGTCTTGTCAAAAATAATATCTTGACGCATAGTTAAATAGTTTTATTTATTATTATTGTGATTATTTATTGAAAAATGGTAAACTTTACCAATGCAGAGTATGTTGACACACATTTTACATACGGACTTGCTAACGGAAATGATATGAGGCTAGACATTTGTATCAGGAGCGTTATCCGAACGGCACAACTCCTACTTCAAAAAGTGGTATCGCTGGATAACGGGGTTGACAAGGAAAATCCAGTGGGAATGACCAGAAATGGTCAAAACCTGCGGATCTCTAAGTCAATCTCAAACCAAATGCCACCACAACATGGCTTAATCCAAGGCGTCAAGCGACCCGTGCCGAGAGATGGATGATACCTGAGCCAGTCAGGTATAAAAAAACGGAGCCTCTGGGATACATGGCGACCTCCCAGAGTAATCTGCCTTACACCTGCGCAGGGGGCACCGCAGGTGTGGACGACCTTTCCCTACACAAACAACCCTGGGAACTTCCAGTTGAAGAAGACCCAACACCGATAGCGGGTATGGAAGTCGAGGAGATTCCAGTTGAATCACACTCGGCACCAGAAACCGTAAACCCAACCGAGGAGGGATCAGCAGATGGTCGAACACCTACTGAGAAACTCCCGGAAACAGAGTGGATTCCAAAGCCATTTGGTAAAATGGAAACCAAAAAGATTCTTCAGCTCATCAAAACCCAGGACATGGGGATAGATACTGAAGAATGGCTTGTCATCAAGAGACAAGAGGAGGCCTCGGGTCTAACTCTTGTCTTCCAATCTTCGACTGTGACGCCCTAAGTGGTGGGCGACACAGAATCTTTGGAGAGATCGGCCCGGAAACGGGCATGAGTCCGAAGAACCTTATCAACGGGCTTCTAGACCTAGTTAGGGGCACAACCACTGACGACAGAGTGATACAATAGACCCCAGCTGGTCGCAGTGTCAAGGGAAGCTAAGTGCCAACCCTGTCTCTGGCTCGTCAGCCTTAAACCAACCAACCTACTTCAAAAACGTTTTCTAGAATTCACGCTCGGTTAAGGGAAACATGAAGTTTTGAGAAAGCTAGTCATCTGTCGGTACGGTAAGAACCCCAGAAACCGAGGAAGCACTTAATCTGGTAGGAGAACACCCGGAAACAAGCTCCTGAAAAATAGCGCTGACGTTAAACATTCCCATGTTCTGGTAATTTTCATTGATAATTTGTTATATCCCTACCATATTCAGAAAGTTCAGGCCCTACTCCCTCGAGACTTTCCGTTACGTATCAACTTCTGTCGTTGGTTTCTCCAATGCCTAATTGAAAATCAAATCATGTTTACCGACGAAGCAAATTTCTCACGCAACGGTATACGCAATTTTCACAACAATAATTTGTGGTCAGAGGAAAAACCCCATGCGATACAGGAATCACATTTTCAAGAACAGTTATTTCTTAACGTGTGGGCAGGAAACCTTGGAGATTATTTTATAGGTTAATTCCGGGAAGATTAAACGGAGAGAGATATCGTCATATTCTTGA
The DNA here is from genome assembly GCA_018342105.1 of Gonioctena quinquepunctata. Taxonomy (NCBI): domain Eukaryota; kingdom Metazoa; phylum Arthropoda; class Insecta; order Coleoptera; family Chrysomelidae; genus Gonioctena; species Gonioctena quinquepunctata. The sequence goes on along the minus strand of JAFIRS010000737.1, from coordinate 455,551 downwards.
AGAAGATTTGCCTATTTCAAATTTGAATTTATCATATAAAAAAATCCCCAAATACGAATTTTTGTAAAATATCGACATTATTTCAAAAACTATTTACGATAATCCAAAATAAAAATGAATTCTTAACACCCTTTATATCAAAAATGAAGGCCTTGCAGACCTATGCTTATATGAACTTTTCACCTTATAAATAACTGAGGAATCGTCCTATAAAATATCAGACACTTATTACATAACACCCTGTATATATACAGGGTGTTCCGAAACTATGATGCCAAATTGAAATGGTAGATTCCTCTCGAAAAATAAATAGGACTTTCCTAAAATCTTTGTTCTCAAATGTCGTTTTGAATATGAAAAATTGAAAGTATTCTTTATTCATAACTTCCACAGTTTGGAAAATTTTTCAATTACATTTGAAGGAATGTTTTTGTTCAATAAGTACTTTATTTCGAAACAAAAATACATTTTCAGTTGTCACCAGTGGCGTACAAGAAGGGTATCATGGTCCCTTTTTAACCGACGAAACCAAAAAGGAGGAGGTCCCGTATATATTTTTTTCCATCATTTTTTTTATGTATGATCACGCATAACTTTTTACTGAGGCGTCCGATTCCGATAATTCTTTTTTCAGTGGATAGGGTGTACTGTGTACATTTGAATTTAAAAGATGAAATCCACCCCTATGGGTAGCAACATGAAGGATATTGATCACTCACCCTCTGAATTTTGGTCCGTTAACTGATTCTATCAGGCATAACTTTGTACTGGGTTCTTCGATTTGGATGATTCTTTTTTTAATAGATAGGGTATACCTTATATTTAGATTTCGAATGGAATTATATACCCTTACGGGTAGAAAAATAGGGGATAATTGATTTTTCACTTATGAACATTGGCACACACATACGTAGATCGCTACTGACATTATTTCTGTTCCACATCCGTCAAAACCATTATATTATATGAGAGGATGGAATGATATACAAAGTAATGAAATAAACTAACCAGAACAACAAAAATAATTTATATTACAACAAATAGTAAAAGTAGATAATCATATTATTTAACTGGTAATAGTTGAAGTAAGGTGGGTAAGTAAGTATTTTGGAAGTAATCAAAAAACAAGTAGGTAGTAATTAGTATATTTTAGCCATAAAAAATTGAAAAATAAAAACTTTTTAACAAAAAATTAAACCGACGAAATACGGAACTGAAAAGTGAAAAATAAAATCAACCTTCTTAGTCTCACTAACTAGGCTCCTAAACTAATGTAAGTAACTAATTTTGAGTCGGCGCCAAACGAACAATCAACGAAGATCATTAAATTACTTCAAAAAAATTATCAGAATGTCACCGCGCAACTCGATGCCATCATTTTACGCCTTACCTAATTCATTTGCTTGTTTGTTTGGCGCCGAATCAAAATTAGTTACTTACATTAGTTTAGGAGCTTAGTTACTGAGACTAAGAAGGTTTATTTTATTTTTCAGTTCCGTATTTCGTCGGTTTAATTTTTTGTTAAAAAGTTTTTATCTCCCTTATTTTTTACGCCACTGGTGAAATCAGAGTGAATTTTACAATCCTAATTACTGGTTCAAATTACAACTGGATGTTGTACCAAAAAAATGAATGACACTTCTACATGCATTTTTTCACAAAGCTGGTTTCTTGCAGAAACTGGAAAATAAAAGACATGTTGTCTGATAACTATCATAGATTTCAAAAAATTCAATCAAATTTGCAGAGATGTTTTCCTTCAATAAGTGCTCCATTTTGAAAAAAAAATCAGTTGAACCAGTAATCAGGATTGTAATTTTTTTTAATTACTGGTATGTTTGTAATCATAAAATTATCTTGAAAACGGTTGGTTTTTCCGAATTCAAAGAAGTATAAATTTTTTACTCAAAATTGAATGAGAAATGCGAACATTTTACAGATTCTACCAGTGGCGTAAAAAATAAGGAAGACCATGAGATCCTTCTTGTACGCCACTGATGGCAACTGAAAATGTGATTTTATTTAAATAAAGCACTTATTGAACAAAAACATTCCTTCAAATGTGATTTAAAAATTTTCAAAACTGTGATAAAAAATACTTTCACTTCACTTTCATATTCAACACGACCCTGTATTTCTGCAACGAACGACATTTTAGAAAAAAGATATTAGGAAAGTCCTATTTATTTTTAGAAGGGAATCTTTTGTTTCAATTTGGCACTATAGTTTCGGGTGGAATTCTTGGGATTTTTTGTTTTCCGTTAATCAAAATGGTCAGAAATACGGAACCGTGGAAGGTCTATAAGAATTCCAAATCTCTTTTTTTTTCAGAATTTCATGTTGACTGGTTCTGAAAATGTCAGCCAAAAGATATTTTCCATCCTCTTTATCTCACGAACAACAAAAACTAGAGTTATGAAAAGAAACAGTGTTTCTGGAAGTTCAACAGGAAAAGTGTAGCGATGATTCTCATGGTGTCGTGGAATGTAATGGGAAACATAGAAGTAGTGCGTGAAAAAATAAATAATATCTCATGTTTTGATATTTTTATTCTTTAGCAAGAATTTATGGCTGCGTGTCTGGAATGCCTTTACCGCTTATCATGTTATTTTATTAATAGGTTGTTGGCCACGTAGCTGTTCATTATCTCAGGATATGACCGACAATGGTTTTCCCCTTTCTAAATTAATTAGTTTCCTGCGATAATCATGTTATATATCAAGGCTTGGCTTTATGTATATATATATATATATATATATATATACAGGGTAACCCGGGGTGCGTGCAAGCTCCACAACTTTTTTCTATCCAGGCTATCGACTTGACTTTTTAAACGAATGGTCCGACAATGAGGCTTATTTTAAAAATATTTCTATTTAAAAACAGTATGTCTCAAACTGAGTTTTTTTTTTATATAAGTCTTTCTAAAAAAAAAGAATTTACTATATACAATTCCATAACACCAAAATTTTATGGTTTACCAAAAACTCATAAACCAAGTCTAAGTTTAATACCAATAATTTCTTCCATCGATGCTCCTAATAGCAAAATATCACAGTTAGTCACAAATATCTTAACTGTTTCCTATAATATTGACAATGAGTATTATGTGAAGGACTCTTTCGAATTTTCAGACTTCATACATCAAATTAAGCTACCTGAAGATTTTGTCATAGTAAGTCTAGATGTAGTTTCACTTTTTAATAACATTCCACTAAATTTAATCAAATCTAGTATTGATAAACATTGGGTAGATATAAGTATCCATACTAAATTAACAAAATATATTTTCATAGAACTTATAGAATTCACGGTTGAAAAAGAACATAATAGCTCTGTACCCTTCTTAGATACTCTTTAAATCAGAACATCAGATAATACTATAATACTGGATTGGTACTTAAAACCCACTAGTTCAGGAAGATACATGAACTACCTTTCATGTCACCCAAAAAAAATGGAATTCAATCTAGTATTATGTCTTAAACATAGAATTGAGAAAATATCACATCCAACATTAAGAGAGAAAAATATAAAATTATTATATGAAATACTCTCCAATAATTCATATCCTTAAATTTTTTGAAAAATTATTATATAATACAATTATTTCTCCCATTTAAACTAAAATTTTAAATGTATTAAACATGAAAAAAACTTGAAAATTGCACAAAAGAAAATAAAACCATTAGAAAACTTGTAAACCAAATTGAAACAAAAAGATCATATCACCGAAAAGTCCAACGTGGTTTATGAAATTCCTTGTTTACCTAAATTAATTCACCTCTGTATATACCTATTTTGTTTGACATCCATAATAAATGATTGTCAGTCATCAAATTTTCATGACACAACATTTTTTAAGTTTTCCTTTATACATTTATGATTATATAATATGTTCCTAAGCTTTGATGTCCAAAGAAAATTGCACAGTACGTATACTATTATTATTTAAATATTTTAATGTCCATATTTTTACTTTGTAGCCCTCGAAAAAGCAAATTTGCGAAAGCTCGGGTAGCAAAAAAGAGTGTACCTTCTTCAAGACCGAATCCCCGATAGATACTCATTCTATATATATATATATATATAAATATATATATATATATATATATATATATATATATAAATATATATATATATATAAATATATATATATATATAATTTCTTGACCACATATTTTTATATTCCTTTTCTCTGAATAAGGACCTATAAGTCAGTCTATGTATTTTTTATTCAATACGATGTTTCGACGTTGTTTATGTCATCTTCAGGTAAATTCTTAAAATAATGTAAAACATTTAAAGTTAAAAACATAATACGTCACATAACATCAAATACAATCAAAATTCAAAGAGACATTCAAAACAATATAATTCAACTGTTATTCTTTCATAATTGAAGTCAACAACGTTCATTCTTTTCAACAATCCAGTTTTATTTCAATTTCGTTGATAAGTTTTTTCACAATTTGCATTTGAATTGTCAAGTATAACAAAATTTCAAATGCATATTTTAAAAAAACGTTTGAACGAAATAAAAAAAAAAGATGGTTGAAAAGAGAACTGAATTATGTTTTCAGCGATGTGCCACTTGACCCCCCATGCTATTTGAAATTTTCAAGTTGATCTGCCCCCCTCCCCCCGCGCCATCTATCGGGCAATCATGTCTTTCATTTCAAAAAGTAAGTAGTATTGGTGATATCATTCAATACGTTTTTTTTAATTGTTCTACTTCAAACCGTTCAAAAGTTAACAGGGGGGGGGGGATATTAAAAGCCGCACTGTATACTGTTAACGGGAAAAATGAATAACAACACCCAGAGTGTTTTCATTAATGAAGTATTCCAACATTCCTGCAGTCCTCATCTTAGTGTTTTACTAATCCTACAATGAATCATGTAATGTAATTAAAAACTTACCAAATATTTGAAAGGGTGGGAAAACTGTATTTTTGTTCGATTGTGCTATGGGTGGAAAAGAAACGTGGACTCCATGCTGTTGTTATTTTTTCTCTTTTGTCCATAATATAATTACGGAAATGTGTGCACGTATTGAATAAGAAAGCAATTTGTATTCCGTGCAGAAATTGTATTTAATAAAATCGTAGCAAAGCGCTTTCGACTGTTGACTCATCATCAGCGCTAACCTGTGATAATTGAAAATATATATATATATATATATATATATATATATATATATATATATATATATATATATATATATATATATATATATATATATATATATATACAGTGCTTTTCTTTAATGCCCCCCTTTTATTTTTTGAACGGGTCAACTCAAAAAATTGAAACTTGGGATAATGAAATTGATGCATGAATATTATATTTTGGAGTAAAATGGACAGATGAAACTTTCAAGATGGCGATTGGGCGCCACCTAGAAAAAAAAATTGAAAGGTGGGTCTTGTGACACATCCTTTTGAAGCTCCTGACGAATACTTCACAACCCTAGAATATAAAGTCAATATCTTCACCTACTACAAAATGGTGGAACATTTAATCATTACCTGAATACAAACACATTGATATCGATACATCTAGAAATATTTGTTTTTCTCTGCCTTATGGCAATCCCAACAACCCGATAAGGTTTGATAGGTTATTTTTTGTTTGAACAAAAAATGACAAGAAATGTCAGTACTAGTAAATAAGTACCACGTGAACTATCTCTAAAATGGTCAATTCTCGTCCATTAGAAGAAAAAACCGAAGCGATTATTATTTACGGTGCGACGGGTAACTTTCACGAAATCGAAAGAATTTTTAATGATCGTTTCCCGAAGCGTCCTATCTATAGAAAATATTTAAGGGAACTTGCAACCAAATTTACAACTACCGGTAGTGTACAGAATAAAAAGCCACCAGGTCATCCGTCCATTCCGGAAGAACAGCAAGTTCAAATAATTGGTGAGATGATAGTAAATCCTCAACAGTCTACTTCCTCCGTCGCGAATGTTTGTGAGGTGTGTCCTCCTACTGTGTGGAGACTTTTGAAGAGGAATAAGTATCATCCATACAAAATCAAAATGGTACACCAGTTAACTGAAGATGATCCTGATCGAAGAACATAATTCTGCGAAATTATGACGGAAACCATTGCAAGGCATCCTTCCGATCCAGTGACGAATCTACATTGTATCTCAACGGCAAGGTTCACAGACAAAATTGCCGTTATTGGAGTGACACCAACCCTCACATTTTCCGGAAACTCATACTCAATATCCAGAAAAAATTAACGTCTGGGCAGGAATATTGGGAAACCATATTGTAGGACCTCTATTCATTGAACAAAATTTAACAGGGGAACTGTATTTGAATATGCTGGAAAATACTGTTGACCCTCTAATCACCGAAATCCTAATGAATTCGATATGGATATTGTATTCCAACAAGATGGAGTACCACCACATTACTACGGACAAGTAAGAAACTATTTGGGTAATACTTTCCCCGGTCGTTGGATTGGCCGTCGAGGTCCTACGAAATGGCCAGCCTGCTCGCCAGATTTGACACCTGTATACTTTTTTTATGGGGCTATTTGAAGCAAAAGGTGAACGAAACTGAACCTGCTTCAATATTGAATATACGGCAGAGAATAATAAATATTTGTAGAAATATCGACGTTACTGTGTTCGAAAATGTTCGGCGTGAAATATCGGATAGGCTGTTCTTATGTCAAGCAGTTCAAGGCAACCATTTCGAGCATCTTCTGAACTGAACTCAGCTTATTTCCTCAAATTATGAAGTTAAACGTCGAAGTATTAAGGCAATTATTAAATGTTCCGCCATTTTGTAGTAGGTGACAATATCTTCACCTACTTTATATACTTTATATTCTAGGGTTGTGAAGAATTCGTCAGGAGCTTCAAAAGGATGTGTCACAAGACCCCTCTTTCAATTTAATTTTTTTTCCAGGTGGCGCCGAGTTCGCTATCTTGAAAGTTTCAACTGTCAATTTTACTCCAAAATATAGTATTCATGCAACAATTTCATTATCCCAAGTTTCAATTCTTTTAGTTGACCCGTTCAAAAAATAAAAGGGGGGGGACATTAAAGAAAAGCACTATATATATTTATATCAATTTGAAATTTAAATATAAATTACAAATAGAAATTTTGAACATTTAAAAAAAGTGAGGTTACTCACTCAGGTGTACAAGAAGCCATAAAAATATCTTTGTTACATCAAACGTTGTAGAAAATCACAGGACGTACATATTAAAATTGATCCTGGTCCAGGATTATTCAGGATTACAATTTTTGTAAATTAATAGAACTATAGTCAGTAGCTAGGTAACCAAGATTCCGGTGCAAAAAATTGGGGCACCATCTGAACTCGTTAGGTTTTATCAAGTGAAAAATATAGATAAGTATTAAAATGTGTAAAGCAAAGTTAATTATGTAAGGTAGTTTGTAGTAGCAGATAATAATATAAAATTAAACAATACTAAAGTAGATTATAATTGATATGGCAATAAAACGAAGTGGATAAAAATTAAATTTGGGGCCTATTATATCATATTTTCCTTGGAATTGATCACACTTGTGTTTTAAAGTTGCCTCTTGTTATATTTATATTCTGAAGGAAGAACTTTTTGCGAGGTCGGTTCGAAATTTATGGGCCGAGTTTGGACGGGATACCGCCTAGCCTTTCGGTAGCTACGCCACTGCCAATTCTATATCCCATTTTCCCATGAAAGACCCCCGTAAGGTTAGCAGAATCACCTTAGGATTTTCGTTTTTTTTTTCTGGTCATAATTTTAAGTTAATTTATTGCCCTATTGACAAATTTTTTGCTCTTCAATTATGGGAGAATTATGCTAGCTTAAAGTTAAGTTAGCAGAACCAAAGAACTAATCGAATGTTTATAAAAAATCTGATCACACCATAATTTTAGGCGCAGTTTAGGCTCACGTTTGAACCCACTGCGAATTTTCCTTATATTATAGGTTTTTTTTTAAATCATAGGTTCTGCTAGCTTCACCGTAAAGCTAGCGGAACCCAACTTTAAAAAACACCTCCGAACAAATCCTCTTGGACAATAATTTTAGGCTCTATTTATGTGAATTGATTACGCTATTTGAAAATTTTTTGCTCAACACTGAGGGAAAATATGGACACTATTTGCATTCTGTCGGTTTCCACATTACTACCACTGGAATCCACTGATAACTTGCTATGAATTTAGATCATCCACCTTTCCCTTTTCGATTTCTCAGAATGTTCCCGAAGTAATTGTTTTTTTTTCAATATACCGAGTTCTCCTATCCTCATTTCAGGCTATTCATTACTATTAAGAGTAAAAACATTTCTGGCTGATAGACCCTATTATAATTTGCAAGAGTTCTATAATGATAAATTTACGTGACAAAATGTTCATATTTGAATATATGTTATATACGATTTTTGTTTATATTCTTTCCTGGATAAAAATGTTTGTTTGTTTGGTGTAATAGGTGTGTTCATTTATGTAATATTATATATATATATATATATATATATATATATATATATTTTTTTTGATAAAAAATTACTTGAATTTATAGTGTATTTAACTTTACTTTTTCGTAGGTGTTTTTATATTTACATTTTATATTTTTATATTTACATTTATTTTTCACAAGCTTTGTCCACAAGATTTATTCTTAATGACAATAAAGTATATTATTATTATTATAAAAAAAAACAACAATCAGGGAGAATAGGTACATTATTTGCATTATATGGGATTCCTCATACAACCTAAAGCTTTTCACTGAAAAAAAGTTTTGAATTTGTATCATTCTATTCTCTCAAAATACTTCCGAAGTAATTGTTTTTTTTTACCAAAACACTGAATCAAGTTAATTATCTATTATTTGAATGGGATGGGAGTACTCACCTTTGAATTTTCCCGATTCTAAATTTTCATTCAAATAGTGTAACTTCACGGCTTTCCACAATTTGTGTGTTAGCCACGCTTGCCACAGACCCTTCTTTAATCTAAAACAGCTTCTTACCCTTTTTTTTTCTAGGGTCTATCAGCTCTTCGAATTTGTTTCGTTTCAACCAAATTCAAGATTTCTTCTTCGGAAACCAATATAATTGATTCTTGGAATCTTTGTTCAACTGAAGTATTGTTCTCTATCAATATATTATTTTCACTTTCTAAAACATTATATTTTTCGGCACATGCCAAGGACCTCGATGACAATTTCCAATTCAACCGACCAGCCAACTTCTGCCAAATTGGATGAACTTTCGAGATGACCTTATTATTGTTCATATATATCCTATTTTGATTTTCTTTGAATAGTTTAATAACTTCTTCCCTGCTTCCCTGCTTCCCGGCTTCACTAAGGGCAATAGATACAATACTTTTTCACGCAAACTGTGATGAGACTGATTGAAGAAAGGTCAGTGAATCTTCACCCCGTCAGGTCACATGATATTTTTTTGTATACGCTCCCCAAACCGGCAACTTTGGGAATTAAAAAAATCCGTAAAATGCTACTTTTACGGAATACACTTTACGAACTGAAATTTATTCATTCATAAAACATAACTGAACATGAACAGGTGTTTATAAATACTATAAAAACGATGAACCGATAACATTTTGCCGCAGAAAAGCTAGGAATTTTGATTTTTTCAGAATAGAATTGTCAATGGTTATTGTTGCGGAAGGTACAAACATGATGACTTTCACACTTTCTTTCTTCGAACAATCGCAAACAAAATGATGGTCAATTCAAACAAGATATAATCCACTTACAAGAATATACGAATAATGGTATAGTTTGGGTTCAAATCAAGTTTCGATTTTCACACCTAAACCTACATACATTTATTGGATGATAACAATTTATATTTCATTTATTCCAAATGTCACTTACTATTCAGAATCACCACAAAGTGGGCGACATCTAGCATTCACCATTCGAATGTCAAACTAGAGGAAAACAGGATTTTGCTGTATACTGGATACATTTGCAATTTTCTTCAAAATTTGGAGTATCTCTCTGAATGGTTGTCATATTTACTTACAAGTTTATTATATTCAACTGTCTATATTCCCATAATACGTTTGTATAGTTGGAACCTGGAAAAAAAGACTGAAAACACAAGTGGAGAACATAACAACAAACGCAAATTTATTGACATATTTGACACGTCGTTAATAAAAAATCTGATTCGATGTTTCACACAGCCTTCTGCCGGTGCTGCCTACAAATATATTTGCGTATTGATAGCAGAAATAAAATCATAGTTCCTACACGAAACATTATTTAGAAAGCTTATACAAAAAAATATTGTATGCAACACGTACGCAAATGGCTTTCGCGGACTCATCTTCATATTCGTCCGCGAAAGCCTCATTTTGCGTACTTGTTACATAAACTACTATTTACGTATTACGGCCACAATGCTTTAAGTCCTCGGTGAAAAAATGGACTATCGGAGATATATTTTACTGTAGTCGATGTTAATTAAAATTATCAGAAAATTAGTGAATAAGAAAAGAAGGACTATCAACGGGAAACAACATAAAATAGAATGCGGTTTAGAATAATTATTTTACAAGCTTTTTAAGTTGCCCTGTTAGTTAGTATGTATGTATCTACCTATACTTGAATGAAGAAGATGGCGGGCAAGTGGGCGAGCTGGTATTTGGGTTTTTTTTTTTTAGGTAGGAGGTCATGATTTTTTTTATTGAAATTTAAAAATTCAATATGGCGGATTGATAATGGCGGACGATTCAATTGAGGCTAGGAGAACTCGGTATATTGAAAAAAAAAACGATTACTTTGGGAACATTTTGAGAAAATCGAAAAGGGAAAGGTGGATGATCTGAATTCATAACAAGTTATCAGTAGATTCCAGTGGTAGTAATGTGGAATCCGACAGAATGCAAATAGTGTCCATATTTTCCCTGAGTGTTGAGCATAAAATTTTCAGATATGGTAATAAATTTACATAAATAGAGCCTAAAATTATTGTCCAAGAAGATTTGTTCGGAGGTGTTTTTTTAAAGTTGGGATCTGCTAGCTTTACGGTAAAGCTAGCATGATTTCTTTAAAAAACCCAATACAAGGAAAATCAGTTCAAACGTGAGCCTAAAATTATGGTGTGATCAGATTTTTGATAAACATTCGATTAGCTCTTTGGTACTGCTAGCTTAACTTCAAGATAGCAGAACCCACGATATCTCCCATAATTGAAGAGCAAAAAATTTGTCAATAGGGTAATAAATTAGCCTGAAATAATGACCAGAAAAAAAATCGAAAAACCCAAGAAAGGTGGTTCTGCTAACTTCACGGGGTCATGAATTGCCATTTCTCGTTTTGATTCCAATTGTATCGAAATATCATTTCTATTAAAAAAGAGATAATTGATATGAAAAAGTGCAACTTCATTTTTCCTGAAAAATGCTTATTTTGGGACATATTCGCAAAAAGCAAAAACCAAGAAGTAACGTACTTTTCTAGATATATTGGTCCGCTTGAACCTACCACTAGATATCTCCATCCATAATAAAAAAATGTGTTACTGATGACAAAGAATATCCACTGTTCTCCGCTTATACTAACTGGGCTCGCTTTTCTCAAATAATTCTCCCCTCGATGGAATATTATTTTCACATCTTCAGTTGTTTAACTGCAGCATTTCAGAGGTTTCACTTTGCCAAATGGAAATCGAATAATTCAATGTAACTCATTTCATTGCTATACATATCTAATACGAATTTATCATACAGGGATCAGCACCAGGGGCACCTAGTCCATATCCACAACAACCTTCAGGGGGAGCACCTCATCCTCATAATCCACCATATCCTTCCGGGGGACACGTGAACCCGAATAGCTTCGGATATCCTTCTAGTGCACCAATGCACATGCCACAACCTATGCAAATGCCTGCATACCCCCCGAGTAGTGGGGCATATCCACCATCGTCTCATTCCCCATCACACTATCCCCCTTCTTCAGGCGGCTACCCGCCGCCGCCCAGTGCGGGACACCCCCCATCTAGCGGAGGATATCCCCCCTCTAGCGGAGGATACCCCCCCTCTAGTGGTGGTTATCCCCCATCTAGTGGTGGTTATCCCGCATCTGGTGGTGGTTATCCCCCATCCGGTGGTGGTTATCCCTCATCTGGTGGGGGTTATCCCCCATCTGGTGGTGGTTATCCCTCATCCGGTGGCGGTTACCCTCCTCACCAAGCTCCTGGTGCTCCTCCTACAGGATCGCATGGTTCACAGAAATCTCAAGGACCGCATGGAGGTTTTTCGTATACACAACACAGTACCCCACAAATGTCTCAAGGACATGTGGCTCCCAAGATGAAGGTAGGATGAAAATTCTTCAGAGTTTTTAGTTGTGTGCGTCTTTATTTGGGTTGGAATGATTAGAGTCCCTGAATATATGTTGGCATTTGGAGAATATATCAGAGTTCAGATACTTCCGTCAGTGTCAAAATGTATGTATGTCTTTTAGGTTATATTTACAAAGTTTTGCAGACAACATAATGAGTTAATCGGTGACAGTAGGATAAGCATAAGTATAGACAAATATATTGGCGTTAGGTTGTCTAGTTTAGAAAAATAACAAAGTTTGCAAAACTCACCGAAAAAATGCTACCATTACAGTTCTGGCATATTTACAAAATCTGTTCAACTGTATGGTGATACAGACGGCAGAAATGAAATATCTTTGGAAGTTTTCAAGTCACATTATACATCATACATTTTTTTTTAAGGTGGGGGAAATCCCTTATGGAACATGGAACAAACTAGAGAACCTCCTCCTTTTTTTTTATTTACACGCTTTATATTAGCTTCACTTGTATGTTTGTTTGTAACCGACTCCTTTGGGCGCGATTTTGACCCACTTCCAGACGTCCGAATCATTTGAAATTTGGCAGGTGTACATATTTCCGGTGACAATGCATTAAGAAATTTTTGTGTGAAAAAAAAACGAAATGGCGGCTCCAATATGGCGTACGAGTTTTGTGATTATGGTCCGATTCGCTTCAAAATTGGTATCTGAGAGTTTTCGTGGTCGGAGATTATGAGTCTTTTATCAAAATTGAAAGGTTCCAATATGGCGACGAGTTTTGTGATTATGGTCTGATTCTATTCAAAATCGGTATGTGGGGGTTTTTGGGGTCGAATATTATGATTCTTTTGTAAAAATAATTCAAGATGGCGGCTTTAAAATGGCGGCCGAGTTTTGTGATTATGGTCTGATTCTATTCAAAATTGGTATGTGGGTGTTTTTGGGGTCGGAGATGATGATTATTTTGTCAAAATTAAAGGATTCAAGATGGCTGCTCCAAAATGGCTGCGAGTTTTGTGATTATGGTCCGATTCTATTCAATATTGGAGAATAATAGTTAAAAAAAATAATAATAATAATAATAGTTTGAAAAAATAAAAACACGCGTTAATATAAAACTAAACTAAAAAGTTGAAAATAAATAATAGTTGAAAAAAACAAAAAAACACGCTTTTATAGAAAACCAGACTAAAAAAATAGAAAATAAGAAAAAAATGTATCTTATTTCAAAAAATGAGTGGGGTGCATGGTATCTTCTCGGCCAACAATTACCTGTGATCTGAGACATTTCTTACTTTACTGCCCTAGGTGTGTAATGTACTATATAATTATTGATACCATGCACCCCACGCTTTTTTTTATATTTTTTTTTCTTATTTTCTATTTTTTTAGTCTGGTTTTCTATAAAAGCGTGTTTTTTATTTTTTTTAAATTCGTCGGTTAATTATGTATAACCAGTATGTCAGTCATATAGATTTATTTGCCAGATCAATTATCAAGTTAGGATAAACTATTGCTGTTTTTTTCTATAAAAAAAATGTTAATTTCTTCAATGTCACTTTCACTCATAGTCTGTTAGTTTTTTTTATTCAAATTAGGTCAAGTTCTAGTTTTAAGCATGAAATTATCGCAATCCAAACAGAATTCAATATTCCTTGAATGATCATGGAATATTGGAATATTCTTCAACATGTTGGGATATATATATATATATATATATATATATAAAAATATCATGATATCGAATAATCCAGGAAAACCTCGGAATATTTTCCAAAGATCCCGCTTCTACAGATTTCCATAAAAAAATCCACCACTTTGAAAACCAGAAAATCATACCCCATCCATTATACTTACCCATGTGGGTAGCAAACATTTTTAGATTTTTGTTCTATCATCCATATAAGAGTGTGAGAAACTTATACATGAATATTCCATCAATGCAGGAAAAAATTATTCGTGTGAAAAAATTTCAAACAATTCAAGAGAGCAACAAAACATAATATTTTTTTTGCCTTCAATCATTGTGAAAAATCAACCTTGTAAAATGTTATTTAATTATATTGAAATGACCAAAATGTAGTACTGCAATTTTGACAAATCTTATAAACAAGCTAGTGATAATTGATTTCCTCGGTAGTTTGATATAATAGGGAATTCTCCTATAAAAAAATAAATGTATAAATAAATCTGAAATTTTTAACTTTCGGTCTAGGATTCTGAAATACTTGTATAGCAAATATTTTAAAATACATCTTTTATTTTCAATTATCCATAAATAAACATAACTAAACATAACCAAATATAACTGGACATTTACTCCATTACTCCATTACATTAAAATATAACAAATATCAGGTTCTGCGTTCCTTTTTTTACTATTCGCTATCTTCATCCTCTACTGGGATACCTCTGAAAAAAAAATACATAAAATAAATGAATTTTTCCATACCTTACCAAACTGTTAAGTATTCGCCAATTTGGTGTATTGTGAATTGTTCTCCACAAATATTTAACAAACATCTAACATTACTTGCAACACTTTCAAAATGAATAGAGTTAGCTTGGGAGTATTTGAAAGTAATGAAGTAAGTATTTATAATAACTTGATTGAATATATTCACCATTTTAATTTTATTATTTCAATTTAGTTGGTAATTAAATTTTTAAACGCTATTCGATTTAATCATCAATCATTAGGCATAGGCACTGACCACAAAAAAGTTATCACGTTCTAATTATTCAAGAGGACTTATAACTAAGCGGTCTAACTGAACCTGGGATTTCACCCAAAAATTAAAAAACGCAGACGCAGGAATGAAAACGCCAAAGTATAATAATTAAGTTATGTTTAGCATACAGAAATGGCTGACGCTGATCGTTCAGAGATTTTGATTGGTTCTCACGATGTGCCTCGATATTGACAACCAATCACAATTCGAATAATATATGTAATGCACTTTATTCAGATGAAAAATATTGGATTCCCATTGAAAATAAATTTTCATTCTAATTATTCAAGAGGACTTATAACTAAGCGGTCTAACTGAACCTGGGATTTCTCCCAAAAATTAAAAAACGCAGACGCAGGAATGAAAACGCCAAAGTATAATAATTAAGTTATGTTTAGCATACAGAAATGGCTGACGCTGATCGTTCAGAGATTTTGATTGGTTCTCACGATGTGCCTCGATATTGACAACCAATCACAATTCGAATAATATATGTAATGCACTTTATTCAGATGAAAAATATTGGATTCCCATTGAAAATAAATTTTCATGCCCAAGTGGTGATATTCTGGATTTTTTTTTTTTTCATTTCAAATACTTATATATACATATATATATATATATATATATATATATATATATATATATATCATCATGCTAACTACAATTATTATTAATATTCATTGAAATACGTCTAGGAATGATCTGTGAACATTCCTACAGGAATATTATATGAGTATTCATACAGGAATATTCCAAAAAAAATGCTCCTGGTATATTCATCGGGGAATATCCCAGATATATTCCTTTTTGAATATTCCTTGAATGTGCCAGAAGCATATATACAGGGTGTCCCACACTCGATCGCCTATTAGACGTTTCTGGAGAACGGAACAGGATTATTTTGAAAAAAGTAGCAACAACTTTGATATTTTAAATGAGACACCCAGTATGTTATTGCATTTTTGCTTTGCTATTGCTTCACGATCATTTTTATATAATACTTTCCTATACCTATCTCACGCGGTTTTCGAGAAATTCATTGATTTCCTTATTTTGTGTTCAAAACATAGCTTGAATTATAGCTATTAATATAACGAAATTATTATGCGATTTATAATAGTCGGGGACATTGCTAGGTGACGAGGCGACAGCCGAGTCAACCGCAATCTCCAAGACGGTGTTAAATCGCTAATAATCGAGTTACATTCAAAGCTTTATCGTATCATTGACAACGGCAATGCGAAAATAAAAGCATGTCATTTCATTTTGGCATTTCAAAAAGTCATCATTAAAATCATGCAAGATTTTGATATTCCTGACGATATATTAGCTGCAGCCAACACTATAAGGTTGAACTTGCTTCCGGACAAATCTAAAATCCATTATGAAAAAGAATATCGGCAGTTTTGTGAGTGGCAAAACAAAGTACATGCTCAAGGTGCAGAAGAAACGGTGTTGCTGGCGTATTTCGCAAAACTCTCTGAGGAATATTCTGCTTCATCCTTATGGCCGAAATATTCCATGTTACGAGCGACTTTAGAACTGAAGGAAAGAGTGGAAATCGACAAATACGGCGCCTTAATACGTTTCATCAAGAAATCGAAAATAGTGCTTGCACGGTCATTAATCAATCTTCAGAGGATATACCTATGATCGTGGACGCTAAAGGCAAAGGTGTATCCATCAAATTTGAAAACTGTCAAAATATTGTTTTACATGTTCATGAAAACTAGTTCTAATATTATTTGGCATCTAACGTATTATGCTTTCGTATCTAACGTATTAAATTATGATAACTAATGTATTATGAGTAACTAAGGTTTTATGTAGGTTTTGGTACGTTTATGATGTTTATCGTATCATTGAAGATTAAGACATTTTTATATGAAATCTGTATTAATAATTATTATAGCTATTAATATAACGAGATTACTATGCGATTTATAATAGTCGAGGACATTGCTAGGTGACGAGGCGACAGCCGAGTCAACCGCAATCTCCAAGACGGTGTTAAATCGCTAATAATCGAGTTACATTCAAAGCTTTATCGTATCATTGACAATGGCAATGCGAAAATAAAAGCAACAAGGTTTTATGTCATTTCATTTTGACATTTCAAAAAGTCATCATTAAAATCATGCAAGATTTTGATATTCCTGACGATATATTAGCTGCAGCCAACACTATAAGGTTGAACTTGCTTCCGGACAAATCTAAAATCCATTATGAAATAGAATATCGGTGGTTTTGTGAGTGGCGAAACAAAGTACATGTTCAAGGTGCAGAAGAAACGGTGTTGCTGGCATATTTCGCAAAACTTCTGATGATCGTGGACGTAAGCAAGGTGTATCCATCAATTTGAAAACTGTCAAAATATTGTTTACATGTTCATGAAAACTAGTTCTAATATTATTTGTATCTAACGTATTAGCTTTGTAACTACGTATTAAATTATGGTAACTAATGTAATATGAGTAACTAAGGTTTATGTAGGTTTCGGAACGTTTATGATGTTGATAATTATTAATAAAGATTTCATATAAAAATGGCTTAATCTTCAATGATACGATAAACATCATAAACGTACCAAAACCTACATAAAACCTTAGTTACTCATAATACATTAGTTACCATAATTTAATACGTTAGTTACGAAAGCATAATACGTTAGATACCAAATAATATTAGAACTAGTTTTCATGAACATGTAAAACAATATTCTGACAGTTTTCAAATTTGATGGATACACCTTTGCCTTTAGCGTCCACGATCATAGGTATATCCTCTGAAGATTGATTAATGACCGAGCAAGCGGTTCCCCAGTGCTTAATCCACTGCCGGAAACATCGCCGATTTGAATTTTGCGAGCAATGGATACTTTTTTGTCATACTTTCTTCTAAATACCCTCTAGCAACCTTCGCCGATTCCCATCCACCAAGTTCTTGTAGGTCTAATATATCTCCTCCAGCATTAACAAGAAAATTTGCCGAAGATCTTCTAACGCAGTGACCAGTATACTGTAACGTAAATAAACTTAACTTGGTTTAAGTAATTTATTTCACACTGAATCTACAACTTAATTTATATTACTACGCCACTGTATAGCTCGATGGTATGGGCTCGTTCAGACTGTTTACTCCCTCTTGAGGGCTGTCTATTTATCTCCGATACAGCATTCTCGATGTTTCGAATTCGGACGGTTGGCGACGGCATGTTCCAATTGTTTCCAATATTGACCGTTGTTTTTCGCGGCAGAACGACTGGACTGTTCTCGAACATCTCCGGGGATGATCTCATCGCTGTCGACGGCAACACGCGAGGCGACAGGTCCGGCCTAGGTTCGTTACAATACATATTAGGATTTTCAAGTGAGAGATACTCAGCTATTTTTTGAGGTATTTTAGAGAAGAAATGAATGCCGCAGGGCTGTACTGTTCCCTTTTCTATATGATACAAACAATCTTCGGTGAGTAACATGGAGTGGTCTCAAAATTGCGTACTTTTTAAATAAAAGCACAGGATTGACTTCGCCGTCAGATACCACAGCGAAAATCCGTTTCTTGTGGGTTTTTGAGTCGGGAATAGTAGCAATCAGCTTGTCCTCTGAAACGTCTTTCGTGGTCATCTTCGCTAATTCATTGGTTCAACAGGCTCCTCCAATTCCAATTAAAAAAGCCACTTCCATCATTAAAAACTCCTCGTCTGGGGCAGAACGCACAAATTCGTTGACTTGTTCTCTTGTAAATATTTTTGATTTTTTTGCTCTATTTCCAACGTTTTTCTTCTTGATGAAACATATTAAGGCGCCGTATTTGTCGATTTCCACTCTTTCCTTCAGTTCTAAAGTCGCTCGTAACATGGAATATTTCGACCATAAGGATGAAGCAGAATATTCCTCAGAGAGTTTTGCGAAATACGCCAGCAACACCGTTTCTTCTGCACCTTGAACATGTACTTTGTTTCGCCACTCACAAAACTGCCGATATTCTTTTTCATGGTGGATTTTAGATTTGTCCGGAACCTTATAGTGTTGGCTGCAGCTAATATATCGTCAGGAATATCAAAATCTTGCATGTTTTTAATGATGACTTTTTGAAATGCCAAAATGAAATGACATAAAACCTTGTTGCTTTTATTTTCGCATCGCCGTTGTCAATGATACGATAAAAGCGTTTTCACACACACCGGCAAAACCGGTGCCGGTGACGGTGCCGGCACCGAATGCAATGTAATCAAATCATAATTTTCACACATAGCCCGGTCCGACCTATTTGCCGGTACGGCCGCCGATTCTGATTTATGCAGCCGGCGGGGATCTCGACAATCGGAAGACGGATCGATCTCTGATTTGTCGGTTGCTGTGATTTGATTTGATTACTTTTCTCTGTGAATATTTGACTTTTGTAGTAAATAAATGTTCATAGAATTATTACTAATTGTTACTGCAATCATTTCCTTCGGAGGAATACATGCTCTCATTGGAGTATCCTGATGCTTAATGTTATTGTCTAGTCTTTCCACCAGAAAATCAAATGTATCTGTACTCATTCTGAAGTAATTGAAGTTATCCTCCCTTAGTTTTTCATAGAGCGTGTAGAAGGAACCTTCTAAGTATCTCACAGTCAACAGGGGATGTACCCAGTGTTGTCTTTTATATTTGCTTTTTCGGAATTTTCTCCTAAGATACAATAACCCTAGAAGATAACGTCTGTTAACAGCAGTAACAGCAAACATCTTTATTCCTGCACTGTTCAACGTATACTAACACAGATAACGGCACCGATATGCCGGGCTGTGTGAAATACGCTGTTGTCCGGTCCGGAACCGGTACCAGCACCGGCACGGCACCGGCACCGGTTTTGCCGGTGTGTGTGAAAACGCTCTCAAGCTTTGAATGTAACTCGATTATTAGCGATTTAACACCGTCTCGGACATTGCGGGTGACTCGGCTGTCGCCTCGTCACCTAGCAATGTCCTCGACTATTATAAATCGCATAATAATCTCGTTATATTAATAGCTATAATAATTATTAATAAAGATTTCGTATAAAAATGTCTTAATCTTCAATGATACGATAAAATGTTTATTACTGCGGTATTTGGACTCGTACAAAGTTGAAATTTTGGGTGTACTTTACTAATGCTCTATACATTAGTTACGTTTAAGGGAATTCGTTCTCCATCATACAGGGTCGTTCAAAATTTGTAATTTTTTCGATAGATACAAAAATGGTGAAAAGTACATTTTTTAAATAGAATACCCTGTATATTATCGAATATCCTGAAAGACAATCAAAGTTCCTTTCAAATGATATATCATGTTCCTACCTTAATAGTCTGGTTTCCGAAATAAAAAGCAAGGTAATAACTATGTTTATCTTCATGGTCAATGGTCAGAAGGTTCTGTGGTGTATTGAAGTGTATCAATGATAAGATGACGAACTGATTGTACAAAGAATGATTAATATACACGGTATTCCAAAATCGATGGCCAATTGGACGTTTCTGGTGATCTGAGATATAAATACTCGAAATTTTATATCCCACGATCAGAGACTGCGATCTAGCTCTTAAAAATATTTTCACGGTTGCAGTGTTGCCATATGTACTTGTAACTAATATCAACTTTCGAATTTCACGTGGAATACCCAGCATTTCCTTCTCTTTTTGGATTCGACTGACAAATACAAATAACTTTTACTGCATTTCGTATTCCAATCTCTGCCGTTTATAAAGTCCCAAAGTGCAGCAGAATCCGCAGTTCTCTTTGTCAGAAAAAACTTTGAGACCTGAGGTTTTATCGCACTTTTGAAGATACAGCTGGAACTTGAATTTTTCTCTAACTCTCAGATACAATTCAGTTTTGGCATAGAATAATTACAAAAATATCTCAGGAAAATTTGAAAATAGATATGAGTCATACTCAAAAAAAAGTCAGATTAAGGAGTAGAATATGAAACTGAAATGATATATACAGGATGATCTGAAAAACAATTACTAATGGACGTTTTTTCGAGTATGAAAAAATTTCCAAATTTTCCTGAGATATTTTTTTAATTAATCTTTGCTAAAACTGAAGTGCATCATCTGAGAGTTAGAAAAAAACTCAAGTTTCAGCTGTATCTCCAAAAGTATGAACATTTTGACGGGAATCATTCCAGATATATTGATTTGATTTTTTAATCAGATCATTTCAATTGGGTAATATTACCTATTTTGATTTGTTATACTGGGAAATGAAAATGGTAGTAGTGTGCCGAGACCAGAAAAAAACAAGACAATTTTTTAGTTTGACAAGCAGTGATTTTCATGGTGTTTCTGTCAAAATGGATAATAATACATACTCAAATGCAGTCATTTAAATTTGTTATAGAAACTTGCTTTTATTTTGAAAACCAGACTATTTAGGTATAGGAACATGATACATCATTTGAAAGGAACTTTAATTGTCTTTCAGGATATTCGATAATATACAGGGTGTTCCATTTAAAAAAATATACTTTTCACCATTTTTATATCTATCGGAAACATCACAAATTTTGAACGACCCTCTATAATGGACAACGAATTCCCCTAGACATAACTACGGCACAAAACATTGGTGAACTACACCCAAAATTTCAGCTTTGTACGAGTCCAAATACCGCAGTAATAAATATTTAATTGAAGCTATGTTTTGCACAAAAAATAAGGAAATCAATGAATTTCTTGAAAACTACTTGAGATAGGTATAGAGAAATATCATACAAAAATGATCGTAAAGGAATAGCAAAGCAAAAAATGCAATAATATACAGGGTATCTCATTCAAAATATCAAAGTTGTTGCTACTTTTCAATATAAGCAGCAACGCCGCAGCGCTGAAAATATTTTAGACCGATAGAGCAGAACTAATTACCCAAGAAACCAAATTTTCAAAATAATTCTGTATCCCGTTCTCCAGAAACATCTAATAGGTCATCGAGTTTGGGACCCTGTATATTCTGGACATCTTATGAATATCCAGAATATATTCTTCTTTTTGGGGATATTTAGGGAACATTCCAGGAATATACGGCGCTGTTTGGGAACTTCTTTTGTAAACTGTGTGACCCTGTAATTGGAGTTCCAGAACTCTGTTGGGTTGCCTGATTGTAAAAAACTAAAATAAAAAAACTTATATGACCCATTTCGTTTGCCACAGATTCCAAGAGCATCAAATTCCTCAGGAACCTCATAGGAGAGATAGTCTCCATATATTGTTTTGTTTCGGAAACGTCAACTTTTTTAATTATCTTGGATTTTTCATTGAAATTGCAGTTTCGTAGGTGTCACAAGAATACCTTATATACCTGATTATATTATTCCAAAGGAACCCCCTTATCTTGTGTGATATACATACATTTTTCTTATAAAAACAATGAAATGTCTATTTATGGCATGGTATCGCTATGCACCTTGACATTTTTATGTAAATAAAGAATATTAAAACGAACTGTTTTCATGTGTGTTGTCTACATTTCGCTAGATTTCAGTACACACTCATAAACTCACCATCAAGCTCGAAATATGGTAATGCTAAGTGAAATTCAGTTAGTATCATTCTCAAATAAACCATGATTTGATATTTGTTTTCAGAGAACCCCCACGGTTGTTCCCGCTCATCCTTTCGACCCTCGAGCAGATGCGGAAGTTCTCAGAAAAGCCATGAAAGGTTTCGGAACCGACGAAAAGGCCATCATCAGCGTACTGACCAGACGAACCAATGATCAGCGATTGCAGATAGCTTTCCAGTTCAAGACATTATTTGGAAAGGTATGACACAAACACACATTTCGGTTTTCAATCATTTCGCAAATTTGATTCACTCCATACCAGAAAAAAAAAGACGGCGAATTTTAATAACTTTCAATAACATATCGGAAGCAACTCAACATTAACAGTTTTTTATAGTTATCTAGCGAGGAGACTTTCCGCTAGATAGTTTTAGGTAATAGAATATCTCGAATTTCTTCCAGCATCGTCAAATATCCATTAGAATACAACTACTTACCTGGATACTATCCCGATGAATATTGAATTACATCTAATGAATAATCGTGCAAAAGTTCTATAAGGTTGCTTTATTATGGTCGAAGTACAAAAATGATATCAAAATTAGAATTCGTAGAATATGTACAATGTATAAAAAAAGAAAGACATGTAGTAAATATTGATCTCTTATGATAACATTTTTTGAATGATTCCTGAAGAAAAACACTTATATATAAAAATGTCGAGCTCATTCGAAATGCCAACAATGTTATACAAACGATTATTATACCATGCCCCTTCTATATGGAGTGGTATTGTTTTATCCCAATTACGGGCCAAGGTGGTTCAAAGCTATAATGCTTTGCTGACCTTAACAAATTACCACTTTTTATGTTGTTATTCCTCCATGATGTAAGTATTCACAACCAAACTTCCATCCTCTAATGTGAATTGTTGAATCTATAGTTAAGCTTATCCCTCCCCTCTTTTTAGATTTTGTAAGTATCAGCTGAAGATGGAGGTTTAAAGCTCCGAAACATGTCCTTTTAAATAAATTTCGTGGAGATGATTTCGAGTACTCCATTTCATCACTTATGAAAGGCATTTCAGCAAATATCTATTGATATGGGTGAGGGTGAAAAACTTCTCTGATTTTAAGCGTAAACATCTGGTTGGACTAATAAAACTGTATTTGCTATTTTTGAGCCTCTACAAAATGGGTCTTCAATGAGCAGGATGAAAAAAAACAATTACTTTGTTTTTTAATTTTCATTACAGTAACATTGCGATTTTCAGGATTTGATAAAAGATCTGAAGAGCGAACTGAGCGGAAATTTCGAGAACCTGGTTGTGGCTATGATGACCCCGCTTCCAGAATATTATGCCAAAGAGCTACACGAAGCCATGAGTGGAGTGGGTACAGACGAAGACGTTCTCATAGAAGTGCTGTGTACAATGTCGAATAAAGAGATCATGACCATCCGACAGGCCTATCATTCATGTAAGTTTATTATGCTTCATTAGTTGAAACTGAGTCTGAACCGTTTATATTTTATATCAACATCATTTTTTGCCTCTAGTCATTTTCCTTTGTTCTGTTTCGAGTTACCTAGGGTGGGTATTCGGCACGATAGTTCGTGTGTTATACAAATCTTTTTGGATCTCCTTTTACTGCCTGCCTCTTTATTATACTTCTAACTTCCA
Organism: Gonioctena quinquepunctata; assembly: GCA_018342105.1. Classification (NCBI taxonomy): domain Eukaryota; kingdom Metazoa; phylum Arthropoda; class Insecta; order Coleoptera; family Chrysomelidae; genus Gonioctena; species Gonioctena quinquepunctata. The sequence goes on along the minus strand of JAFIRS010000737.1, from coordinate 431,261 downwards.
GTGATAATTTGTGGATGAATTGGTATCCTTCATCCAATATCCCTAACAGACTGAAAAGGAATGAACGACCTTTTACATTTTCACCCAAAGGCTCCACCCATATCAGAGTTATCATCAAACCGCGCTCAAAATTTTTCTCAGTGCTAGTGCCCCTAACAAGGATATTTGTGGGATTTTGCGAGTTTCGGCTATAAACATGACAAAAATAGATGGAAGTGACGAATCTACAGACACGACATTTTGGACGAAATTTTCTCTGGGATATTGAATTGAATCTACAGGAGATGCTTGAAACGCAAAGAAGGCAATTCTGGAAGGATTCCAGGACAAAGTTCTACGCACATATAGCAACTTGAAGTGGATGGTAATTGACGAGATGGGCTAAATTTCAATATTACTGACAGTGGCGCAGGAAAATTCAAAATCTTACTAACTTTCGAGTAACTCTAATACTTGTCCATTAATAAAGTTTGAAAAAAAGTGTAATTTGAATGTTGTTCTGTCAATCTGTGTTATTTACAGTGTACCATAAACCCCTCGAGAGCGACCTGAAAGGCGACACTGGTGGTACCTTCAAACGTCTCATGGTGTCACTCTGCAATGCTTCTAGAGACGAGAGCATGGCCACCGATATGCATAAAGCGGCAGCCGATGCTCAAGCCCTCCTCCGAGCGGGAGAACTACGTTTCGGAACCGACGAATCCACCTTCAACATGGTCCTGTGTCAACGCAATATTGCGCAGCTCCAACTCACATTCCAGGAGTATCAGCGTATCACAGGTCATGATATCGAGCAAGCCATCAAGAATGAGTTTTCGGGGGACTCGAAGGATGGATTCCTCGCAGTCGTGAGATCTATTAAGAATCAGGCAGCATTTTTCGCCAAGATGTTGAACAAGAGCATGAAAGGACTCGGAACCAATGACAGACAACTGATTAGATTGGTGGTAACCAGAAGTGAAATTGATATGGTGGAAGTGAAAAGGGAGTACCAGCCAAAATATGGGGAGTCTTTAGCTGAAGCTATTAAGGTTAGTAGAATTGAGAAAGTTGATTTATATTTTTTTCTAATATCATTATTTTCTTTTCAGGGTGACTGTTCTGGACATTACAAAAAGTGCTTACTGGCTCTTATTGGTGAATCCGCCTGAATCTTATATAGAGAACTTGAAACTGAATCTCCAATATGTGTTTTAATAAACGACGACGAATGATTTTAAATGTAAATGTTCTGAATTAATGTTTTTATCGCTTGAATTTTGGTATACTGTATTGAAATAGTTTTCTACATCTTATTTCTCCTGTATGTTATCCGTGAAAATGTTAGTATTTTATGTGTCAAAAATATACAATCTATATACTAATGTTTTTTATTCCATCATGTGTGAAACATTATAAGTTACATAAAAACGTTGCACAGAAGCATTTCGTTAGAAACATTACATGACAAAGTTGCATAGAAGCGTTATGTTTGAAACGTTACATGGAAACAGAAGAGTTTCGTTTGGGTCTCCGCGTATATTATTTTCGCTATCATTCAGAAAGTTTTTGTATGCCTCATTTATCTATAATTTGGTTTCAGCTCTCAGCGCGATAAATCGTTTACGATAATAATAATATACTTTAATCAACAATAAGTTATCAAAACCATTACAAAGATATCCATAACAAATTGCCGAGAGCGTCAGTAAATGAAAGTATACACACACATACAAGACAAGAAATATAACATAAATTATGAATAAAACACGAATATGGACGAACCACAGATATATAAATGTATACAACTAGAAATACAGTGGTCCCAACAACTTCTTAAGAAAAGAATTCGTCAAGTGTGTAAAAGGTCTTTTGGGTCAAGAAGTCTTCGAGCCTATTTTTGAAAATGAGAATATTTGGCGCACTTTGCACTTCTTCAGGTAAATTATTATAGATTCTGCAGCCATTGTAGTACAAGTTTCTTTGGTAAAACTTGGTTGGGTGCTTTGCCGGAAGAAAATTGTTCTTAAATCTGGTAGAGTAATTATGCTTCGATCTATTGCAGCTAAACAATGAGAGATTCTTATGAACATAGCACGATATTTCGTATATGTAAGTATCAACTACGGTTAAAATTTTATTTTTATAAGACTCCCTGCATGAGTGTCCCCAGGGAAAATTACAGAGGATTCTCAACGCGGATTTTTGTAAAATTAATATTCTTGAACTATCAGGGCCAGCTCCCCAATTCATTATGCCATATCGAATTTGAGATTGAAAATTCGCATAATACAGAGTGAGAAGTATTTTTTGATTGCAGTGCTCCTTTAATGACCTCAAGGCATAGCAAGCAGATCTCAATTTACCACAGAGATTATGTATGTGAGATTCCCAATTTAACTTTTGATCAAAGTTAACTCCCAAGATCTTGACATCGTTTTGGAAACTGAAATTATATGCGTTATTGTTACATAGCGTTTGATTGTGCCCTCGATGGAAAATAATAGAAACTGTTTTTTAACCGACGAAACCAAAAAGGAGGAGGTTCTGTAGTATTTTTTTTTTTTATGTATGATCACGCATAACTTTTTACTGAGACGTCCGATTCCGTTAATTCTTTTTTCAGTGGATAGGGTGTACTTCGAAGTTGGTCCCATTTGAATTTAAAAGATGAAATCCACCCCTAAGGGTAGCGAAATGAAGGATATCGATCACTCACCCTCTGAATTCTGGTCCGTTAACCGATTCTATCAGGCATAACTTTGTACTGGGTTCTTCGATTTGGATGATTCTTTTTTTAATACATAGGATATACCTCATATTTGGATTTCGAATGAAATTATCCACCCTTACGGGTGGAAAAATAGGGGATAATTGATTTTTCACTTGTGAACATTGGCACACACATATGTAGTTGACAATGACAGATCGCTACTGTCATTATTCCACATCCGTGACAATCATTAATTTCTATGAGAGGATGGAATGATATACAAAGTAATGAAATAAACTAACCAGAACAACAAAAATAATTTATATTACAAAAACTTTTTAACAAAAAATTAAACCGACGAAATACGGAACTGAAAAGTAAAAAATAAAATAAACCTTGGTTTCAATAACTAAGCTCCTAAACTAATGTAAGTAACTAATTTTGAGTCGGTGCCAAATAAACAAGCAAATGAATTAGGTAAGGCGTAAAATGATGGCATCGAGTTGGGCGGTGACATTCTGATAATTTTTTTGAAGTAATTTAATGATTTTCGTTGATTGTTTGTTTGGCGCCGACTCAAAATTAGTTACTTACATTAGTTTAGGAGCTTAGTTATTGAGACTAAGGTTTATTTTATTTTTCACTTTTCAGTTCCGTATTTCGTCGGTTTAATTTTTTGTTGAAAAGTTTTTATTTTTCAATTTTTTGTGGCTGAAATCTACTGATTACTAACTGCTTGTTTTTTTATTACTTCCAAAATACTTACTTACCCACCTTACACTATTACCAGTTGAATAATATGATTATCTACTTTTACTATTTGTTGTCATATAAATTATTTTTGTTGTTCTGGTTAGTTTATTTCATTACTTTGTATATGATTTCATCCTCTCATAGGATATAATGATTGTGATAATGACACTAGCGATCTGTCATTGTCAACTACATATGTGTGCCAATGTTCACAAGTGAAAAATCAATTATCCCCTATTTTGCTACCCGGAAGGGTGGATAATTCCATTCGAAATCTAAATACGATCAACTATGAGGTTTACCCTATCTGATAAAAGAAGAACATCCAAATCAAAGATCCCAGTACAAAGTTATGCCAGATAGAATCGGTTAACGGACCAGAATTCAGAGGGTGAGTGATCAATATCCTTCATTTTGCTACCCTTAGGGGTGGATTTCATCTCTCAAATTCAAATGGGACCAACTTCGAAGTACACCCTAGCCACTGAAAAACGAATTATCGGAATCGGACGCCTCAGTAAAAAGTTATAAGTGATCATACATAAAAAAAAAGAAAAAAAAATAGACGCGTCCTTTTTGGTTTCGTCGGTTAACAAATAGTAAAAATAGATAATCATATTATTTAACTGGTAATAGTTGAAGTAAGGTGGGTAAGTAAGTATTTTGGAAGTAATAAAAAAACAAGTAGGTAGTAATTAGTAGATTCCACCCACAAAAAATTGAAAAATAAAAACTTTTTAACAAAAAATTAAACCGACGAAATACGGAACTGAAAAGTAAAAAATAAAATAAACCTTCTTAGTCTCAATAACTAAGCTCCTAAACTAATGTAAGTAACTAATTTTTAGTCGGCGCCAAACGAACAATCAACGAAGGTCATTAAATTACTTCCGCATTTCGTCGGTTTAATTTTTTGTTAAAAAGTTTTTATTCCTTATTCAAATTGATGAAATTTTTTTCTGACCACAATAAACACCGAGTGTATACCTCTTCAGCAGTAGCCATTGTCCGATCGATGCTAGTTTCCGTAATTAAGAAATAGTGTCATCGGCATAACAAACCATATTTACATTTGGAATACCTTCGAGGAAAGTTATGAGGTCGTTGCCAAAAATGATATATAAAAGAGGTCCTAAAATAGACCCCTGAGGCACCCCTTGACTAACGCTAACGGTTTGACTGAAACTGTTGTTGATTTGCACTGCTTGCTTACGATTTGTTAGGTACGATTTAATGAAATAACTTGTATCATACTTTCAAGATTTTTGTGGACCCGTTCTTTTTTCTGAATATTTCTTATTATCGTTGGAGTGAACCAGGGCGGGTATCTACGGGTACAATTTAATTTTAGGGGAACAGTAACATCAAATATGTTATAGAGTGTTTGCATCAATTGATTACATGCTGTGTTTACATCGGATTGTTCTAGAACATGGGACCAGTCTTGATTACCGACGATTTCGTACCTCATCGAAAAATTGGCTTTTCTAAAATTATATTTTTTTGATATATCGCTAGAATTGGAAAATTTATTGAAATGGTTTTGTGAGGTTTCAATATCGAAAATTATATAAGGATGATGATTATCCTCCTTCACTAGAATAGAATAGACTTTATTTGGCTGTTTACACATCGGTTTATAGCATGTCAGTTTGTACAGAAATATTATCTATGGAAGATGATAATATGTAAAATATATAAGATAGGATAATATGCTAAAACATTCATTTTATCGACATATACATGTGTTTAAAAATAACATGTAAAAATATAAATGGTAAAAGTTATGTAAACATTTTTCATGCATTCAGAAATTCTTCTACACTATAAAAACATTTATTTGTGAGGAAACTTTTCACGTTAATTTTAAAACAATTTTCATTCAAGGTCAACTTGTTATAAAGTTTCAAATTCAGAGAATTAGATTTTGACTTGGTGAGCCTGAAGCGTTGAAGAGCTATTTGGTTTGCCGATCTGGTTTCGTATTTGTGAATATCAGACGAAAGAGTATAACTCCCTTTGTTTGAGTGTATTTCACAGAGGGTTTCATAAATATAAATGCATGACAGTGTCATTATTTTTCTATCAATGAACAGGGGACGACAGTGATCACAGAGTCCAACACCAGCTAGAAGGCCTTCTTCTGGGATCTGAAGATGATTACTGCATAAAATGGTTCCATAACTAATTCGAGAATGAAACAGACCAAAATCTATTTGCCTCAATAATTCAGAACCTACAACATATCTCAATCTTCTTAATGAGGAATATTGCACTAGAAAGCTCGCTGTTCAGTTTTTCAGTATGATAGTACCAGCTGAGTGTCATCGATTGTAATTCCAAGAAGCTTGCAGTGTGCTCCTGAGGTGTACTTATTGTTACTGGAAATAATCAGCTGTTGCGTTTTTTCACCATTGAGTTGTAGGAAATTAGCAGAGAACCAATTTCTAGCAAAGTCAATCGAATTGTCAGCTAGAATTTTGAGGCTATAAAAATCTAGAGAAGTATTGATAAGTGATGTATCGTCAGCGAAAAGAATGGTGGTAGTGTCCTGTAGCATGTGCTGACAGATGTCATTTATAGAAACAATAAAGAGTAAGGGTCCAAGGACAGAGCCCTGTGGAACTCCATGTTTCAATATCCTGAGTTCAGATATTGTATTTTGAATTTTAACAAGTTGTTGTCTGTTTTTTAAGAACGATGACATCAGTTTGAGTGGTGTTCCTCTAACCCCGTAATATGATAACTTTTCTAAAAGTAGGTCGTGAGAGACACAGTCGAAAGCCTTGGACAAATCATACATGGAGAGAATGAAATGTTGCCTGTTCTCAAGGCCGTCAACAATATCTTCCACGACCTTCAGCAGTGCCCTTATTGTGGATTTGTTTTGGCGGAAACCGAATTGAGTGTTGGCAAGGAAGTTGTTAGATTCAAAATAGTATGTTAATCTGTTTTTCAGTAAGATTTCTATAATTTTAGAGAACGTATTGAAATTGGACGAAAGTTGTCCAGAGTTTCACTGTTATTTTTTTGAGTAAGGGCATAACTCTTGAGATTTTAAATAGATCGGGAAAAATGCCATCTAAAAAACACGTATTTATGAGAGCAACCAATGGTTTGAGCAGAATGTCCAATGTTTCTTTGATAAATAGGGCATTTATTTCAAAAGTGTCTTCTGAGCTGGTTTTTTTAAGTTTACTTAAGGCTGATACAACTTCTTCTGGAGTAGTTGGGGCTAAGAAAAAATTTTGCCCAGTGGCTTCAGGTCCCTATCAATATTATAAGCACTTTTTGCTAACACGAGATCTAGAGTTCGATAATCAATATTTAGAATACAATTACACTGCTTTAGCTCAAACATTTCTATGAATTTCCTCAGTTTCAGGGTTGCTACGATTTAAATTATGATTCAAATCAACTGATTTTTTCAATTTTAATCGTGATTTAAAGATAGTTTATTTAAAACTAAGTGTTTACATACACTATGTAAGTGTAAAAACATAATTAATCGTAATCAGTCCAACGTAAATATACGTAAATTGAACTTAAGAAAACATAAACAGTTTACAACAACAAAAACAGTTTATAGTTTATAATATTACCTACATGAATAAATAATAACAAATAAAAAATATTAACGAATACATAAATGGTATTATAATATGTACAGTGAATAAAAACCTTACTCAGGCTAACCTACAAAAAACAAACAAAATATGTGTTTAGGAGAGGATAGGAACATCCAACACGCAATTTAGTTATAAACGTATGTGCCGGCTATAAGTTAAGAAATGATCCGTCTCGTGTCAACCGCACATTATAAAGACGAACGGCACGCTGCCGAAAATGTTCATGTCAACACAAGTTTTTTTGTATGTTGTCGAGGTGATTTTCTAGCTGTAAATCTAGACAACAAATATTTTTTTGCTAATAGAGAAAAATAATGAAAATAAGTGATTATTTCCATATTTAAGGAAAAAATCAGTATAAATAAAAAAATCACGATTTAATAAAAAAAAACAGAGTTTTGCATTTTTCCAAAAAAATGTGATTTTTTGCAACTCTGCTCAGTATATTTACCTTGTTATCAATAGCATTACAATTATTGAAGAGAGGGATATTAAAATCTCCAATGAGCATAACATTTTCATTGTGAAGGTAATCCAACAGACTGAGATTATCAAAAATTCCTCAAAATATTCTATAGAGGCAGCTGGTGGGGTTATGTAAGTTTTATTACCAAGTAATTTGCCACCAGCTATATCTATATAAGGTGTTGCAGAAGAAATTGTGGATAAGTCTATTGATTTAAATTTCAAATCATTTTTAATACATCAAAGTTTATTCAAAAAAGTTAATATGTTATACATTTATAGGTGGTCATAATATTTTCATAGTACAATTTTACAGTAATGCACCTAGGTGAGTTAACATCTCTTTGTGCAATAATACCAAGTTTTTTATAAATTGTAGAAATTTAAAAGCTATTATTGACATGAAATGAAGAAAACTTAGGAGTTGAAAAAGAAAATGGTAGTAATATAATATAAATAGTAATTATAACACGAAATGGTAATAATACTAATGATATAAATGGTAATCATGACAGAAAATATGTAGTATATTTAAATTATGTTAAATTAATTAATAATTTTTTTTTCGCAATATCTTATCTTTGATTATCTCTTTAATTTCATTAGGTAGGATGTTATAAATCTTTGGTGCTAGGGTTGTAACAAACCTTTGGTTCCCATCATATTTTCTAAATCGTACAGACATATGTTTGTTTGTGTGCTACCTAGTTTGGTAGCAATGGTTCACAAAATGTTTTTTCTTAGATTTAAAGCAGAAGATGCAGTAGATGATTCTGACCTTAAATCATAAAAAACGTCCACCAGCTTGAATTGCTGAGTTTTGATTTCCGACCCCAATTTTGAATATTCGAGTCATTCTGATTTTATTTACCAAACAACAAACTGATTACTTGAAATTGAAGATACATTAATTCCTTCCAAATGTTTTTTGTTCTGGTCTCCACAGTGCAGAGAAGGAATTCACGCGATCTTTGACGCGTGCATAGTCCATGCCAACTTATATTTGCGTTGGGGGAAACAATTAAACAGTTGTAAAGGAATATTTTCAGGTAATGAAACAATATCTGCATGGGCAATAAATCCAAGCAGGCATCGATAAATCGATTATAGCAAATATCAGTTGACAATTAAGATATAATTACCTATTAAGTATAAACGTCTGTTGCCATTCTATAAAGAGACGCAGGAAAATGGGTTACATGTGAATTATATTATTTACAGTGTATTATCGTCCCCTGGAAGAGGACCTCAGAGGAGATACTTCAGGAACCCTGAAACGTATGATGGTATCACTTTGCACGGCCGGCCGAGACGAGAATTCGATGACCAATCCCCACGAGGCCCAGGCCGACGCCCAGGCTCTTCTAGCTGCTGGGGAGCTACGTCTCGGAACCGACGAATCCACCTTCAATGCAATTTTGTGTCAGCGCAACCATGCTCAGCTGCAGCTGATTTTCCAGGAATATCAACGGGTTTCAGGTATGAATGATTTGCAAGTTAAAAAATTACTATATATATATATATATATATATATATATATATATATACCTCTTGCACACCCATGAATGACGAGGGAACATTGCCATTTTATAAGGAATTACAGTGCTTAAAAATCTGAAAAAATTAAAAACATGTTTTGTTCCTTGTAAAATTTCAGGTGACCTACTCAGAAGAAAACTTTGGCAAAGTGACTAACCTTGTTATATCCAAACTGGTGATAAAGTCAGAACTAGTTGACTTCATACTCTGCTTCGAGGCACTTATCATAATTATCACAGTCACATGTAAGAAACAAACAATATTGAAGAGGGAAAACATTCGCAATTAAAAATATTGTTTTTTTTTCCTGCTTTGTTTAACGTTGGCCTATTTCTGCGACCAGGGCTAAACACCGACGCCGGTGAGCACACTCCTCCCAACCGGAAATTTTGCCAAATCAATATTGTTTTCAAAATAATTTCGCGACCATTGTAGTGATTCAGAACACGTGAACTGAACACTGTTGCCAAGCAAGATTCTCGCTTGCATGGTTTACAAAGCAGCCTACGAACGAAAGTTTGTTAGATTCTACTAGTGTTTTCTGATTGGCTGGTAAATGAAAGATCCCAATTAGCAACCAATCAGAAAACAGCACGCGATGTGCACAAGAATTAATTTGAACATTTTTGTCTTTTCAAATTTTTTTGATTCTATCAGAAAATAATTTATATTATATTAATATTTCTAGTACGAAAAAGCCCGCACAGTGATTTGGGTCTGCAGAGTCCAACCAGAATTGAAATTTACTACTTCATCCATAAATGCGACGAGTGATTCATCTTGTCTTCCTCATAATAGGCACGGAACAGCTCGGTGTTTAGTTTTAAGAGCCAGCAAAAGACAAAGAGACAATAATGTGCAAATTAATTCTCCTGCACATCGCGTACTGTTTTCTGATTTTTTTTTTTTTTATGTTCTGGTTCCCACGAAAAGTGATATCCTGTAATGTTCAGAGAACATCGTGGGAACCAAGGGAAAGAAGGTAGGAGTTGGTGTTCTTCTTAAATTTCTGGAGGTTGTATGCCTCGGGGAACACCTCCCTAGGCAATGAGTTCCAAAGCCTCGCTGTTCGTTGGATGAACGAAGTCTTTGGAAAGTGATGTTCTGCAGGTCTCCAAAGTGACCACGGAGGTGTGATGACTGAACTTGACGGGTTAGTCTCAAGAGACTGCCAAAGCAGGAACGATTGTTGATATTTCAGAAGAGCATCGCCATGAAAATATCTATAAAATAGAGACAAATCGCCAACTTTTCTACGGTGTTCCAGACAAGTGAGCGAGTTTGTAAGCAGGCATCACCGACGAGACGAATTGCCCTTTTGGACAGAATCCAATAGCCTCAGGATATGTTTAGGTGCCAGCTCCAAATATGGGAACAGTATTCCAGGACAGGTCGGATCTGTGCCTTATAGATCATAAGCAGCTGAGTGGGGTGAAATAGCTCTTGGCACGTAAAACAAAAACCAAGTTTTGGGATGCACTTTTGGCAATGGACCTCACGTGGTTTTCCCAGGAAAGGTTATTGCTGATAGTAATACCAAGCATCGATATGGATGACTTCAGTGGTATGGTTACTCCTGACAAAGTTATGTTAGGCACAGTGAGATCGGCTTTTCTAGAGAAAAGACATGCTTGTGTTTTGTTTGCATTGAATTCTACCAAGTTATTAGATCCCTACTCGAGAATTGTTGCTAAGTCCATATTTATATTATTAACATTTCTTCCTCGTTCATTTCTGGTTTCACGGGCTGATATGGGGGCCTGGAAGAGAAAGAGGTATGGAGGGTACTATCATCGGCAAAGCTGTGTACTGACATGAAGTTGCTTTCAACAGGTCGTTGATGTGAAGTAGAAATAGTGTTGGTGCGAGAATAGATCCTGCGAACACCAGCATTTATGAGTAGAGTGTCAGATGAAACTCCATCGACCACTACATGGAGAGACCTGTTTGAGAGAAAACTAGCAATCAGAGAACACAGCTGAGGGGCAAGCCATAAGACGGAAGCTTGGCTGAGGAGTCCCTGGTGCCAAACTCGATCGAACGCCTTTGGAGATATCTAATGCCACAGCTAAAGTTTCTCCATACTTTTCAATAGATAGCTGCCATATATGTGAGACGTAGTTTAGCAGGTCACCAGTTGATCTCTGATGGCGGAAGCCATATTGCCTATCGCTGACAATTCCTGAGTCTTCCAGATATTTCATGAGCTCGATGTTGATAGCTTTTTCCATGACCTTTGAAATAATAGATAGCAGTGCGATAGGTCTGTAGTTGCTAGGTAGGGCCTTTTGCCTTTTTAGGGACTGGCTGTACTCTTGCAATTTTCCAATTGGACGGAAATACCCCAAATTGTAAGAGTGGTTGAACAACTTGCAAAGAATAGGTGTTAGTTCGGGGCACATTTCTTGAGAACAATCGGCGGATTCCGTCAGATCCACAGGCTTTGTTGGTGTTGAGACCCAGCAAAATTTTTCTGATAGTACGCTGGCAAAGGTGATCTCGGCATGTGACTGTCAATAGGTGTAATGTTCGGGGTTGTTTTCCCGATGAATCCAGAGTGGAATTTCCAGCAAATAGGTGCGCAAAGATATTGGCTTTTTCCTGGGCAGTCGCTGTAGTGTTCCATCTTCTTTGGTTAGAGGAGGAAATGAGCTGGAAGTGAAGTTTCTTCCCACAGCTTTGGCGAAAGACCAAAATGAACGGATCTGTTAGGACATTCAGCAAGTTTTGATCTTATTTTGGCATTGTGGGCATCTTTTGAGCATTCTATTGTCTCTTTGCATATGCCTCTAGCCTCGACATATGCTGCTCTGGTCTCAGGGCCCGGATTTTTTAGCCATCGATGGTATGCTGCCTGTTTGGAAGCCACAGCTCTAGAGCAGTTTCTGTTGAACCAGGTCTTGTCGGATGATGTTCTTCTTCGTATTCGGTATGTAAGTTTGCATCCCCAACATGATGATTTCAGAAATTGTCTCAGCACATCGTGTTGATCTACTGAAGAGAAACAAACTCTCTTCCATGGAAACGCTGAGAAAAACATACGAAGACCTTCCCAGTCGGCCGAATTGTAATGCCACATGAGACGGGTGGTATTGTGCAGCTCGATGGTAAATGGAAAGAGCATGTTGTGGAGATGAGGGTGTGATCAGAGTTTCCAAGGGGCACAAACTTCTATTCTATACGGGTCAGGATTGGTGGTGAGGAAAAGATCTAGTGTATTGGCAGACTGGTTGTTGACATTAGGGATGCGGGTTGGTAGCTCGACCAGTTGTTCTAGACCATGAGTGATGGCGAAGGCCTCGCTTGACGACCGCATCATCTGTTTTGTTAGAGAATTTGAGCCAGGCAGCGTTATGTACATTAAAGTCTCCCATGATTATGGTTTCAGCTGTTGGATGGTTCTCCGGAATGTAGTCCAGTTTGAGTGATAAAAACTCAAAGAGGTCGTTATATGAAGGTTCATTAGGTGATAGGTAAAGGCAGCAGAGGAACTTAGTCAGTTTGGTATCAGATAGCTTGAACCACATCACATCAAAGTCTTTCGGTTCCAAACTCTCTTCACGCTGGCATGAAAGGTTAGCCTTAGCGTAAAGGCAGACTCCACCTTTGAACCTGAATCGAGAATGGAGTTCGTAACCAGGACAAAGCATATGGACCTTGTTGGTGGACGAGTTTACTTGTGTTTCTGTTAGAGCAAGAATATCCGGTTTTTTCGTCTGTAGGTGATGGTGGACGTCATTGATGTTCTTGTTGAGTCCGCGGATGTTGCAAAAATTAATCTTTAATGTTGAGTCCCCTCGAATACCTCTCGCCCGGAAATCCGAATGGAGAGGTATTTTGCTTCCGGAGTGTTTTACTCTAGGAGACTTCATCATTATTACTATTTGGATGCACCTGAAAATAAAGGAGGAATTGGGGAAAAGGAAAGAGGGAGACCGGAAAGTATCGACCGAACACTGAAACATGGAATGATCCATTTCACAGCACACAAAGTCGATATGGTGGTATTTCACCGGGCGATGAGACCATCTTCCACCTACGGTTATCCTTTTAGTCGCCTCTTACGACAGGCAGGATTTACCATGGGGCTATTCTAAAGCCGACCCCATACAGCACTTTCTGATTGGTTGCTAATTAGGATCTTTCATTCATCAGCCCATCAGAAAACATTAGTAGAATCTAACAAACTTTCGTTCGTAGGCTGCTTTGTAAACCGTGCATGCGAGAATCTTGCTTGGCAACAGTGTTCAGTTCACGTATTCTGAATCATTACAATGGTCGCGAAATTATTTTTAATACAATATTCTATTACGAATGTTTTTCCTTTCCAATACTGTTTGTGTCGTTTGTTTCTTACAAGTGACTGTGATATAGATGATTAAGTGCCTCTAAGCAGAGTATGGAGTCGACTAGTTCTGACTTTATCACCAATTTTGATATAACAAGGTCAGTTGTTTTCTTCACTTTAAAATTGAATATATATCTCAGGGAGCCTGCAATCTATACATTTACCACACAATCAGTTCAACATTCTACATTATTCAAATGTCGAGTTGAATGTTTATTGCATTCTGCAATTGCCAAAGTTTTCCTCCGAGTAGGTCACCTGAAATTGGGCGAGTGACGCTTCCCAAAATTTTGTCGAATTTTACAAAAAACAAAAGATGTTTTCAATTTTTTATATATATATATATACATACATATATATATATATATATATATACATACATATATATATATATATATATATATACATACATATATATATATATATATATACATATATATATATATGTCGAAAGTACGAAAAAAATTAAGATTTAATTTGTTTTCTCCAGAATTCCTGAAGGAAAAAAAATTTAAACTTGGTACACTAATCAAGGTTTATCAAAGTGCTAATTTAAAGTTATAATTTTTTATTTTCGTAAACCATTGGCGTAGTTACGATGGTATGTGGTCATATGTTCCTTCATATTTTCTTGGGACAAGTGAATGGACAAATGAGCGTTTGACATCAGTTCGGCTCATCGATACTCAACCTAAAAGTCATAACATTCCATGTGCCTAAAAGTGGATGTTTCTGAGATAATTGAGAAAAACTGAACCTTGATATCCGATTTTGAAAAATCTTCTTTTTCTATCGATAGGCCATGACATTGAAGATGCAATCAAAAGAGAATTCTCTGGAAATTCGGAAGATGGCTTCCTGGCAATTGTGAGGTCCATCAAGAATACACCAGCATTTTTTGCCAAGCAAATCCACAACAGCATCAGTGGTATGGGAACTGAAGATCGGAACTTGATTCGTTTGATAGTTACAAGGAGTGAAATCGATATGGGAGATATTAAGAGAGCTTACGAATCGAAATATGGAGAGACTCTGAAGGAGGCACTCAGGGTAAGTAACGAGAAATACATTACAATAAAAATATTGATTGAAAGTACTTTTTTGTGGAGGAATATTGTTCCTTCAAATGGTTTCCCAGGCTTTTCACTTTCCACAATCTGACATAAAAACATCTATATCAAGCAAATCTATAGAGTGTGTAAAAATCAAATTCATTTCAAGCATTCAGTGATACAAGCGGCAACTCATTTTTGGATTAAAACTTATAAATAACTGGGAATATTTTATTCATGTTGGACTCGTCGAAAAGCAATTCGAGCAAGCTTCCAAATGAGGTAGTACTCGCCATATGAACTAATTTAAAATTAACTTTTATAATGCCTCCCGACCGCCATTTTCAGTGATTACGTCAATAACTACGTACAAATAAACACTTTTTCCAAAAATTCCAACCGACGAAAAAACAAACTGAAAAACGAAAAATAGAATAAAGCTTGTTAGTCTTAATAACTAAGCTCCTAAACTAATGTAAGTAAATAATTTTAAGTAGGCGCCAAACAAACAAGAAAATTAATTACATGAAGCGTAAAATGATGGCAGCGAATGGTAATTACAAGCTTTCATTTACTTTCACCTGTCCCGATGTGTGTAATCAAATCTTATAAGTTAAATTTTACCCACTTCCCTCTTGTCCAGCGTGTACACGATTCGGGCAATGCGTGTGATGCGGCAAATGCACACGCACCGTTGACAAAACGCGACCAATGCGTTTGTGGCAAATGTCTCCACGAGGTAAGTGGTCGTTCTTTCCTGTTGCGTTGCATTTATTTAAAAAATAAAGGGAATTTTGGAGCTCTTGGAATTACCTGTGCTTGAGATACTCAGCGTTAGATGCTACTTTTTTTTACATTGAGAATAATATGGACACCCAAATCAACTCGGGTAAAATGCAGTAAGATACTGTGTAGCAGAGGAGCAGAATAGGTTGAGCATGAGGAAGAATTCGATTGGAGAAAAGAAAATCCGGTGCCATGTGATGGCGTTGACGTCTTGAATTTCATTTCTAACCCTTCGGCATAACTGCAGCACGGTTTAGAATTTTACTACAATCTATCGAAACTTGAGTGGAAAATGCAGTTCACATTGTTAAAGCAGTTTGTCTTTTGCATAACATTATTATAAAAAGGGAAAACAAATAATTCATTGATGGGTCGGAGGCATATCGCAATATCGGAAACATGCGTAATTTGGATGCAACTAGATATAATAATCGCCCTGCAAAGGAAGCAGTAGAAGCCCGTTTTTCACACAATATTTTTAAAATCAAGGTCTTGTAAATCCTGTATTTTTTGCCCCCACATTTCATTCTTTGTAAACCACGCGCCGATATTTGTACCGTGGATTTCTTTTATTTCATAGTACTTCACTTGTTTGAATCTCTGCGACTCTCGCGACTTCTGCGTCAAAAAGCAAACTGTTTGTATTTTAAAACAAAGCGTGCATTGCGGGTACAAAAAATCGCACGCAACGCACGCACTACGATTACTTTGGACAGGCTAATTATAAATAAATACATAGGTTTAATCGCACATTCACCGCATCGCAGGCATCGCCCCCGAATCGTGTTCAATCTGGACATGGCACTCTAGATGTTCGATTAACGTGAAATTTGGCAGATGTTCATAGTTTCTGCGACAATACATTATGTGGGGATTTTCGTGGTTGAAGATTATGACTGTTTTTTCAAAATCTATAAAATTAAAATGGCGGCTTCAAGATGGCAGACGATCTCTGTAATTATGGTCCTATTCTATTCGGGGTAGGAGATTATGATTTTTTTGTCAAAATGCATAAATTCAAGATGGCGGACGAGTTTTGTAATTATTATAGTTTTGACCCAAACTTATATGATTTAGGTTATTAAAGCTGTTTCTAGATAAAACAAGAATGTATAATGTTTCTTAGTAAGGGTAGAGGAATAAAATGGTATTTTTTTTTTTTCAATCTGGTTCAAAATTGGTACATGGGGTCCTCGTTGAATTCCAAACACATTTTCTCACTAAAAATGTTCGATATCTTGTCAATTTGACCCATTTTCTGGCACCACTGACAACTTTTTTAAAATTCCCGCCAGATCTGAGGTCACGTGATATAAGTGGCAACGGATTTTTTAGTTGTCAGACATGCAGAAACGAACCGCCATTAGAGTTTTTAAGAAATTTCAAGTACAAATTTGTTTCCCATATGTAGCCAACTTTATGACGGACACTGTATACAGTGTGTCTCACTTCTCATGGAAACACCCCCACATCTTTCGTAATTATTGAAGTAGAGTTCTGAAATTTCCACGATTGTTAGATATTCCAAAAATGAGTCTAAATCTCAGGGTTAACCTGAGTGACATACACTGCGCGCCAGGGGCGATGGATAGAACGATTTTTGCGAAAAATAATATTAGGATGCAAGATAGGCTCAAAATTCTTGCGGATTCGTGATCAGGATATCAAATTTAATAACAATGCATATTTTCGCTGAAAATTTTTCAGTTCCGAAAAATCCGAATTTGTCTCACTTCTCATCGAAACACCCCCGTATCTTCCGAAATTATTCAGGTTAACCTCAGAGGAGACTCGATTTCTGTATATCTAACGATCATGAAAATTTCAGAACTCTACGCCAATAATTACGTAAGATACGGGGGTGTTTCCATAAGAAGTGAGACAAATTCGGATTTTTCAGAACTGAAACTTTTTCAGCGAAAACATGGATTGTTACTGAAGTTGATGTCCTGATCACGAATACGTAAGAATTGCGAGCCTATCTTGCTCCGTAATATTATTTTTCGCAAAAATCGGTATATTCATCGCCCCTGGCGCGCAGTGTATGTCACTCAGGTTGACCCTAGGGAAGATTTAGACTCATCCTCTGTATATCTAACAATTGTGAAAATTTCAGAATTCTACCCCAATAATTACGGAAGATATGGAAGTGTTTCCATGAGATATATATATATATATATATATATATATATATATATATAATATTTATTGCGGTTTCTAAATAATTCTCATAACTTTCAGGGTGATGCATCAGGAGACTACAAGAAATGTCTTTACGCCTTAATTGGAGAATAGAAATCTGACCTAACCCATTACCGAAAAATATACATGCCAAATGAGAAAAAGAGAAGGATCCAAGCAGAAATAAAGTAGACAACGATTACAAAAACTACAAACTGTATTGATATTGTCTAGTAGTCCATCAGGATTTTCAATCAAGTGTTGTTTTTTTTAATGTTGAAAGTCCTATTCGGTGCTTGTTTCTTAATAACTAGTAATTTTATTTTCACACTGTTACCTGCTTTTTATTCATTTTTTTATTTATTCCTATTTTTCTGATACTCAAACTGAACAAATTAATTGATATTTGAATTCATAGGATATCACGGCTAATACGAAAATATTTCAGAGATATGTTGTTGGAACAGATGTGACAATAGAACTACAGACCAGGTATATTTATTTTCAAGAAGGAACTCAATATTTTTCATAACCTCCCCAACCAATGTCACCTTTTTCATACTCTTGAATGAATGTCTTTTAGGAAAATGTGTTAGATATTATGTAATAAAAAATAAAGATGTATTGTGATTTCAAAACTTCCAAGAGATGCCTGTGCTCGCTGTGATGGAAACGTCAACTGATTTTTTTGAGATAAACTTGCCAGATTTGAATCCGTTTGTAGTTTAGGGATGATGCTAATAAAACCTGTGTTTTCAATGTCAGTTCTAACGTAATCATGTACCTACAAATAAAAGTCAAAAGTTCAAATAATAATATTTATTGAGTTATAAAGTTAAAGACCACATTACTTATTCAAAATGAACATGTTAAATAAAAATTATACATTTAAGATTATTGTTTTCTATTGCAAATTGTTAATATGGATTAAGAATATAAATGTGGAGGTATATTAGGTTAGTTTTTAATGACTACATACTGAACTGGATTGGAGTGAAAGCCAGCCAAAAATAGCTTAATAGATATTTTTGCTAGAACAAATATATCTTGATTTGAGAGTTTCCTCTCTTATTAGGAGTTGTTTTTATATAATACTCTTAAATATCTAACGTTATATGTGTGTTCACCATACAGAAAAAGGAATTGATTTTGAAAAAAGTGTGGGGGTGAAGAAACTCCCCGAGTTTATTAAAATCATCGAGTATACGTTTTCTCGCCAAAAACCTTCTGATAGCTGATTGACACACAATGATTTTCCTCTGTCGTTTTCTACATTCTCTTCTCGCCAACCAGCCGCGAACGTGTTTTTGGATCATAATTGCCGCTGCATTACATTCAAGTTGGAAGAATTTCACTCTTGCTAAATAACCTCTTCCGCGAGTTTGGATGCCTGTAATGCACTGCTTCAGTCTGAGATATTGCACACGTTTCACCCATCTCTAGCATAACGGTGTATGGTCTTGGCAGCACGATCCCTCCTCAGATTGTGCGCTAGTCTTCTGGCCAATATGCCCCTTCCATACTGCTGGATCAACAAAGCAGACTTCTTCACTTTCAAATATTTCTTTCTGGCAACGAACATTCTGACCGTCTTCTGCATCATAACGCAACACATCCTCAACTCCGCCCTCAGTTTTCATTTCGTGGAGAACGACTTTGAGTTAACCCTCTTTTCCTTCCCATATTCTACAATCTCCGCTTTGAGAATAATGGACTTTTTTCGCCAGAATATATCTGTAGTGGAATTTAGATTTTACTTAGATAATGCTTCATTCAGCGCCTTACTGATGAATTTTTCAGACTCAGAGCCCCGGCACTCCTTTAAATCTAATCCTTTTTCTGTTTCTTTTCAAATTCTAATAATTATATATTTGTATGTTGAAGATTTTAGTAAATAAAGGTATACAAGCTTGGATGTTTGTTCTCTCCATTGAAATAAAGAAAATATAAATGCAACCCCAGATCATTTCTTTCAATTCCCAGACAGCTCGGAATATTCCTAGAATATTCTCTAAATATCCGAAAAGAGCAGAGTATTGATTTGTTGAAAATATAAACAGGATATTCATAAAATCAGATGTGGAATCATCTGCGACTGAAAGATAAACTTTAGTCACTATCTTCCATCGTCAAGAGAACCTCTTGTGGGGTATACATGTTGAAAAGGTAAACATTCTCAATTGAATATTGATAGAAAGATTTTTTTGTGAATTGAAAAATCCACGATTAAAATGAAGTTATTTTTTGTGAATGTCTAACAGAAAACAACTACTTCCCCGGCTAAAGCCACGCTGGACATTGAACTACATCTGATAGATACATGGAATATTCCTAGAATATTCACATGCCTCTAGCATATTCCAGGAATATTCTCTAAATATCCGAAAAGAGAAGAGTATATTCCGAATATACATGGAATATTCCTAGAATATTCACATGCCTCTAGCATATTCCAGGAATATTCCAATATGCATATTCCTGGAATATTCTCGGGAGAATGTACCGCGAATATTCTCGTGAGAATATTCCTGTATGAATATTCATAGAATATTCATGGGATAATCAAAATTGAATATTCTGTATTGTATATTCATGGAATATTCTCCCTTATTTATATGGAATAAACACCAATAACCATTTTCGAGTTCAAAATATGGGAAAAGTATGAGAAAAAGTGCGAATAGATGTATTTTTTTTTCTTCAGACAAGCTGACAAAAATACACTACTGTACTGACCAATTTATAATTGTTCGGAAAATATCAAGGTGCACTTTTGTCTCGAAACAGGTCGGTTATCTACAGGGGAGGGGGCGTGAGATTTCCTCACCGGCATTAATTACCAGTGTCTTCCGTCTCATTTCGCAGAATCTCTCAAACCTCAAGAATAAATTCCATTTTTCCTGTTCCTCTTGCGATACCACCTGCCGACTGACAGGGATTCCACTATTCGGGCGGGCCGTTTGATGAACAGCCTCGCGTGCAGGACCCCTTCGATTGGGGGCTCGTCACTAGCTCGCGAGCGATTGAGCTCTGATATAGGAGAATCATTGTCAGGAGTGCGGGGGCGGTTTGACTCAAACATTCTCATTTCCTGAATTTCTTGAAAATTGTTTGAAAAAATTGAGTGGGCTGGAGGCCCCTGCACTTAACGTATTGCGTTCCAAATTTTGGAAGGCTTCCACAACTCGTTGAGGTGAGCCATTATTTATTGGGGTATGAGTTACCCTGGCGGGTCTATCACCAGAAGTCAAAATATTACTTGAGGCTCTCAATGGCCTATTGAAACAAAAATTAGTGGAAGTTTCCCTCTGACTCAGATCACGCATTGTATTCTGTTCAACAGAAAAATTATTCGGTGTTTCATCATTGTCTTCAACAGGAAAGTTCCAAACGGGACTTTTGTTCACATTCATACAATCCATACTCCCTCTCATACGGTTTAACCTAGAAGATGTAAGTGAATTAAAATGCACCGCTTTTTGCGAATCTAGAGGGTTGCTAGATTCCGTAGAGCAGTTTTTGACGCGTAGCGATTCAACAAACAGCTGTGAGCTCTTCGGGCCTACACTTTCTTAGACAGAATGATCTCTATTGATTTCAGGGCTCCCCAAGCTAGAGCCAAAAGAAAAATTATTTTCAACAGAAAATGAACCACGGACTGGCGCAGTTAGGATGGGCTGAAAAGCCGGACGATTCTCATATGGAGAACAAACAAGAGCTTGGTTGTATGGAACTCGCGTGATACTTTCAACGGGGTGAAGTGCACATGAAGTTTGTTGAATTTGTGTTTTGGGGCGAGTCCTCGAGCGTAAATTGTAGGACATGGAGGGATGTCAAAAATGAATTTACTCCCCAAAAATTAAGCGCGTACCATGGCCTATCTTAATAAAATTTTCCTAAGACAGAACTATATAACGCATCCAACAGCAAGCACGACGGTCATACAGAGGCACCTACAATCCCCACACATGAACTAAAACCTTTAGTTTTGTTGACATAATTAATTATTAATAACCCATGTTTACACCTATTACCGCAGTGTAACTGATACGTTTTTAGTCGCAGAAAGACCCATGCACTCAGGTTCATACACGTGTATGATCTCTAGGTTCAATTCTGGTTGACGTCTCGCTTCAGTGTATCTGTCACAAATCGTGGTTTGTGAGGGATATCACGTCAGTGAGCTGCCGACGATAAAGGGGTTTTCTCCCAGCCTCAGGAGAAATCAAATTAGGCTTAGACCACCCCGCATACCAAAGCACACGAGTGCAGGATCCTGTAAGAGAAGGGTTAATCAGTATACAAATCAACGTATAACGTAGAAATCAGCTGGACGCTGGAAAAACCTGTATCAGGAGCTGAAACGAAAAGGTTGATTAATCAAAAGACTGGAGGCTAGAACTCTTGAAGTTAACGATCCAAAAATCCCTCAATCTGCTGCCGTTGGCTATCAAACCTCGTATCTAGTCCTTAGGGCGATGTAGGATGCGAAGCGTCGATAAGAATTCTCAAAATAAAAAAAATTATCGCCAGGCTTCGAGATCACAGTTAGGACTCCAAATAACTGTGAAAGAATGAGCTGCTTTTCCCCAGGAAGCACTCGTATAATATCCACTGGACTGGCTATAGTCGCAGAAAATCGCACGCAGGCAGCGCGCCTTCGAAGAATAAAAAAAATATAACTCACCCCCAGGTCGTAGAGCGTATTCGAGCTCGAAGGCCGAGCGAAGAGAAGTGACCATTCTCGATTTGAGAAAAGCTTTCTAGGCCTCGAAAACTATTACTCCCCCACTCATAGCCGGCCAAAATGCCGTTCGTTCATTGTATTTTTTCCATGGTTCTAAGAGAAAGTCTGTTTGTAACTAGACATATTGAACCCAATCCACATGCCGAAACAAAACAAAGAATACTTCATTCACTTGTTTTCGAAATCCCAAACTTTCAAAAGGCCTTCCAAGGATTATCCACAATAGTAAATTACGCCTTCCTAGCCGAAAATCTCAAGTGCCATTGACAATAGATAATGGGTTTATGGCCCACCCATTGAGCGCACTCGAGGCAAGCACTTCAAGATACCATCGGTTTTTGCACCGAGATCATTAATATTCACCGCATCACTGTAGGTCGAGAAGGGCTTTGCCCCGCTAATCCGAAGGTGTGAAAATTGTCGATTTATTTACATTTGTAGGAAACGATGTTTCTTCGTACGGTTTTTATATCGTGTTCATTCCTCATATGCATATGCGCTCTGAGATTAAATGTACACAGGGTAGCTGATGACGGGGTTTTGGCCCAGAAAATTATTTTCCATACTACACTTTCACGACCAATCAAAACCATTCCGCGCGCGCGCGTCAGCGTCTGTCGTTCATCCGGTAGTCGTAGCTTAACCCGATGGCAGAGCTGTAAAGTTGAGCGCGTTTTAAATTGACATTTGACATCTTTTGTTTTTTATACTGGTATGGGTCAAAGAGAGTAAACGTTATCTGAATATGAGGTACTAATAAGCTCTAGCCAATCGGAATCTTGTAGCAAAAACCCGTCATAGTGACGTACATGGACATGAGTACAGGTGGCCCACGTAACATTCAAGAGCCTGTAACTCTCGGATACCAGATTGCGTAGTGCGCTAGTCCGCCACTGTCCAGAGAGAATGGTGGCCATGACATGTCCATATACGTCACTATGACTCATGAATGATTTTTCATCTCTTTCTATCAGTGTCACCATTGTCTTATAGGGTATAGACTCTCCTACTCAGATAACGTTTATTTTCTTTGGGTATGGGTTACTTTTGCATATTTGTAAGTGAAAATTGTTTAACGAATATTCTTAATAATCTCCACAGTGTGGTAAGTACACTTTTATGTTACCATTCATTTCATTCCATAAAAATTTCATTTGTATATCACTGATCTTTTCGTTTTCTACAAAATGCCTAAAAGAAGCAGTGTCTTGGTATAAGGAAGTACACCAGGAATATTTCTTTATACAATTTTCACACAAACTCCGTCACAGCATGCAAAAGGACAGTTAAGTAATCAAGTTGAAACTATTAGTGATAGAATGGATTCAAGTTTTTCTGATTCAGATAGCAGAGTTCGATCTTGCAATTCTTGTTTTTCAGAGATATCCCTGTAGTGACAGAAGAAACGGGTTAGTAAAATATGTGTTATTATTATTATAACTATATAGAAATAGACCTGTTCAAATGCATGCAGTCTACGGAAATCAAATGGTTTTTTTTCTGAGTGGAACCTGCAATTCCAATCCACAAATAATCTGAGGAAAACAATCACGTATTGCACTACTACATAATTTTTTAAATGAAGTTTTGTTTCTTGGTGAATGTAAGCAAAAACATTGCTTGAATTGTCAGGCATAATTGTAGAAGTTCACATTATTGATGTAAAAGTGCCGTTCAAGATTTTATATTTGAGGATACTCATGTGGGGGAACAGTTGTATTTTTCTTTATTTTCTTAATTTCAGAAATTTCAGGGAACGGTTATTTTGTTCTGAAAACCCTTCAGGATATTTAGGGAATATTACTATCATATTGTAGAATTACTTTGAATATTCTCGGAATATTCATAGTATATGTTCATGGAATATTCTAGGATTATCCTTTCTGGAATATTCATGGAATATTGTAGGTATATTCTGGATATACAAGGAATATTCCCAGAGGATATTCCAGGAGTATTCTTTCTGGAATATTCTGAATAAACCGGGAATATTCCTCATGGAATATTCAAGGAATATCTAAAATTTTCCTCACCAGCACATTCTAGGAATATTCCAGAAAAGATATGTATACCCCTGGCACATTTATAAGAATATTCCAATATCCCAAAAATAATATTCTATGAATATTCATGGAATATCCAGTGCTGTCTGGGTTAGTAGGGCACTTGCTGAAGTTGTTGATATCTTGACGGCTAAAGATCGTGGAGAAATCTGTATTTTGATTCTGTTGGATTATTCAAATGTGATATGATAAACCACAAAACTCTGCTATAGCCCTCCCAGGCAACACAAAGAAGTCCTAAAGATATCTCGGCGAACTCATTTTAGAAAATTGTGGCGCCTTTTGTAACTTCTTTGAGGAGTTTTTGAGAGCTCTGTATCTCCGGCAAAAGTCCGCCGCCGGGATGTTCTAAGCGAGGTCTTAGCGATATCCCACGTGGAAATTCTCGAACAATACACTCTGGCAAGATCTCTGCGAAATATTGTGGCGAGTACTTTGGGAAACTCTCATTTACATCTCATGTTGAGGTCGCATGAAAGCTAGCTATGTGATCATCGCAGGCAGTGCCTCTGGCGAGTTCTGTGGGAACTTCGCATATACTGCCTTTTGGCGAGTTCTTTGGGAAATTCTGCTTTTGTTGAGATCTATGTGAGGTCACTTGCAGTGCTTCTGGCATGGTCTTCAAGAGTTCGCATTGCGAGTTATACAAGATATTCTTACATATTGAAAAAGAAAAAACGATCTCAATTGAAGGAAAAAATATTTGTTCAGAATTAAAAAAAATACGATGAAAAAGTTACTTTTGGTAATATCTAACAGAAATCAACTACTTCCCCGCCACTATAGCATGCGTCATGCTGCACATCCCAGCAAACATGTTACGTGTGGGCCTCTAGAGGCACAGTGTTAAGATGAACTGATATTGCATGGTACAGATTATGGTGCGATTGCGGGTATCCTACTAATCAACCGCGTCATTCCACTGTTGGGATTTCATCAATGATCTATGCAAATAAACAGGAGCATCCAATTCAAAATGCAGTACCTACATGGAAGTATAGGGTATCTTGGAAGGCAATGAGCATAAAGACGGTTTCAATGGAAACAAAATGGCCCATATAAGCGCCTAAGAACGATCTAGCATTTTATCTTCGCAAACAATGAAACTTCAATGAAGATAGGTCATTATTGTACATAGTAAATTCACCAAACCTTCAGAATCGGCTGATTCATGGACTAGATATATACAATTCACTGTTTTCACTCTTTGAAGTCATGCACTGATTGTAGAGTATTTCTGAAACTGTAGTGCCAGATTGTTTCAATTTACCTAAACAGACAACTTCTTCTCCATTTCAAACATTTTTATTGTATCCCAGGTTTCCAAGATACTCATACATATTTCCCACATATTCCATTGTAAACTGGGCTGGAAAAATATTTCACCGAATAGATATAGAATGACAACACACAAATCTGAAAAAATTCTCGCCACTGATTATTTTTCATAACCATATATCAATCACAATGACCAATGACCAGACAAAATAGAAAATACCCGATTTGACATCCTACACGAAATCAGCAGTAGGGCCAACTGCGAACGTGATATTCAGTTATGCCAATGTTGCAGTTTCATTACAAAGGTCGCAGCGGTGCGGCGCGTAATGCCACATACTGTGTCAAAACGACATCGGCGCGATTATCGCAAATCTTTAACGGGTAATTTCCGGCTAAATTCAAAACATCCATAATAAATATGCGTATGTTCAGCCAAAGCGGTAAAACCGATATCATTCCAATTATTTACCGACATCGGTGTGCCGCTGCCGACATCTTACCGCAGTTAACAGCAATGTCCCGTCTATTTACCGCTCATTCATGTTTGCTGGGTATTGTACACAATAAATTCACCAAACATTCAGAATCAACTGATTCATGGACTAGATACATACAATTCACTGTTTTCACTCTCTGAAGCTACTAATTGTAGAGGATTTCTGAAACTGTAGAGCCAGATTGTTCCTATTTACCTAAACAGACAACTCTTTCTCCATTTCAACCATTTTTATTGTATCTCAAATGGTTTCCAAGATACTCATCCATATTTCCCAGATATTGCATTTCAAACTGGCCTGGAAAAATATTTCACCGAATAGATAGAATGACAACACACAAATCTGAAAAAATTCTCGCCACTGTGATTATTTTTCATGACCATATACCATATATCACAATGACCAGACAAAGTAGAAAATTCCCGATTTGACATCCTACACGAAATCAGCAGTAGGGCCAACTGCGAACGTGATATTCAGTAATGCCAATGTTGCAGTTTTATTACAGAGGTCGCAGGGGTGCGGCGCGTAATGCCACATACTGTGTCAAAACGACATCGGCGCGGTTATCGCAAATCTTTAACGGGTAATTTCTGGCTAAATTCAGAACATCCATAATAAATATGCGTATGTTCAGCCAAAGCGGCAAAACTGATATCATTCCAATTATTTACCGACATTGGTGTGCCGCTGCCGACATCTTACCGCAGTTAACAGCACCTTACCGATCATTCATGTTTGCTGGGATTGACATCATCTGATTCACTTTTTCCTGAAAAAATCCTATAGTGGATATAAGCATTTTCATCCAAATATTTGATTAATAAACTTTCTCAATCAAGAGTGGATAAAAAATTTTTCTTTCAAATATCTGAATGAAAATGTACATCAGATTTTTTCAGGTTAAAAGTTAGGGTTTTCGCACAGTAGTTGTTTTCTGTTAGATATTAAAAAAAGTAACTTGAATTTTATATAGTTTTTTTTTCAATTTTCAATTGAGAATAATATTTTATTTTCCAACAACCAAGAGGTTATCCTGAACAATGAAAGAGATACTAACTGAAGTTTATCTTTCAGTCAGAGATGATTATTCCACATCTGATTTTCGAAACTTCGAAAAAGTAAAAAGTTATTTTATATACGTACATCCCGCCTAGAGTTATTTTTTTGTGATACATATTTGTATAAATCCCTGGGAAGTTGAGGCAGCATACCTCTGGGAGGAATTCCTATAGGGATACTCAAACTTAGTCAAACGCATATAGTATGGTTGTTTTTTTCAAGTCATAGGTAGGTACCTAAAAAAATGTAGAAAAGTTGCATTCAATTTATTTTTATATTCCGCCGTTAAATTAGGATAAAAAAACAATTTTTTTTGCATGTACGATGCCTTTTGTGTATCTCTAAAACTAATAACTTGAGAGTCTTATATGTTTAAGACTGATTCTTCATCATCATATTTGATAAAAAAAACTCTGGGATTGATTCTACTTGCAAAGTTCCTAGTATAACATTTTTACGAAAACAAAAACTACAAAGTTACAGGATCTCAAAGGTCATATAGGTAATCACGTCATTTTTTGTTAACCGACTCTTCCCAAATTAATACGACAAAGCTTCTTTTGAGTTTTTTCCAAATTTCACGTAAATCCACTGAAGTCGAAATGCCTCGGAAACAACCGTGGGAAATGCTTCAATTTCACATGAACTTGTTTTTATTGCCACAACCATGGTAGTTACCAAAGCACGATTTAATGATGAATATGATCTGGAAATAGGTATTTCTACAGTACAAGCAAATATTTAAAACCTATTAATTCGAAATCTGCTCATTTTATGAAGATGCAACTTTATGAAGATTTTTTATAATTCATAACTGTGTCGTACAAAATGAGTTATGTGTTATATTATCTTAAGGTTAAGGATAGTTTAGGTCCTTTGGCGAATAAGCTTTACATTTGAATATAGAATCTGTACAATAACAATAATAATGAAAAAAAAGAAACCCTGAGGACCTAAAACTACTATTTTCGAGTTTTGGAAAAGGATATATGATAAAATAAATAAATTCCATTTTGGCGGTTGCTGGGTATCAGGATGAATCTAAATGGCGACAACAAGTTAACACCTCTCATCTATTAGGTACACCATCAGTAGGCCTACACAACAAAAACACCCTTAGTAAAATGAGAAAATGGTAAAAAACAGCACGAAACTAAACCTGTTCATTACCTATATAAAAAACTAATAATTTTTTTATTTTCTACCATTTGTAGTAGCCCAAATTAAAAAATTGAAGAATATAATATGCTACATTGTAAAATGGTATTTCCGTGCAACTACAATAAGTAGAAATCAACATCTTATAGGCTGAGAAGCCATTGCTGCCGAAACTGCAAAGCACACTAAATCTATATATGTACTTATATGAAAAGTTGATAAAATAATAATTTTCTACTACTTGTAGTAACCCAAAATTGATATAAAATATTACAATATAATATGTTACGAACTAAACAGGTATTTTCATGCAACTACAATAAGTAGAAATTAGGAATTTATAAGCTAAGAATCCATTGGTGCCCAAACTGCATCCATTATAATATGTACCTACCGATGGAAAAATTATAAAATTATAATTTTCTACCACTTGTAGTAACCCAAAGTTGATATAAAATGGAAGAATATAAAACATTCTAAACTGGTATTTTCATGCAACTACAATAGGTAGAAATTAAGAATTTATAGGTTAGGAATCTATTGGTGCCGAAACTTCGACGAAAACTAAATTTGTTCATGAACCTATATGAAAATCAAATAAATGGAGAATTCTCAACTATTCTTTGTTTGTTGTAGTCAAAAAAATAAAAAGAATCAGCTTTTAGTTTTTAATTCAGGTAGCTATAAAATGACAAAATATTCAAATAATTATAATAATCACTTATTTATATCATTTTGACTATTGTAATTATTGTTTATTTGAAAAACGCAATCATTGTAAACTATGGCAGGAGGTTGATAGAAAGCGGTGGCTCGTTCTTGCTTCAGAGCTTCATGACTTGACTTTACAGAAGTTGAAACAGACCTCATTGCATCAATTATTTCCTGATGTGACTCGAATCTATCTGCAGATATGATTTTATTGATTGACTACTTCCATGTCCTGTGATTTTAATTAATTGCTGTTCACCAATTCCTGTATTGGCTAAAGTTGAAACAGCAGTGGATCTTGCAGAGTGAATTGTTATTTTGACCTTTTTGACGTCAATTCCAATTGATAATGCCGCCGATTTGAACCAGGAAGAGACCGTATTTTGTCCAGCCAGACTGTTCTTGTACCAACCTTTGGAGTTGGGGTGCTGCCAGTTTGGATTGGGAGTTAAAAATAAACAGTTGGTTTTGATGAGGCGATCTCGCTTGCTTGTTAACTTTTTGAAAAGTCTAACTGGGCATATTTCTTCATTGAGTATATTTGATACCAACCACTTACTGTCAGCCATTTTTTTTAAACGCCTTGGGAAGTTTTTGAGAAAAATTATATTCAATGGGACCTATTGGTTTTCCTTGATTATCAATTTCCTCCACAAAATATTCTATGCATGCTACAGCTCCTTCATTTCCTCTCCAGGCCAATTCATGAGCAGCGATGTAGAAAAACTTTTTTTTGCAATCCTCCGAGGTGTTTTTATCACAAAGCTCGATATTTTTTTCCAACTCGTCTGTTGATAATGCGGATGAACTTGTCTTTCTCTTGGCTGGGTCATTTCGTAACTTCTGACGCTTAGCATTTTTTGCAGCTCTTGCGTTTTCAAATTCTATATCAGATAAAAACCTTTTAACAAAAAATTAAACCGACGAAATACGGAACTGAAAAGTAAAAAATAAAATAAACCTCCTTAGTCTCAATAACTAAGCTCCTAAACTAATGTAAGTAACTAATTTTGAGTCGGCGACAAACAAACAAGCAAATGAATTAGGTAAGGCGTAAAATGATGGCATCGAGTTGCGCGGTGACACTCTGGTAATTTTTTTGAAGTAATTTAATTATCTTCGTTGAGTGTTCGTTTGGCGCCGATTCAAAATTAGTTACTTACATTAGTTTAGGAGCTTAGTTATTGAGACTAAGAAGGTTTATTTTATTTTTTACTTTTCAGTTCCGTATTTCGGCGGTTTAATTTCTTGTTAAACAGTTTTATTTTTAAATTTTTTGTGGGTGAAATCTACTAATTACTGAGTACCTACTTGTTTTTTGATTACTTCCACAATACTTACTTACCCACCTTACTTCAACTATTACCAGTTGAATAATATGATTATCTACTTTTACTATTTGTTGTAATATAAATTATTTTTGTTGTTCTGGTTAGTTTATTTCATTACTTTGTATCCTCTCATAGAATATAATGGTTGTGACGGATGTAGGAGAACAAAAATAATGACAATAGCGATCTGTCATAGTCAACTACATATGTTCACAAGTGAAAAATCAATTACCCCTATTTTTCTACCCGTAAGGGTGGATAATTACATTCGAAATCCCAATATGATCAACTATGAGGTATACCCTATCTAATAAAAAAAGAATAATCCAAATCGAAGAACCCAGTACAAAGTTATGCCTGATAGAATCGGTTAACGGACCAGAATTCAGAGGGTGAGTGTTCAATATCCTTCATTTTGCTACCCTTAGGGATGGATTTCATCTTTTAAATTCAAATGGGACCAACTTCGAAGTACACCCTATCCACAGAAAAAAGAATTATTGGAATCGGATGACTCAGTAGAACTTTATGCGTGGTCATACATAAAAAAAAATATACGCGTCGACTAGAGAACCTCCTTCTTTTTGGTTTCGTCGGTTAAAAATGGATTAAATTTGCGATTGTACCTTTTAAAAAAATATACTTGCCACTGCTTGGCTGTGGAATCCCATAAAACTTTTACGACACTCTCCTTGTAGTCTTCGGAGTTCTTTTTCTACATATTGAACCCATAGTCTTCAAGAATAAGCGCCAGTTCCTCCACAGGTATATCCGTTCTATCAAAATCATACGATTTTTCTTCGCAAAAGTTTGTAAACTGCCTCCATATGCTTAATGATGATGATATGATTTTTTAGTATTCGCGGGTGTTAACTGCTGAATCTTCTGACGAATACTTTCTTGACCGAAGCGAAACATTTTTTTTCACGTCGTGCCGCTTGACAGATTCGGAACTCAAGTACATTTTAGATTAAGGTTTCGCTCAGTTGCCATGGTAACTAAACAATTAAGTCAATCAAAACATTCTGTTTTGCTAGTGTCTTGTCGAAGAAAAAAATTGGCATTGTTGAGAGTCAAAAAATTAATTCTAAAATCATTTAATTTTCAAGCACAATCAAGTGTGAAATTTTCTTACCGAATACCACACGAGATTAAATTATTTCCGGAAATAATTTAACCCCTAGTGGTATTACAAGTGAAAATTCTGCAACTTGTATAGTTTGCTCGGGTACCTATTACTTCAAGAACTTGGCGATAACCAAGAGTGCACACGACAGTTTCTATTCGGATAATCGTAAATTGCATTCTAGATGTGTAGAATATTTTTCAAACCAACAAATTGTTCAGATTGTATCTGGTATTTAGTACTAGATTTAATAATATTATTTATCTACTCCTATTAAATTATATATTGATTATTCAACTGCTTTTGAGCAATCAATTGTATCTATAAACAAACAACGTGAGTTATAATAACTCACTATAATAAATCGGAAAAGATTTAGAAGATCATGGATCTATTTTTATGGTCAGTGTACCAAATACAAAAACAAAAATTGCCAGAAAATTCACTGTTACGGGAAATTTTTATACCATAGTTAAGAAATATTTAAATCTTCGTCCTACTGATATATCGCAAACGATATTATTCTTTAAATTTCAAAATGGAAAATATCACTCACAAAGAATTGGCATTAATAAATTTGGAGCAATGGGGAAAGACATTGCTACATTTTTAAAATTACCACACTGTAATTTACATACAGGGCAACTTTATTAGTAGATGCTGGAGGGGATATAACGGCACTGAAACGCCATGGCGGTTGGCGATCGACTACTGTGGCTGAGGGGTACGTTGATGATTCCGAAAATAATAAGACAGATACTGCAAATAAAATATACAGTTCTATAACACCTCAACCAGTTAGTACATCAACAACATATATGCAACAAACCCAAAATGAAACAATAAACTTGCATAATTCAGTCCCAGCACATATTCAGTTTACTGGTTTTTCAAACTTTACAGTTATTTTTATTAATAAAAAAAATGAGTTATTACAATTAAAATTTTTATAGCTTGCTATAGGTAACTATTAAGATTTGTGAATAAAGTTTTTTCTCTGTACTTGTATCTTAGTATTTATTATTATAGTCGTAGATAAAGTATAGTATTCAACTTGCGGTAATGGTCATAACTCACTTGATGAATTATAACACTCGCCTGCGGCTCGTGCTGCAAACTTCATCAGCGTGAGTTATGACCTACATTACCGCTCGTAATATACTAATTATTAAAAAATTCAACAATATCGGGATGAAGTGTAGATCCCAAAAAAATCTTCATGCGGCATGCCCAACATACTACTCACTTCTCATATTTCTGAGACGCAATTCTGAAATATGCTGAAATAACAGCCAGATATGAAATGCTGAAAATACACTTGAACAATGCCTGGTGGTTCCAAAATCCGTACACATGATATTCATGTTGGTTAGATCGTAACCCATCAAAAATTAAAACCTATCAACTGATACATCTCACGAATCTGTTCCGAACACAGTCCAAGGTGGTAAATCATATGAATTGCCAAGAGAACAATTATTTATAACAGTTTTTGGCACATAAAATGCTCGAATAAACTTACCCGAAATATAAAAATTATGTGGGTGATATGAAAAAAAGATTTGGCAAGGCACTAAGCTTGGAAGGGGTCCATTTGTAATTAGGCGATAATTTCAAGTGCAATGATCGTATCTTCTTTTTTTCTGAATTAGTCAAATGAACTGGTCATATCAGTTCCTAGCGACACGAAAAATATCGAAATAACAACAGGTGCGGTCGTTTATTTTCAGTCGTCATAAATGCAAACTTTTATATCCCACCATATTGAGTGGGAGTATTAGAACATTTTTATAAATCACTCGAATATTTCAGTAAACTATTTTTTGACTACAAAGGCTTCTCGATGAAAGTATTCGTTTAATGTTTCGGAGTTGAAACTTGATGTAATAATATTCCTCGATATTAGTTAGAAATAGAGAAAAATCAGGTTCTTTCAATTTCAGAAATTACATTATCAGTCGAATCAATAAAGCGAAAAAATCATTAAAACTTCTAAACCCACCAAAACAGCACCAATTTTTTTTTTTTTTTCAAATGTTTGTTATATTCAATTTTGCAAAATCAGAAACAAAAGTGATAGGGCAGATATTTTTTGAAATGAAAGCTTCACTTTTTTATCGGGTTTTCGAGGAAAGAAAGGAGTTTTTTAGGCCGCTGAATAGGTATATATAGTAAAAAAAATGATTTTTTCTTGTAATTTTCTGAATTCTTTCGAAACTTATAGAGGTTTCTTGATATGCTTTGTATATGTATCGTTATGTTTTACATCAATGTTATCAGAGGTGTTTCTTGGATTACGCTAGCATAAATAGAGTTAGATTATAAAAAAATAGCTTATGTCAGCGGCTTTACCCGCAAGGATTCCAAGATCATACTTTTTCATACCCTCATTAGGGTTGGATTTTCAAAAAACCTGAAATACGTGAATCTTAATTGAAAAAAAACAAATACCAATTTCCTTGACGGTAACTTCAAAATCAGAACCCCTATACAAACTTTCAGCCCCAATTCACACCTTGAAGGGTTGTATTCACAAAAACACTGAAACACGTATTTCTTCATTTCTAACAAAGACCTCAAATACCAATTTTTATGAATCTAACTTGAAAAATAAAGGTATTCTTATACAAACTTTCAACCCCCATTTTACCCCTTTTAGGGTTGAATTTTCCAAAACACTGGAATACGTGTTCCGTTATTTGAAAAAAGGCCCATGACAAAACTTCAAAGCTAACGGAACCCCCAATTTCACCCCTTTAGGTTGAATTTCAAAAAAACACGTATCTCTCCAGTTTTAACAAAGTCCTCAAACACCAATTTTTATATGACTCTAACTTAAAAAAATAATGATATTCCTATACAAACTTTCAACCCCCCTTTTACCCCCTTTAGAGTTGAATTTTCAAAAACCCTGAAATATTGTTTTTTTTATTCGAAAAGAGGACCCCAAATACAAAAACAAATTATTCAAACCACAACAAACTATTACTCCTATTCAAAATTTCAACCCCCATTTTACCCCCCTTTAGCAGGAGGCAGATTGTTATTGCCACGTCATACTTCCCAGGGGCCGTCACACCCACTACCAGAGGAAGTCCAAAGCCTCATCAGATGGTGTCAAAGAGAAAACAGGCATTTCATTCTGTGCTGCCACGCGAACGCGCAAGGGGAAGCAAGGGGAAGCACAGACATAAACGCACGAGGTGGATACCTTTTAGAATATTTGTCTGCGACTAATGTAGACATCAGAGATTCACGGCTTGACTTGATATTCAAGCTACTTGACTTGACTTGAAATCCAGTCAAGTAGTAGTTTTCAATGTCAAGTCAAGTATTTATTCATCAAGTACTTGAAAAATCAAGTACTTCTATCAAGCTACTTGATTTTTAGCAGTTTTATAAATGATGAAAATAATGAGAATGAACGTTGCGAAAAACACTTTTATTTATGAAACTTATTGTATAAAAGTGCAAAAAATATAAACTATTTTAAAATGGAAACACAAATTAAATCGCTATAAAACATAACAAAATATAAAATATTGAAAAAAATAGTTTCTTAATATTGAGAAACCTCCAAGCACTGTTTGATTTCATCATTTTCCATCCAGGATTTAAGGCACATGATGCATCTTATGGATTTGTCGCCTAATCTATTGCGGGTTTTTGTAACAGTCAGAGCAGCTCTGGAGAACTGTCTTTCAACAGGAGCTGAAGATGCTGGCGTTGATGAAAAATCTTTGGCCATTTTGGCCAAGTTTGGAAAAATGTTTTGGTGCCTCTTCCACCATTCTAATATATCTTCAGAACTGTTAGCACGTGGTTCAGACAGGAATTTGTCTATTTCATAACGCCAAGCCATTTCATTTGCTCGATTCACAGGAGATTTCTTGAATAAACTTAGGAGATCGATGTCAAGTTCACTGTATTTATCCTTTGAAGATGAAGATGATGCTGTTGTGCTCTGTAGACCTAGCTGAAAATATTTTGTTTTAAAAATTTCTTCAATGTGTTTGACTGCTTCCTTTTCCAAGTCTTTTCCCCAACTTGTATTGGAGAATGTTTCCACTTTATGCCGGGGATCTAAGATTAATACAACACAGTACATCCAGTTGGTTCTTTGGTAATGTTTGATGATTTTATCTTTAGCCGCTTGAATACAGTAAATGAATTTTTCTTCAGTCTCATTTCTACTTGGATTATTATCGAGTTCAATAGCCCATTGTTCTAGCTTATCCAGGAGCATATTTATACCAATTATCACCATCGGAAGTGTGCAATATGCTTCACCCTCTAATGTTTTGGGAATTGTCTTAAAACTGTTCAGATATTTACAAACTCGATCTATTATCGACCACTCCGTGTCTGTAGGCTTCAAAGTTTTCATATTTTCTGTGTTATCACAAAAAATGTTTATAGACTTTTTCATATTGAGGCCCCAACGCAGCATATCCAAAGTTGAATTCCATCTTGTTATGACATCTAATTTTGGCATAGCCATTGTTAAATTCAGAGTAGTGCAAAAATTTTAGAAATCGTTGCGCAGATTTTCAGAATTTTTTAACTTCTTTCCAAGACAATGAACTTTTTTTATTGGAGATAGCGAATTTAGATCTCCAGTTATTTCATCACTGTCCGATAGGGTAGCATCTGTCTCTGGCTCTTGAAACTCAGAATTCGAATAAAGTATTTTTATAAAATCTCTTGCCCCCAAATTTAAAATATGCGCAAGAAGTGACTATTTTTAGGGTCAATGTCGGAAATAAAGCCTGTAAGATCATTCATAAATGTGAAATTGCTGTTTGTATTGTCGGTTGTAATTACTTGCACATAATTTGTTAAATCGTAGAATTCCAATGTATCAGCAAAAAGCTTTGCTATCCATCTGCCAGTATTGTTGTCCATGCGCCGAAACAAAATCCAAAAGAATGGCATGCAGTTTCCAATTATAATTAATGAAATGAGCAGTAATTCCATAGTATCCTTTCATACTAAAAGAAGACCAACCATCTATTGTGAATGAGATTTTTGATTTATATTTCTTTACTAAACTTTTGAGGGTAATCTGTGCTGACCCGAACATTTCCATTGCCAAAGAATTCATTTTATTCCTACCAGGCAAAATTGCGTTAGAATTTAAGTACTTAAACTTGTAAACTTATTCCGTCCTCGAAAAAATTGAACGGTAGGTACTTTCTCACCATATACTCCACAAGTAGCTTTTGAAACTTATCTTGCTGGAAATCCTGAAAATGTAGGAAAAATCAAATTAATATATAAATGTATTAATGTATTTACGAATTATAATTTTTAAAAAGTAGTAATAAGTAGTTTTTGTTTTAAGAAGGTAATATTCTTTTTCTACGACCACATCGCCCGAAAATAACAAAATTCGCACTCTTTGGTTGTTTATAAACTACTAAATTTCACACGTGCGCAGAAATATTTACACACATGTGGGGAAAAAACCATGTTCACACATGTGTAGAAAGTAATGTTGACATCAAAATAATTTCCACACACGTGCAGAAAATAAAGAGTAATAATTACAAAATTTAATACAAATCTCGAAGAAAATGTATTGTGTTCGTAAGAAAAATAGTGTACACAACTAGTAAGAAAGTGACTTTCTTACACTCGTGAGATTTTCTCACTCTATGCAATCTTAATATATTCAGTATTTTCTATACCTGCTTTTGAAGATAATATATAATAGAAAATAACTTACCCTTTCATTTGTAGTACTGCCACTACCACTTGGCCAACTTAAAATCGTACTTTCCTTATTGGTATTGGTGCTTGCAGAGGAACTTGCACGGGAAGTCGAATGTTTGGATTACAAATGCCTTTTTAATGCAGATGTTCCACAATTTTTCATTTTTAGTACGGTGTGTTTCGTTGTGTGTGTTCAGCTGAGGAACTGGATACAGCCTCCAAGCAGCTTCAAAGTGTTATAATGGAAGCATATGAAATCTGCTGTTCAGAATAAAGAGCTAGCCGAACTTAGGAGGAACTCTTCAATAGAGCTGAAAGTCTGGGACACTGGGATGACTACAAAGCGGCTCTTTCTGAGTACAACAGGGAACTCAGAAAATCCAAAAGAGGAACATGGTGGCAAATGTGTGAGGGGATTACGGAATTAGCCCCAGCCCAACGCCTCCAGAAAGTTATTTCTATATAAAGAATAACACACATAAGAATACACTATAAACATTTCAGTTTTTCAGGTCCAACGGTTTGGCCCGGCGTTGATTACTGATGAATGATGAATGATAATTACTATACTTTTTGTAGTGAATTCAACATTTCTTTGTTTTTTTTTTAATTTTTAATCAAGATATCCTTTAATTTTTTTATGTTTAAAAAGTAATAAATTCAATAATTTGTTTCAGTTTATTTTATTCTACTTCCCTAAAACTATCAATTTCCTCATGAAAACTAGAAGCTCCTAGAGGGCCTAGAGACTCTGTAAGTCTTTCATATGACGTCATTTATTGTTCATTTGACTGACGTCTTGTAATGGTCTTCAAAATGTCGTATTTTTTAGGTCATTTTTCAGACGTCAGATTGACGTCCTGCTGATGTTATCTTGTGTCTTCTCAGACTCTCTGAGACGTCACTTTTTGTCGTCAGTTGGTCAATTATTTGACTAAATTAGGACGTCATTTCGACGTCACTGTGATACCTGGGATACTGGTAAGTGGAAAATGTTACAGTATTTTGTAGAAGACTTCTTGGCTCCAAAAAAAGCAACACTATATCATTCCATTCATGTCCAAAACAGCTACTCAAAGGTCTTACTCTTACCTTGCACCAAAATTATATAACAGTATTCCAGAAAACATAAAATCACTGATCAATATAAACCAATTCAAACGTCACCTGAGGAATCGCCCAATCGAAACTGGTAGATCTGTGCATCATTATTTTGACACTTGAAATAGGAGAACTTTAACCCGCTGTATTTGAATACCCACAATTTAATGTTTTACATATTCTGTTATTTTATCAAACTAACATTGTCTTTTAAACATTTACTCTTTTATACTATGTATCTGATAATTTATTATTATATTTTATACCTGTTTATTATTCAAATATTCTGTTTTTTATACCTAATTCATATTTCTCATACCGAAACAAGTGTGTATACACTTATCGGATTTTGCTTTGTTTCACAAATAATGTGATAAATGTTTTATATTTTGTATTTTTATTTGTGTGAATAAAAGCGTATTTATTATTAATTATAATAACTGGACACTGGAATGTAGAAAGAACACTGGAGATCTATATTGTATCCGATTTACTTTCACCAACAACGGCAGTAACAGCTACTATCCAAGTTAACAACTGGGATTCATTTGAAGCCATCAGCACTGAAAATATAACACTCGATCTGGTAAATAAAATTTTCTGAATTATAGTGAAACAAAAAATAAACAGTGGAACTTATACGAAGTAAAACTCCAAAATACCAATAAAAATATACATCATTTTTAGATCTCTGATTCTTTTTCTGATTTTAGGAAGCGGGTCATTCTCATCTCATAAAATCTATTGCAACCGATGAGTTTTTGAGCGAGAAGAAGTGTGGTGCTCTGAATGATGCAAAAAACAACTGGGTCTTCTATTTGATAGTAGAGAAAGAAGGGCTGAAAGTAACACCTACGGTTGACCATCGTATAAGGTAGACCCTTCACCAGATATCCAATGGACGGTCGTGATAATGAATATGCATCAGAAATCCATGCTGTCTGGGAAATCGTTGGCGAAATGCTTAGTCTTGTCCTTTCTCCACCTAGAAAAAAAAAATCCTGGAAGAGGATCCATTCTAAATATTCTTTCCGATGACTCATCCACAGAAGTCAATGAGTTTGGAATACTGGCGTAAATATTGTGACTGATACTGAATAAATATTCACAGAAATAGTATCGATAAATCGTAGATAATTAAAACAGATTCATAACAAACATCTGAAATAATTTTAGTCATTCGCTACTGATATGACTAACTCTCAACCACGTGTGTGCCAAACGTTAAAAATATTAATTCAACTTAATATTTCGTTATTCAAATATGATAATTTTTTAGTTTCTGCACAGTATTCCAATTCAATAACCCTTTCAGAACATTCGATAAATATAACAATGACCAGAATATAGTTATTTTCCTTTACAAGAAAAATTCAATAGAGAAATAAATATAATCAAACAAATGCTATTGACAATAGTTCAAAAGCGCTACAAAAAGTGGCTCCTACTCAAAAATATAATAAACAACATTTTCATATTTTTTTTGGCGAGTAGACAAAAAAAACAGTTTTCGTGGGTGTTGCGTACACTATTTTTTCTGCATCCGTGTGGAATAGCAAATCAATTGAAGCACGTTTCTTTATAACATTTATTCGTTGAAGAAAATTAGGAACATTCTAATTCTTGTTTATATTAATATTCATATTGAAATTCGAACAATTGCTCATATTAAAGGAATTCTATTTGTTTGGAATGCTTGATATTTATAAATGGCTTGTTATTGTTGTTGAAGTCAACATGAATCGAATTCCTCATTCATGTTGACTGTTTTCGATAATTTTTGAATAGTCTTGGCAATTTTAATTTTGTTTGTAAGTGAATGGTCTATAACTCCTTCAGCGACATTGGTATACTTCCAGCCACCGTCGCTCTTTTATATATATATATATATATATATATATATATATATATATATATATATAAACCAAATATTTCAGTATCAAGTATCTTTTGTAAAATTCATTATACAAGAAAAAAATTGGGTCAGGCACAATGTACAATTTTTTTATCTCTTTTTCTTCAAAGTTTTGCTTCTAGGAGATGTGTCTTCTATTTCGTCAGAGGTCACTTCTTTAACGTTCACTAAATAGAGAAGTGCACATAATTCTCAATCTTGGAGGACGGATAAAAATGTCATCCAAACTTTTAAAGGTTGAAACGTTGTAACAGGAAAGTCCTTGCTCTAAGATCATTGGTTTTATCAATGTGTTTGTGGCCGATACATTTTTAAAATTCCAATGCATATCTACCAAAACGTTCGATGGCTATTGGATAAAAATTATATTGTTCAATCAAACTGGAATATTATTTATCTTTAATTTTTCAGCAGAATCTGCAGCAGCACCACCAGCAATCTTCGATGTTGAATTAATATGTGAAGGAGCAACAGTGTCTGCTATTGGAACAGGGTATTTCTCAGTTTAAAAATGTTAGGTTGGTACTTTTGAATTCGGTTTCATGAAATATATGTTCTGTAAAAAGACAGTTTTCAAAACAAGAGTTCAGTTGTTAACCGCCATTATTGTTGAAAATTTGAAATTGATTTCTCTTCTACATTTATATAAGTTACTTCAAACTTGCTGAATAAAAACACGTTTATATCCGTTTCTCAGTGAACCTTTATTTCATGGCCTTAATATCTTCACCGGTGAAGTCCCATACTAGTGGTTTTCTATGGTTCCAAGGGATGAGAGACATCCCATCTGGACGTTTACCATCGTCATCAGTAGCGGCGTTAGGGTAGGGCGCCGGATATGAAGGGGCGCCGCAGGCGCATCTCTATACAGGGTGTGGCCAAACTTGAAAGGGGTGATTCTTCGAGTAATTCCAAGACTAAAAGTTCATATAAACATAGGTCCGGTAATGCTTCGTTTTCAAGATACAGGGTGTCAACATTCTCTAAACTCTAAATCAGATATAGATGGTTGTATGCTGAGTGATGAACTCGTACGTCTGAAATCTTTTCTGCCTGATCAAAATGTGGTTACTCCTGTTTTTGTTTTAAATGTTATCAAAGATCGCAACTTACAAGAACTATATTCAAATGTATGGATAGCATTGCGAATATTATTGACTATACCCGTAACGGTTGCTAGTGGGTAGAGGAGTTCTTCTGAACTTAAGCTGATATGATCGTCAATATCTCAATCTAGATTGACAAACTCGGCAACTTTGTCAATCGAAAATGAAATTGTTCAAAACATCGACTTACGATAACCCAATAAAAGAGTTCGCCGATAGAAAGGCTAGAAAGGTTTTTTTTAATGTATGGTTATTTCTTTTAATAAATGATCATTTTATTCGCGTTTTTTCGTATTGGTTTGAATTGCAGTTAGGGGGCGCCGTAGAAAGTTAGGGGGCGCCGTAGAAATCCCGCCCAGGGCGCTGATAGTGCTAAAACCGGCACTGATCGTCATATTTTTAATAAACTTTCGTTGAGGAACGGCTTGGCGCCATTTTTATCAAAATTGTATTTGCAAATTTCTCGCATTAAATCAAAATACGTATAAAAAAGTATGACTACCCGAAATACACGCGGGCATAAGCTAGTGTAGAATATACAGGGTGTTATGTAATAAGTGTCCGATATTTCACAGGACGATTCCTCAGTTATTTATAAGGTGGAAAGTTCATATAAGCATGGGTCCGCAAGGCTTTCATTTTTTATATAGAAGGTGTTAAACATTTTTTTGTTTTTGTTTTTCGTGAATAATTTTTAAAATAATGTCGATATTTGG
Source organism: Gonioctena quinquepunctata (assembly GCA_018342105.1). Taxonomy (NCBI): domain Eukaryota; kingdom Metazoa; phylum Arthropoda; class Insecta; order Coleoptera; family Chrysomelidae; genus Gonioctena; species Gonioctena quinquepunctata. Next base: position 389,287 of record JAFIRS010000737.1, on the reverse strand, counting down.
TCGAAAATTGGTATTTGGGGATTTTTTAATATGATAAATTCAAATTTGATCTAAGTTTGGCTCTTAATTGTAGGGGGCGCTGCCCACAGGTCTTTGTCTCTCTTGGGGAGTCACAACTTTGTCGTGCATGTATGTATCACATTTTATAGAAAAAAAATCGATTCCTCTATAATTTTTACGTGAAAAAGGCATGATTTTCAAAAGTCGCTACAAGCAGCCGTTTTCGATATATTTTGATTTAAATTAATCGATGCATGTGTTTTATCAAAAAGTGAAACAATTTTGGAAACTTTTTTTTTAATTCGACATAGAAACATTTCGAACGCTAAGCTCAGTTTTAAACAACATTAAACAACGGATCAATCTGAATCAAAATCACAATAAATGTTCGAAGTGTCCACCTCCTGTCTGTATGCACGCATCCAATCTTCTTCTCATTGATTCGCGCACTCTTTGGAAAATTCCTGGAGTATTTTGAATCGTTCTACAAGAGTTAATTATTCGATTACTCAATTCTTTTTCATTTTGGATAGGTAAATTAAGGATTTTAGATGTCGCCACAGGAAAAAATCCAATAATAAAAAATAAAACTTATTAACTAATTAACTATGCGCGATTTCTTGAAAACGTTTTTGAAGTAGGAGTTGTGCGGTTCGGATAACGCTCCTGATACAACCGTCTAGCCTCATATGCATTTCCGTTAGTAAGTCCGTATGTAAACTGTATGTCAGCATACTCTGCATTGGTAAAGTTTGTAATTTTTTAACAAATAATCACAATAATAAAAAATAAAACTAATTAACTATGCGTCAAGATATTATTTTTGACATATGACAGCACAAAAAAACATTGGAATAAACTTACTAGCCTACTTGATACTTTTATTTTCAAAGAGTTCGGGAATCAATGAGAAGATTGGATGCATCGATTAATGTAATTCAAAATATCTCGAAAACGGCTGCTTGTAGCGACTTTCGAAAAGCATACCTTTTTCACGTAAAAATGATAGAGGAATCGATTTTTTTTCTAGAAAATGTGATACATACATGCAAGGCCGATCCTAGGGTATTGGCCGCCCGCGTGCAAATACCAGATGTGCCGCCCCTCCAGAGATTTTTTTCTTATTTTGACTAATATTTAACGTTGACGTTATAAACTCTCAAACTCATCTACCTGTATAACGTCTATTTCACACACAACGATTTTGGACATACTCAGTGCGTATACCAACGAAAAGTATATGAATCAGTTGTTCTACAGTCTACAGACTAGGTACCTAATCATTATAATTACCTAATTATAAAATAACCTTTCTGGCTTTCTGAGTGGCAAATTTATCAATAATTTCCGTAAAATCTATTTTTTCACAGATTTCGGATTCAATAGAGAAGATGGCCAAATCTGAAAGCCTTTCTTGTGTCATATTATTTCTCAAGTAATTTTTAATAATTTTCAATTTGCTGAAACTTCTTTCTCCTGAAGCCACAGAAACAGGTAAGGTTAAAAAAATTCTTATTGTTAGAGCAAAATTAGGAAAACAGGAAATGAGATCATTTTTGACTATGATTTCTAATACCTCAATTGGGTATTTCTTAGCTGGAAAAATATCTTTGAATGAAGTTATTCCATTAAACAGTTGTATACCGTCTATATCTTTCACGATACTTCCTTCCTCCTGTACCTGTAACTTAATATCTAAGTCCATGCAGGCTTTCATGAGATCATCACTAGAAATGTTGTGAAACTCATACAGAAAGCAGAATATTGAAAAGCACTCAGATAATAATGTAAATCTTTCATTTACCGAAGAGATCGCGTGATCAAGAATTGCAAAATAGAAAGAAGTCTTGAATTGCTGGAAGGGATTCAAAAGGGGTTCATCACTGCCCTCGTAATCAAATAAACGGACCTTTTTCCTGAGCCTCGAACTTGGAAATTCGGGATCAATACCTAAATCTCTAGCAAGTGTTGTGGCTGATTCGACAAATATTTTGAAATTATCGTCTGATCTTTGTGAAACAAAATATTTTTTTAAATTATCTAAGCCTTCAATGCATTCCGCGATGTTTAATTTAGGATTTGAAGCATTTTACTCAGAACATTAATTCTTGATAATAAATCATGCCAAATCAAAATTGAACACAAAAATTTGAATGATTCAAGATTTTTAATTATTGATTTTGCACCATTTTTTGTTTTCGCGTCTCTGGTGGAATCTTCAATTAAGGCATTTAATGCGGTAATAATGTTTTTGAGGTCTTGCTTTAGAGGTCTAATAGCATTGATACGACTTTCTCACCTTGTTTCACTTAGACTTTTCACGTATTTTTTTAGTAAATCCCATCGATATGGGGACGCAGAAAAAAAATTATATACCTCTTGTACCATATCAAAAAATCCCGAAATTTCACCACTGGAGCTGGCAGCCGCACACGGCACGTATAATGCTCTAGGATTGATATCGAGAATCCGTTTCTGAAGCCCTATGTTTTTCCCCTTCATGTTCGATCCATTGTCGTAGCCCTGACCACGTATATCTTTAACTTCGAGCTGCAGACTAGGTAATAGCTTCTCTAATAGAAAATTGCACAGACCTTCTCCAGTGGTATTAGTTACTGAAAAAAATCCTAGAAAAAATTCTAAAATATCTACTTTACTTTTACCATCAGTAGTGTTCACACATCTAATTACAAATGTTATTTGTTCTGTATGACTAATATCGGGCGTAGAGTCGAGAATTATAGTGTAATATTTGGCTTTTTTGACAATGCGTGTTATCTCATTACGAATAGATTCGGCTAAAATATGAATTACTTCCTTTTGAAAATGCTGCCCTAAGTGGTATGGAATACGTGTTTTTTTATCTTTGTATTTACTGATATTACTAAGGTGTTCTCTATGATACAACTCCGTACTAGTTCCTCTGAATGCTAAATTTTGTCTGGCTAAAAATTGTACTACAGCAATCATTCTTTCAATGATAGCGCTCCATCGCTTTTTCTCTCTATTGTAAACATTTTGTTATTCCGCGTCAATAGTACAATCCTCGTCTTTATTTCGCACCACGATCTTATAGAGTTAACGTGTTTTAGAGTATTTTCATGCTTATTGAGGTAATCCGAACAATGACGCCAATCAGAAAAGCCAGTACTTACAAGTTGTGTTGAACTATCTCTACTAAACAATTTACATGCAAAACAAAAAATACAATTTAGTTTTATGGAATAGCAGAGCCACGAGCGATTTATTTTCTCCCCGTTCACTAAAGTTTTGTTATAATATGAACAGCTAAATTTTCTGCCACTCTCATCAATCGGAAATTTGAAATCTGCAACTTGTTTGAGACCGTGTTCTACCAATAAATCAATATGTTTTTTTGTCAAAATGTTAGGCCAAGTACCTGGATCATCTAGTGCTACTTGAGCAGAGCCCTCTTCCTCTTTGCTCTCATCTTCACATTCGGCTTCACTGGGAATGGGACTGCTTGATGATGATCTTGCAGCTTTATCACCTTCATCGGGTGTGAAATTTATTGATTTATTGTTTGTTTCACTAGTACTGGTGGATGATGATGGTTGAGAATAATCAAATTCCGCGATTTGATTCAAACCTTTTTGTTCGGGCTCACTTTTATCCGGTTTTCCAAAATACTTTTTCAATGCTCCCGCTTGTTTTGAGATTTCTTCCATTCTTCTATTCTTCTCTTTTCTATAGAAGGCACCTTACTCTCTTTTAGTTTTTCTGTTTTTGGACGAGGACGACATCTAAAGGTAAAAGGTAAGAAGAACGATAAGTATATCATGGCTCACAGATGCAGATAAAATGAATAGGAATTCTTCAGAAATTTTGAAATTCATCGAAATGACCTCTAAAAAGTACCTACCATTGTTAATACTTTTTTCTACTCAAAGTGTAAGAATATGGGTTATTCATAAGAAATCCCCATTCCTGTTGAAAGAGTCAGAGCAAATTATTTAAAATAAATAATGATTCGTAGCGCTCTTTCAAAATCTGGGAAAAATTAAAATTTTCATAAACTCCCCCGGTTGGTAACCTATAATTTTGAAAGAATTAAAAATAAATTTTGAATTTTCAAACATTCTGTACTTATTTTCAAAACGAATCATCGCGACAAAATTAGTTTAGAAATATGCCCACTTTTTTAACTAATTAGAAAACACCCTGTACAACATTTCATTCGTTCATAAATCTAGTTAAGAGCTTTGGTATAATACTTACCACAGTCCACAGTTCTGATTTAAATATTTAAACGATACTCAACAGCAACACCTTGTCACTAATTTCCAATATTAACTTACACTTGCACTTGATAGTGTTTATGACCAGTCTTATTGTATGTTGATTCAAAATTAAACGAACATTTTGAAATGAAAATGGTTCATATATAGTGGTGAAGTAGCAAAAAAAATTCCGATGCCGCATCCCTTTAACTTTGTGGAAACAATCCATTTCTTATCTATAAAGAAAACCGCTAAAATAAAGTTTCTTTTGACCAATGACCTGCGAGCCGCGTGCCGACTGTGATATATATAGTCTTTACGAGTAAGTTGGCACGGCGAAAAAAAATTCAAAGGAGGCCGCAGCGGCGAAAAAAATTTTTGCCGTTCCAACTGACATCGTAAAGACTATACGTACATAAATAAGCCGCCGCGCCGCACACAGGAACCAAACATACTTAATCGTGTCAAAAATATGGCCCTTGGTTTTTTTCTTATAGAAATTTCAATTTTTTATGCTGCATTGCCGGCTCTGCCATGAATTTTGCTCTCAAACGAAGAATGTGTGTAGATGAGAGTAGGAGAAGGTACTAATGGATAATAGACCAACACACAACACAACTGAGCACTAACGTTTCATTTTTCTTCTTTCAAAAAATAGCTGATTGTTATAACTGAATGCGGCCTGCGGCCGCCTCGCGGCCGCTCCTTAGTTTGGCCGCCCGCGTGCGGTGCACGCGCTGCACACCTGCTAGGATCGGCCCTGCATACATGCACGACGAAGTTGTGACTCCCCAAAAGAGACAAAGGCCTGTAGGCGGCGCCCCCTACAATTGAGGGCCAAACTAAGATCATATTTAAATTTATCATATAAAAAAATCCCCAACTACCAATTTTCGTCCAAATATCGACATTATTTTAAAAATTATTCACGAAAAACAAAAACAAAATATTTTTAACACCTTGTATATCAATAATGAAGGCCTTGCGGACCCATGCTTGTATGAAATTTTCACCTTATAAATAACTGAGGAATCGTCCTATGAAATATCGGACACTTATTACATAACACCCTGTATTATTTCAAGAAAAACTTCACCGTCTGTGTATGATTTACTCGAACAAAAAATAACTCAATCAAAAGATAGGAATCGGGTTATTATTCGATGACCAAAAATCAAACACCCATTCAAGGACTCTCCTGTACTTTATAAATCATTCTTTGTACTTGACAACTTATATAAAGTTCATCATTCCTAGTGTGGCCCGTTCCTATGTCATTCTGAACTTTCCTAATGACCCTGTGTCTTGCCCGCCTTTCGAATAGTAGGAGGATGCCAAAAAGTAATTTGGTTGTTATGAATCCGATTCCGTTAAATGACTATTTTGTTTGCAATACATAAAGACAAACAGAAGGAGCTAAAATTAACATTTCGAGTGAAATTTTGTAAACAAAAAGTCATGATGAAATTTCCCCCAGATGTTGATTTCTAAACGGCTACATTTTCTATTATTATTCTTGAGTATTGGTCTGGAAAACAGAACAAAACGGTGGAACGTTTATAAACCACTAAGCAGAAGAGTAATAGACATCAATGTCATAAATCATTCAACTCATAAAATTTATTTTTGGTTGATATATAAAGCCCAAGAAGATTATTGCTAACAGCAGTTGCCGTTTTTCTTCATAACATTTTGGTGGTAGCCAGTTCCATTGTTCCGTATCCACAACCACATAGCTTCCATCATGTCTGCTGTAAGTGGATAAAGTTTAGAATAGTTCCTTTGATTATAAGTGCATCACTCAATCTGAGAAAGTATTTGTTCATGTGAGACTCAGTGAGAGTGAAGAATCCAGTGGGAATTATAAGAGTGAGCAGAAAAACGGGAGATTCATTGAATAGGTTTTAATAAAATATTTATATTTTAAATGAGGAGAGCGCGATATTCTTAACAAAACATATTTCAGTTCCATCTTCCGATATCAAAGTGGATTGTTTTCCAAAAGTTCTCGAAGTGAGATAAAATTAGAAAAAATCTCAATATATATATATATATATATAAAATGTAAATATTTTGTGGGGATGCAGCTATGTTTTAATCAAACTCTGTTTTTACTTTTGTGAAAGCTTTCGAAATAAGTTTATTTCTTCTTCAGTCACTCTGAAAAATATTGTACAAATTATTCAACATACTTTCAGACAATTCCTATCCAGAAAGACTCCTCAATAAATCAATCTTTTCCACAAATAATATTCCAACTCAGATAAGAAATAATCATGATTTGGATTGATTTGTTGAAAATATAAACAGGATGTTCATAAAATCAGATGTGGAATCATCTGCGACTGAAAGATAAACCTTAGTCACTATCTTCCATCGTCAAGATAACCTCTTGTGGGGTATTCATGTTGAAAAGGGAAACATTCTCAATTGAATATTGATAGAAAGATTTTTCTGTGAATTGAAAAATCCACGATTAAAATGAAGTTATTTTTGTGAATGTCTAACAGAGAACAACTTCCGCTAAAGCACGGACATTGAACTACATCGATAGATATTCTGAAAAGGCCTAACTCAAAGAAAAAATCTGAAATTGAAAATTTGCATTTCATTCAGATAGTTATTTGATTTTTTATTCCGGTCTTAATTAAGAACTCATAAAGATGAATGAGGCAAGAAGAATGTTTTCCAAAGAGAGTACTCACCAGAAATCATTCGTAACATTGACGCAGGAGAGACATCGCATTCACTAGGTCTTCAATACATTTTGTCGACGAAATCTATTTCACGCTTCCACGATCATCAGGAAGACCGGAAGAAATGGAAACACACTTTCAAGAAGCAATCTCACTTTGCAAAGATGGAAAAAGTTAGAATCATTTCTTTGGAGACACTTTGAAATGATTCTAACTTTTCCATCTTTGCAAAGTGAGATTGCTTCTTGAAAGTGTGTTTCCATTTCTTCCGGTCTTCTGATGATCGTAGCGTGAATAGATTTCGTCGACAAAATGTATTGAAGACCTAGTAATACATGTCTCTCCTGCGTCAATGTTACGAATGATTTCTGGTGAGTACTCTCTTTGGAAAACATTCTTCTTTGCCTCATTAATCTTATGAGTTCTTAATTAAGACTGAATAAAAATCAAATAACTATCTGAATTAAAATGCAAATTTTCAATTTCAGATTTTCTTTGAGTAGGCCTTTTCAGAATATCTATCAGATGTAGTTCAATGTCCAGCGTGGCTTTAGCCGGGGAAGTAGTTGTTTTCTGTCAGACATTCACAAAAAATAACTTCATTTTAATCGTGGATTTTTCAATTCACAGAAAAATCTTTCTATCAATATTCAATTGAGAATGTTTCCCTTTTCAACATGATTTGGATAATATCGAAAATACAGAATCAAATGTCTCCCAAAATTAATAATGTTTTAAAAGAAGAAACGATTATAATTATATCTAACTATATCTAATAAAAACTGTTGATAAATTATTTACAAAATTGAAGGATAAAACTCCTGTGTTGGATAATACTGGAGTAGTCTACAAAATTAATTGTCACGAATGCGATAAAAACTATATCTGTGAAACATCAAGAAATTAAAAATCGAGAATTGTTTCTCACAAAAGCGATATTCGTTTAAGACCAAATGCTTGCGCTTCATCACAACATGTAAATAGTACAGGACATTCAATTGATTTCTCAAATATTTCAATCTTAACTAAAGAAAGTAATTTATTCAAAAAATGTTTTCTAGAAATGGTTTACATAAAAAATGAAAAAAATTCAATGAATAAAAAAACTGATTTTCAAAGTTTGAACATAATTTATTCCAATATCTTAGATATTGAATCAAAATTGAATAAAAAAAACCTTATATTCAATAATTCATCAGTAACTTGAATCAACCTTTTACACAAAATTATAATCTATTTTATTACACTCTGTATACATCCTTCATTTATAAACTTCATCTTGACTTTTCATTTTACTGTCTGAAGATCAACCATTTTTCTGAATGTTAATTTCATCTTATACTCAGATACTGTAAGTAATATTTTATTCTTTTAAATATGTCCATCATCAGTTGTACCATATTTTTCAGAGTGACTGAAGAAAAAATAAACTTATTTCGAAAGCTTTCACAAAAGTAAAAACAGAGTTTGATTAAAACAGCTGCATCCCCACAAAATATTTACATTTTAAATAGTGTTCAGCTACAAACAAGAGTCGTTATATATATATATATATATATATATATATATATATACCGGGTGTCCCAGTATACCTGTTCCAATGGATTATCTCTATTATTTCGAAAGATAAAAATTTGAAAACTTCATGATCTCCAATTCGTTCAAGGAACCTTCAACTGAGAAAAACAAAAATTGAAAGTCACTTCCGGTTTGACCGGAAGTGACTCTGACTTTTTTATTTCAATAGCACCCTGTATATTTTTTGCAATTTTTTATTTCTACTCAAAATTATCTTTCCAACGATGTATCACACTTTGTATTTTACATTTGATTTGATGGAGAAAACGTCAATTGAAATTTCAAATTGAAAGAATTGCAGTAGGCTATGATATTTTGTGTAATCTTGATTTTGACTTCAATAATAATTGATAATTCATGAACAATTTTGCATTCGAGATGATGAAGAGAATGTCAAATTTCAAATTATTAGAATTGTAGTAGAACTTTTTTTTTGTTAAAATTAATTTTGGAATGTCAGAGAAACCTACAAAAAGATTGAATAACCGTGAAAATGATAACTTCACTAATCAAGAGAAATGGGATATGATACTGATTTATGGAAAATGCGAAAATAATCGTCGGGCTGCCCTACGTGCATACAGAGAGAAATACCCTGACGAATGCCAAGCGCTATGTATTTCACACGCTTGGCTTCGAATTTGGCAACAAGTGGATCATTTCATAGAAAGCGTACTGTCTTTAAAAGAAAAAATGCTACGGACGAAGACACAAAATATCATAGCCTACTGCAATTCTTTCAATTTGAAATTTCAATTGACGTTTTCTCCATTAAATCAAATGTAAAATACAAAGTGTGATACATCGTTGAAAAGATAATTTTGAGTAGAAATAAAAAATTGCAAAAAATATACAGGGTGCTATCTGAAATAAAAAAGTCAGTCACTTCCGGTCAAACCGGAAGTGACTTTAAATTTTTGTTTTCCTCAGTTGAAGGTTCCTTGAACGAATTGGAGATCATGAAATTTTCAAATTTTTATCTTTCGAAATGGCTGAGATAATCCATTGGAACAGGTATACTGGGACACCCGGTATATATATATATATATATATTTATATATATATATATATATATATCAGAAATGGCCGGAGATAAGTGGAAGGTTTCGCATTTCCTTGATAGATGAAATGTTGAAAGAAAATATACGATAACTTTTTCTGTTTCCAAAATATTTGATATTAGTTGTTTTTTTTTCCGGGGCTCATTATTGAATATATAGAAACGGAAAGATGACACATTCAATTTTCAGATAAAACTTTTCGTCTTCATCACGGGACCTTCACCAACTTTTTTTTTCAATACATGAAAATTAATTGATTTGCATTTTTTGAGTGGAATTTTCATGCTGAGTGCCATGTAATATTACATGTTATGATTGAACAACGTTCCCGAGAACATTTTCTGTTTTTTTAATACTAATCGCAGAAAGCATTATTTGGAATTTGTGGTGTTATGAATATTCTTCATGAACAATTTTAGCCCAATTATCAGCAGGATCGCAATGGTCGAAAACGGTGTTAAAAATGATTAGAAAACAAGGGTGGCGTGATGAAAGGGGAATGAGTGTATTAGGGGTTGAAAATGGTTTCCTGCGATTTTCGGCGAAATATCTACCAATCGAAAATCGGTCTGAATAAGGGTTGTAGATAATTAAAGCACCAAAAATTTTGTTCTTAGGCATTTTTCAGCATAACCTTAAATTGTTGTCGTTTTTTTTTTGTTTTTTGTGGCGAAAAAAAAGTTCACCATACATACATGTATATTTGTAAGTCCTTTAATTACCCTGATTTGTCCGGAATTTCAAAATTAAATAGTTTCTGAGAATGTGTCGAAAGGTTCCATAAAATTTTATTAATACCGTAAACTTCAAAAATGCATATCTTAGTAAATTATAGTCAACATTTTCAAAATATTGTGAGTAAAATATGGTCCAAATTAACGGAACAGTTTTCTAGATATTCAATAAAAACATTGTGAATGACCTAAAAAAAATGTAACGCACCCTTTATCTAAATGAAAAGTAATATTGAACAATTGAGTTTCAGAATGTTACCCTATAATTTATTCAATGGGCTGTAGCAATTAATTCCTTTTTTTGTAATCATAAACGATCTGTCAATTGTTTTCAGTATAGGGGTATACTCGAAAATTTAAAAAAATATATATTTCAAACAGAGAAAGTCATCAAGAAACAAAACACGTTTTTTGCCTACAATAGACAATAGACTGAAACTATGATATTTTAACAAAATATAATTTGTTGGTTTTAAAATAGTGCTGGAAAAAAAACCGGAAAAACTATTTTTTTGACTATGCCCCGTATACACCCTAATGTACTATCATCAATAAGATTATAATTGAACATGTTTATGAGTTCCGATCAATACATTTCCATCCTTACTTTGTCTTATTTGACTAAAAAAACAGTTTTTTTCTTTATCAATCCTACCCCAATACGACGTTTTTACGAACTTTGGCCGCTTATATCTCAGAAACTAAACATACAAAATCATTTAAACCCTCACTTTTTCTAATGACCCATCGTACTATAGCATAATAAAATTTCAGCCAATTCGACCAAGATCCAATTTCCCATATGTTTTCGTGCGGGGTTTTTTACACCCATTTACCGAACCAAATAACAGTTATCAATGATCTGAAACAATTCAGAAAATCAGTTAAGCACCTCTTGATGAGAAAATGCTTCTATAGTTTTAATGGATACTTTACATATCAATTCTAGTCCTTCTATGCTACAATGAACTATTAAGTTTTAAAATGCCGTTTTGTCATAATCTTTGTATTGCGTTACTTTATTAAATATTAAATAAATATTTACCTGTATTAATAGATACTATATGGAAAAGTTACTGATTTTTATCGACTTTGTCGACAAAATATTTTCATTATTACAATAAAGCTTATCTAGCTATCTAGCTATATATATATATATATATATATATATATATATATATATATATATATATATATAATAAATTGAGCACCATTTTTTTTTAAATCTGGATAGTGAGAGATTTTTTTTTAAGAGATTAACTTAGAGTATCGAATATCGGTAGGTATCATTTTCGAGGGTAACTAATGTGCATTGACACTGCAATAAATTTATCAAAAATCGTCTACTTCGTTAGAAATGAAAAAATGTCCAGAGGAAGTCTCACCCACTCGAACATGTCATTCCCTCCTTTCGACTTCTGTTCCAATTCTTTCAGAAATAGAATTTTCATAGCAAACATCTGGCCCGACCGGGAAATCTTAGTTTTGTGAAATTTTAATACGTTACTCAGCACGAGCAATATAATGTAATCTAATATTCTAGACATTCGTATGAACCAGAAAATCAAAATGTGTTCGCGCAACCGAAAACAGTCTGCCGATATACAGGATATTTTCAGCGTCCAAATGTTAGGCAAATGACTCTGTCAAACGAAATTTGTGGATAATATTTTTGAAATGTAGCCATAAAGAATAATATATTTTTTTAAACGCGGTATGTTTTTAAAACGTTATAAAAAGTATAAAAAAAATCTTCTAGCCTCACATGCACAGATTTATTACCCCATACAAATCCTAACCACATACGGATTGTCCTGAAAATTTGTGATTGTGAATTTTTAATAGTTCTGCAAATACTTGTAGTAATAGTAAGTGCTCTTACAAGAATACCCTTTCCTTATACAAAATCTTCCAACTCCAACAACTGCTATACATTGCCAGCTTCCTGAATACAAAAATGGTCAGGTTATTTTCAATGATGTAACATTAGCCCGGTCATTATGGGTAATACCTATCTGCGATATACGTTTGACCATTTTATTTTTTCTAGCCACATAATATCTTAATTGCTGAAAAATACAATATTTCAATGCTTACTGGCGTGGTATTCAAAACAACCCTTTTGGAAAAAATGGCCCCCACGCTCATCTAATTCCTTATTCATAACAATATTTTATGGCATGTCATAATGACAACGTTATGTCACTCAATTTTGGTACTTAGTCCCATAATGAATTAATTATGATACTAAGTACCATAATTAAATTCCATATGAAAAACATGTGATGGTGAGATCAAAAAAGTTTATTCAAAATGCATAACTATGTACAAAACTATTTATTATAAATGGTAAAAGAGCAATTACTACAATTTGCAATATTAATTCCAATGGATTCTAGAGTTTTTACATCAGTAGTTTCTTGATTTTCTTAGTAGAACACCATTCCTCGTACCGATTAAACGCTATTTCATATACACTCCGTGATTTTTCCGGCAAAAGGGAGTCCACGATATTTCGCGTCATTTCTTCCAAATCAGAAGGTAAACTACCAGTTTCAGAATCACTCATTATTATTTAAATTATATTCAATTCTACGTGACAATTGTGTTTTGACAGCAGATAAATAAATATTGCCGTTACAACCTGACGTTGTCAAGGAAATGGCAAAGCACAGCTCACTAACCTACTAATATTTGAAACTACACATATACTTACTCCTTCAAAAATAGTTGTCATTGTGACATGTCAAAAATGCATTTGTTTGAAGGTTGTAGACGATGTGGTAACTTGATTACTATCGTTTCGGACGTCCATCGTCTTAATGTATTTAAAAAGGTTTTCACGACGTTTCGAATGCTTTCAGGAAACTTTGTAAAGTACTGCCGGATTGGAAGCAGCTCTTGATGTTGAACTTGTTTCCGATCCTTCTGATCTTCTCGGAGACACCTCTGATGTACGGAAGGCAGATCACTGTGCTTTGTTGTTGCTCTTCAGATGTCTTCGTTCTCCGGAGTTGTTTCAATACTTCTTCTAGGAGTTTCTTGGGATATCCATTCCGGTGGAGGTCCTCTCTGATGTGGTTTAATTCGGCATCTAGTGACTCCACGTCGTTGCATATGTGCGTCGCTCTCTCCACCAATGTTCTCACGATCCCTCTCTTCGTCGAACTCGGATGGTTGGAGCTGTAACTGAAGTACTGCCCCGTATGTGTCTTCTTTCTGTAGACGGAGGTGCGAATTTCATTGCCTATTCTCTCAACGTTCACATCGAGGAAGGGTAAGGCACTGTTGGTTTCCATCTCCATCGTGAACTTGATCGAATCCCTGATTTTGTTAATTCCTGAGAAGAAATCCTGGAGATGTTCGTCTCCGTGATTCCATACAATGAAGGTGTCATCCACGTACCTCAACCACAGCTTCGGTTTGTATTCTGCCTCCCGTATAGCCAATTCCTCGAACCACTCCATGTATATGTTGGCGATGATTGGAGAAAGGGAAGATCCCATTGGGAGTCCGTCGACTTGAGAGAAGAATCGGTCCTTTTCCTGGAAATATGAGTTCTGTAGGCAGCACTGCAGTAATTCCAATATGGCGTGGGTAGGAAGGTCAGTCCTCTCGTGCAGCTGGTTATCCTCTTCGAGTTTCCTATTGATGATACTGAGAGATTCCTCTATAGGGACATTGGTGTAAAGGCTCTCCACGTCGAAGCTGATGAAACGATCTTCTGGTCCAAGTTCAACATCTGTGATGGTGTCAACAAAGTGCTTGGAATTCTTGACGTATGAACTGCTATTTCCTTGTAAGGGTTGTAGTATCGGTAGGAGGTATTTCGATAACTTGTAGGTTGGTGAGTTCCGTGACCTGGTGATCGGTCTCAGTGGCATGTCTGGTTTGTGGATTTTCGGAAGCCCGTAGAGATGCGGTGGTTCGCTGTAGTGTGGCGTTAGATGTGATCGTTCGTTGTCTGGAATGAAGTGTTTGAATTTCCTTAGAGTGTTGTAGATCTTCTTTTCGACGGACTCCCAATGGGATCTTCCCTTTCTCCAATCATCGCCAACATATACACGGAGTGGTTCGAGGGATTGGCTACCTGGGAAGCAGAGGCTAAACAAAGCTGTGGTTGAGGTACGTGGGCATTCTGTATGGAATCGGCAAGAACATCTCAGGATTTCTTCTCAGGAATTAACAAAATCAGGATTCGATCAAGTTCACGATGGGATGGAAACCAACAGTGCCTTACCCCTTCCTCGATAATGAACGTTGGGAGAATAGCAATGAAATTCGTACCTCTGACAAGAAGAGCTAGCAGTATCAGTTACAGCTCAACCATCCGAGTTCGACGAAGGGGATCGTGAGAACATTGGTGGAAGCGACCACTATGAACGACATGGGTCACTAGATGCCGGTGAATACATCAGGGACCTTCCCAGAATGGATATCCCAAGACTCCTAGAAAGTATTGAAAAACTCCGGAGAGACGAGATATCTGAAGAGCAACAACAAAGCACAGTGATCTGCCTTCCGCATCAGAGGTGTCTCAGAGATAGAAGGATCGGAAACAAGTTCAACATCAAACTCTTCAATCCGGCTACTAGAGTTTCCTGACCAGAAAAACCTGACAACAAAAATGAAATCATGAATTGCATTAATGAAGTTCCATTGAATGCGGAGTTCCTACATTGGAGACGAAGAGACCGTTATCGGTAAGATTGGATGAGCACAAGAAATGGACTCAACGTGGAGAACATCAAAATCGGGAATCCTGACCACGCCTGGACTGAGCACCATCGAGTTCTATGGGACGACGCAAGTGTTCTACATAGAGAGAGCATTGATTCAACGAAAGTTCAAATGGCCGCCCATCGAAGCCAATAACGCCTTTAGTCAACCAAGCGCTGAGATCAAGAACGTATGGAAACCCCTGATTGCTCTTTCTGGCGGGCTGCGGGCGAGCTTCCGCACCACCACACCGCGCGAAATTACGCACCGCTGCACATGGCGGAATCGCCGCATCATTGCGCCGACAGTCGTATAAATTGGTAGTAGCACCTAAACTTGTCGTATTCACCTGAAGACGATTGCAGATACAAGCATTCGAAACGTCGTGAAAACCTTTTTAAATACATTAAGACGATGGACGTCGACGATAGTAATAAAAATGCAGTTGTTAATTTTTCGAAAATGTATAAATGCCATCAGATAAAATTTTGTATGTAATACGAATCATAAACAATCATTACCGCCTCCTTAATAACATTCCCGACTTGTCCATAATGATCGTCTTTATGATCCTTGTTACATAAATATATTATGTTACTAATCATTACGTAACATACATTCTCTCAGGAAAATATTTTGTAAACCATCATTTGAATACCTTTAGGCATTTTTGTTGAAATTCATTATCCCCTCTTCTCCTGGCGATACTAATGAACTCTTCTGAATTATTTGACCTATTTCACTGTACTATAAAGCCAATTATACTCTCTGCCCGCCCCATATCGAGCTGGTGTCCCATCGGAAAATTACAATAAAATCCCAGAAGGTGGCCTTTTGGGACCTTTTAAACAAAACAATATATTTCTATGTAAATAGCAAATTTCCAAATAGAAATTTCCAACTCTTTTGTCAAGAACGATTTTCCCAAAGGGGCAAGAACAAATATTTTTCTCCTTCAGTCATATTCATGTGTAAAATTTCCAAAAATTTTGCTCTCTTTTGTGGATATTTTTCATCATAAATGGCCAATTAATTATAATAGCAGTCATCTTAAGACTGATTAGTAAGAGGGATATCCTACTTTTTTTTTTGAATCGAATCGGAGCATAAACACAAATCTCGTCCACCATATTGGTGCCGCCATTTTGTTTTCTTTAACTAAAATTGTATATTTCATTGTCACCGAATTATAAACACCTGTCAATTTCACGTCAATCGGACAACTGAAGTGGGTCAAAAATCACTTGCAAGATTTGTATTTGGTGTGAAGTAAACATACAAATGTGAAGTTAATATAAAGCTCGTAAAAAAGGCAATACAACTGACTCTCATGCACTGAATCGTTTACGAAATGACCTTAATTTTGTACGTTGGTGTGACAAACTCAATAAATCTCAATTTGATGAATGTCACTTCATTTTCCGATCTTGCTCAGTTTCAATAGGCTTTTAATCTGCTCTTTATACAATGCTTCTCAAAAATCCCCTCCTCCCTCTTATTTTTGGAACGTTTATACATAAACAAGTGAAATTTGGAAACTGAATATTGAAGGTTGTAAACTTCCCTACTAGTGATGATAGATGACGAAATCGTCAAAGATGACGTCACAAGGCCATTGTGACCAATAATTTTAAATGGAACCCTCGGCAAGCGACACCTCTTTTAAATGGTATCGAAAAACTTATTCGATGAATACTAATTGTGTTTGTGTTTATGGCAGTTTTAATGGCTCACTAGTAAACATTAAAATTGAAATTCCATTCAGTATGATAATAATTACAGATTTGAGAATCAGTATTTACTTAAAGAAATTGCTCGAAGTGACCTCTATTTACTTCCTGACAATGAAATATCCTATTTCTAAACTCTTCTCGTACTTTTGCAAATGTGTCTGTGGAAACATCCTCGCATTCTGAACAATACGTTGTTTTGAAACGTCAATATTGTCAGGTTCAGTGGCGTAAACCTTCGATTTGAGATACCCCCACAGAAAAAAATCCAAAGGTGTGAGGTCCGTGATCGAGCTGGCCATTCCGTTGAACCTCGTCGTCCAATCCATCTACCACGATACTCCTCATCCAAATACCGTCTCCTGCACCGTAATAGTGTGGAGGAGCACCATCCTGTTGGGATGTTATTTCCAAATTGCCGAATTCATCTGGATTATCTTCCAAAATTTCAAGGATTAACGGTTCTATTGCGTGTTGCAACAGCTCCAGATAAAACCTCACCAGTTAAATTAGTATTTATAAAGAGGCCCAACGATGTGGTTTCCCAGGATACCTGCCCAAACATTCACCTTCTAGGAAATTGGGTATGTGTTTCACGAAACAGGTGAGGATTTGCGTCCTCCAATACCTCAATTCTGTGTATTTACATTTCCATTTTAGATAGAAAGTACTTTCGTCACTAAAACAAATTGTTTTGACATAGTCTGGCTCTTGGTTAATTTAGTTTCCATATTTTCACAAAATTCTAGTCTTCGATCTGGGTCGTCGTCTGAGAGTTGATGAACCATTTTTAATTTGTATGGATGAAATTTGTTTTTTTCCAACACCCTGTGTACTGTACTTCGACTGACGTCACAGGTAGATGCAACGTGAGTTGTTGAAGAAGTAGGATTAACTATTACTTCTGCCTGTATATCAATTTTTTCCTCATCAGAAATTTGTGGTCTGCCAGATCGTTTCGCATCATTAATACTACCCGTTGTTCCAAACCTCTCATTAAAAATGCGTTTTGCTGCCTGAATATTTTGTCCACTTTCACCAAGAATTAGGATCGCTGCTACTTTATCACCGAAAGCACGTACCATTCCGCTTCTTGAAGCACTTAAACGTTCGGCTCACAACAGTTTAACAAATTATTAAAATGTACAAAAATATTAGAAGTACCAAAAGCTGCTAAAACAGTTAAACGTTCGATCAACAATACACAAATTATTAAATGTACAAAAACTTGGACAATTACAAAAACATCGAATTAAGGAGACTAACAAAACGTCAGCTCATTTGACACTATCCAGAGGCGGAGCTTGAATTTGGAATTTTAGTATTAACTGATTTAATTCATTACAGCTTTGCGTTTTTTTTTTTAAGCGAGTTACCAAAACTGCCATAATCACAAACAAAATTGAGTATCATTGAATAGGTTTTTCGATACCTTTTAAAGAGGTATCGCTTGCCGTAGGGTTCCATTTAAAATTATTGGTCATAATGGCCTTGTGACGTCATTTTGACGATTTCGTCATCTATCATCACTAGTAGGAAGTTTATACCCTTTAATATTCAGTTTCCAAATTTCCTTGTTTATGTATAATCGTTCCAAAATAAGAGGGAGGAACTTTTGAGAAGCACTGTATATGTTATTCCATGAAATATAGAATCCAAAAAATAGGTTTGATCTGTATGTCGTCCACAAGAAATTTGCGAAAAGCCATCTTAAAATTTTCCGATTTCTTTCATATTTTATTGACAGAATATTGTTTTCAGTTGTAATATCACATGAGAGTGAGAATAAAGTGAAAATAATTTGATAGATTTTAGAAAACTTGTTGCCTGGCAATAGAAACAAGAGCCCGAGTGGCTATTGAAATCTGGACAGACTAGACGTCAAATTAAAAATATACGTTGTCAGACAATGAACACAAAATACCTCAAAGAATTCCCGCGGTCATTTTATAGGTAGTTATATCACAAGTGATGGATATTTTTTGTCAATATTGTTGTAGAAATTCACGAGACTAAATTTCTTTAAAAATACCCCAACAGCGAAGCTGGAGGGGTATGTTTAAAAGAAATTTGGTCGAGTGGTATTTCTGCAACAATATTGGCGGAAAAATATGAAAGTATACTCTACCCAAAATATCTATCACGAGTGATATATGATGATGAGAATATATTGAGCAGCTATTACAAACATACCTACACTCGAAAAAGTGGATAAAGGGCTTTAAAACATGCGCGATTTTTCGAGCACGACGGCGCAGCCGGAGTGCTCGAAATAGAGCAATGTTTAAGACCAGTTATTCACGAATACTTTACGCAATTTTTTTCATTGGTGCACTTTGAAATCATATATACTGGTATTATTACTACAAAAAATTGAAATGAGAACTAATAATGCAAAATGGTTGAATTCGTGATGTGACATCAGTATACCTTTCGTTGTCATGGAAATGAGAAACTCAGATATTCATTTGCAATTTGTTATCAAAGATCAATATTTGTTGTCACCAGAGCTCAAAAATGAATTATTCTAATATCGATTTTTGAATAGTGAGGCAGAATTGCGGTTAATACCGCGAAAATCCAATGATATATATAAAAAAGAATATGAAAAGTTCATCAAATGTATGGAGGAGCAAGAGGTATCACATATAAATGAACGAGTTGTTAGTAATATTTTATTTGACGTTACAAGGTACTTCTATCAGATCAATAATCAAAAATTTGTCATTTAGACTTCACGTTCTCGATTTGTTGATGTTGCCATGGTAACTTTAAAAACGCGCGTTTTTAAAGTTCGATTTAGCTTACACTGAGGGTTGCTTTAAATGGGTAAAATGGGGCTCAATAAAAAAAATTTTTTATGTTTTTCGAATTTCTTCTATGGAAGTGTTTCCGAAACGGTCGGACATCATTTTGAATTTGACCGAGACTGAATTATTTTGATAGGTTTGGTATAAACAATGGTAAATGCCTACTTGTTTATATAGCAAGTAGAGTAAATATTCGTATATTCGCTGATATTGAGATTCAATTGGTTAGATAAATGCATTTGATTAGCTGAATTCATTTCGAGGTATATAATCACTATAATGTTTCGATTGGCCAAAACGTACAGTTGTGTGCATAAAAAAGTCGTACAGCAGTTATAGGCTATTGTGAGTCGGGCATGTCAATCTTAATTAAACTTCTTATCGACTTTGACAAGTCTTTGACAAGTAGTGTCAAAATTGAAACTATTTTTGTCAAATGTGTACGTGCTCTACTTTTTTATGAAATCTGCAACATCATAGGCAGGTTTACACCATACAAACCTTGTACGACTTTTTTATGCACACAACTGTACATGAATGATTTGAATTGATAGTTTTTATTTGTTTCTAGAAATGTAAAAAAATAATCAGTATAATTTGATGACCAAATTGCAATTTTATATAAAAAAAAAAAATTTTCAAAGGATACTCAACCTCGAGAATGGAACAACAGTCATTTTTGAAACATGACTCCCATGGAATTTCTATAACTGTATAAACAACACGATTTCACTAGTATCATGCCAACATGCACATTTACTGCATTGTCTACTCATTATTTTTCTAACCACTGGAAAAACAGGTTATTTTCGTGACACTAAAATGTCCCAAATATTTTCTGCTGAATACCATATAGTAGTTATGTTGTTGGCATCAATAAAATAAAATGAAATTAATGGGTTTCAATTTTTTATTACCCCCTTTGCCAAATATTTTCAGTAATTGTTTTCAGTATATTATTTGTTATTCGAGAAAATAAACAATCTGGTTTTTTCAAAACTAAAAATACCCGGATTTTTTAACGGGCCGTGCATTGAGGTTTAGAAATTTGGGGTTTGGTATTTTCATGATATATCTTGTTCTACGAAAATTTTTTTAGCCCAAAAAGCTATACGGGGTGAGAAAACTCGGATCAACTTTCTTATTTCAAATGGAAACCACATTTTTCTACATGTTTCATTGCTTCAATTCGGTTAACAAATTGATTTTGTAACCCATTATTATATTTTTTTGACATATGTGATTTTTGGAAAAAAAATTAACCCCTAGAAAAAATGATATTTCGCAAACCGTTCAAAATTAGAAAACAAATTGGTAAACGTTACTAAATAGCCATAATCAGAAAACTTTATCTAGAAATTAAAATTTTGAAAAAAAAATTTAAAAATCCCCAAAAAAAAAAACCCCCCATAGCTTTTTTGGATCGGTCGGACTATAATCCCCTCGTTTTCTATCTTGGGGCCCCATCTTAAATTTGAATTTCAAAAAAACATTTCATAATCTTTTCATTGCACTATCATTCAATCTTTCCCGGTATAAAGCGGTTTACTAAATTTTTCGAAATTTTCCAGCATGAATTTTTTTTCTGGGCCCCGTGACTGAAGAAGACGTTCAAAGTGCAATTAAGTCCTCAAAACTTCCAAATGCTTAGACCCCTTTGAACTAAATAGTGATATTTTTGAGACCTCCGAGATTTTTTGCAGCCTTTTTTGAAATTTATGAATTTAATATTCACAAGTGGTTTTTTCCGTGCATTTAATATCAAAGTTTTCCCTTATTTAAAAACGGGGCTTTCTCTTGTTAACTTTTCGTCCCATTTCAAAAAATCCTTTTTTAAAAAAGAAGATTATTAAACCGTTTTAAATTTTAAAAAAAAAATTTTTTAAAAAAATTTGGCGGGACCGCCTCGGCGGGCGCTCAATTGGTGGGGAAAAAGAAATTCGAGCGGGGGAATACACATTTCCCTTGGACCCTCCGGGGCGTTTGTGCGTCCCCATTTTTGGGGAAATTCTCAGTCAATATATAAAAAAAAAACTTTTAATGTAAAGTCTATACTCCCCCTGTTTGATGGGATACCCCAAAAAAGAAAGTATGTGGAAAAAAAAAAAAAAAAACCCCGTTTAAAACCCTTTTGGTTTTTAAAACAATATAAAAAACCCCACCCCAAAAATTTTTCTTTTTGGGCAAAAACTTTTCAATTTCCCCCCCCCCCCAAAATTATTAGTGAAAAGTAAATAAAGTCAAGCGAAATTTTTAAAAAAAATCGAAATCCATTTTGAGTATTTTCTAAAAAAAAAAAAAATTTGAAAAATCGAATTTAAAAGGGTTTTTCCTGGGGTTAATTAAAAAAACCAAAAAAATGACCGGGGGAAAAAAACATTTTCCCCTACCACGCAGAACGTTAATGATATTCCCGAAAATCCCTGCATACTTCCCTAAAATTAAAATTTAAATTTTTTTTTTTAAAAAACGATTATGTTTTTAAATTTTTGTCGTGTTCACCAAAAACCCAACCCTTAGGTGAACACGACATAAATTAAACATAATCGGCTTTCAAAAGAAACATTTGCTTAAAATTCCTTGATATTTTTTGGAAGTATGCATGGTTTTCGGGGAATACTTCCTTTTTATTTGGGAAAGGTTTTTTCCCCAAATTCTTTTTTTTTTGAACCTTTTTTTGGAAAAAACCGAAATTTTTTTTTTTTCTTCCCTTCACATGGCACTTATCTCTAAAAAAATTTGTTGCTTTTTTCCTTCTGGGTTTTCTAGAATCGTTAAAATTGAATTACCATAACGCTTACTACAGTCTCGGCGGTATTATAACATAGTTAGTACTATTCATTATAGCCTCTATCAGGGAGAGGGCATGTCACAAAACAAGCATTTTACATGCTTAGGTGCTATCTCTTTCCTTCATCTATAGCATAAACCATTTGACAATTTATTGTAAAAATATTCGTACGATACTTAAACTGAACTGAATAAACTGAAACTGAGAAACTATATTATCATGGCATCAGGGGAGTATCTCTATCCCTCATAAAATCATATTTGTCGAATAGATATCAAGCAGTCAGTAGCAATAATTGCATTTCGAATTTTAAACTTGTTGAACATGGTGTTCCTCAAGGATCAGTATTGGGACCACTTCTGTTCATAATTTACGTGAATGACATCAGTAACTTCATGCATCCATATAAATCTGTTTTGTTTGCCGATGACACTACTTTTTATTTACGCTGACAAAATGCGATTGAATTATCTAGAATATCAAATGAAGTCGATGAGAAGGCAGAAAGTTGGTTCGTGACAAATCGACTCAAACTAAATACAGACAAAACGCAACAGTTACAGTTTTCAACAAGCTCTGCGCTACATCAAGCGCAGACAGCGTTAAATTACTTGGGATTGTTGTCGATAGTACTCTCACTTGGACCGTCATATTAACCAATTGAGCAAAAACTATCTAGAACACTTTTTTTTATTGCGTCAGCTGAAAAATGTAACTAGTTTCGATACATTGGAAAATAACATATTTCTCCCTCTTCCATTCTTACATTAGCTATGGTGTTATACTCTGGGGCAACTCAACTGGGGTTTTAAAAATTTTTAAATTGCAGAAAAAAGCTATCAGAATAATAACTAATTCTGGTTATAGAGATCATTGTCAACCTCTGTTTTTGAAATTGAGAATAATGCCGTTACCCACATTATTTTTGTACAACGTTCTCATAGAAATTCATAAAAATCAACTTCATTAATTAAGCAATCAGACCTTCATGACTATGATACCAGACATTGTAACGAAATTCGAACGAACTATCGTTTGAGTAAATCAAAAAGAATACTCTGGATTTCAACCTCTACAACTATCTTCCCGATGATTTTAAAATTTTAGTATGTCCAAATTCAAAACCAATGAAAAAATTTTCTTTTGAGTTTTTGCTTCTATTCTGTCAAAGAATACTTGAATCATTTTGAATGTTTATAATGTCATCTTCGTTTTATATTTTTTGTATTTGTGTTTCTTGCTTGTTTTATACTATTTCAATTGTTCAATCTGATCATTACTTTTATCTATTTTTATACTATTTTGATTGTTTAATCTGATCATTAGTTTTATGCTATTTTTGACTTGCTACAAACATTTAATTATGTAACGTGGTGGAATAAACTATCTATCTTCATAATCTCCGACCCCGAAAACCCTCACATATCAATTTTGAATCGAATCGGACCTTAATCACAAACTCGTCCGCCATCTTGGAGCCGCCATCTCAAATTTATGAATTTTGACAAAAATTCATAATCTCCGACCCCGAAAACCCCCACATACCAATTTTGAATCAAATCAGACCATAATTACAAATCTCGTCCGCCATCTTGGAGCCGCCATTTTGTTTTTTCTCTAACAAATTGCATAATGCATTTCACCGGAATTATGAACACCTGCCAAATTTTAAATTAATCGGACGACTAAAAGTCGGTCAAAATTCACTTGCAAGATTTGACCGAACCTACAAAACGAACTAACAAGTGAAACTAAATAAAGCTGTAAAAAAAGAGGCAACCCCACACATTAATCGTCATTCGCCAGTGCAGTCATCATGTTATGGCGTTCTCCGTCTACCTCATACAATCGCCCGGACGGTGTTGCCGCTATTTAAATTTCTCCAGATTTCCTCAATACTCATAAATAATAAAACGATTTTTTCGATAAATGTATTAATAATTGTTCCTCTAAATACCGAAAACACTCTCCGCGCCAAGTAAACGTACTATTTTAAGGGATATCCTGTATTAATCAGTCAAAGTATTTCTGGATCTACTAAAATGATTACTTTTAAATCTTTCTAGGATTATGCTCCGGACGATGATGAAGTTCCACAAAAATGTAGGTCAATATTATAATATCAGAAAAAATGATTTTTGAGAAATTTAAAAATATACCACACTGACATAAATATCATAATATGCTTGTTTGGTAATGCGTATTGACCGACAAAACATTTTCCTCAGCACACAATATTTCTACGATTATATCTCAAAGGAATTATTATAGAAAACATGGAATCACAATATCCCATTATTAAATTCAAAATATGTTTCAGCAGCCTAGAATTGAACCTTTCTAGTAAACAAGTGCAAATTATAAATAAATCATCTTGTACCTTCGTTTTCGGTCGACAACTTTCCAAGATGAATACAAGAATAGCTTCTTCAATGGATTGAAATGTGTGGCTGCAACGTATCGAGCTTTCATCTCGGCTTTGCTAACTGAGAATATTGAATATTAAATAGAAATAGTATTCTATAAATAGCGTAACGCAATAGTGTTCTCGCAGCGCACTTCTTTAAAATCATTCTTTATCATTCCGGTAAAATGCAACCCTTATAAGATCATGCGTTCATCTGTCAGTTCGTCTGCCTGTCTGTACGCCTGTCAGATCCGTTTTTTTCCTAGAAATTGACGAAATGTGGCAGGGTAATAAACCTCACTGATCCCAATAGTTAAATAAAGAAAAGGAAGTTGAAAATGAAAAGAAATGGTTTCTCCAAAATTGTAAAAATCTTCGATTATAGTTATTTATTATACAAGGGAAAAAAGTATTAGATTTTAGCTCGAGGTTGTGTTGTCTCCCAACGCGAAGCAAAGATTACTATTAACCATTGATTTTGAATACAAAACGTGCTTTGGAATGTTTAAATCAAAAAATGAGTGGGAAATGTGGGAGAACTGCTGCATATCATTCGGTATTCGTTAGGAAATTTTACCTAAAAATTTCCATTGTGGGGGCCCCTCTCTTGTGGAGGCCCCCGGTTGCCCCCCTCTTGATCCAGCCCTGACTGATAGATATTGTGAAAGGACCCTAACTCAAAAAAAATATCTAAAAATGAAAATTTCAAGTTTTATTTAGATAGTTATTTGATTTTCTATTCCAGTCTCAATTAGGAACTCATATACAGAGTGGGCCATTGAAAACGAAACTGCGGCTGTGTGGGTAGAGAGAATCGGAGTTTCCAAAAAAATAACTAATAAAAAAACTTTTTGAAGACAAGCTTTTATGTAAGCCGGCTACTAAAAGGTATAAAATAAATTTAAGTCATCGCTGACAATGATTTAATTATTTTTTTGTTGAATTATTTAGTTTCAAAAAGCTTGTCGCGCGAAGTGTTCATAAAAATAGGTACCAATGAATTTTATTGGACAATGAATGGTTGGTAAGTAACAACTTGTCGAAGTATTAATTTTATTACAATTCGCGCGACAAGCTTTTTGAAACCAAATAATTCAACAAAAAATAATTAAATCATTGTCAGCGATGACTTAAATTTATTTTATACGTTTAGTACACGGCTTAAATAAAAGCTTGTCTTTGAAAAGTTTTTTTATTAGTTATTTTATTTTTTGCTTTTTAGTTAGTTCGCCTTAATCTGTTCATTTCTAATAGAGCATCGTTATTACAAGTTCTCTTCCCTGTAAGTTTTGAGCTGAAAGAAATCATGATCTCCGACCCAATAAAATCCTCCAATTTTGAATAGAATCTAATCATAATCACAAAACTCGTCCGTCATCCTGAAGTCGCCATTTTGAATTGATAGATTTTGACAAAACATTCATAATCTCCGACCCCGAAAACCCCCACATACCAATTTTGAATCAAGTCGGACCACAATTTCAAATCTCCTCCGCCATCTTGAAGCCGCCATTTTGTTTTTCATCTAAAAAAATCCATAATGCATTGTCCCCGGAATTATGAACACCTGCCAAATATCAAATTAGTTGGACGACTAGAAGTCGGTCAAAATTCACTTGCAAGATTTGACCCAAACGAACGAACGAACTAACAAGTGAAACTAAATAAAACCTTGTAATAAAAAAAAAAAAGCTTGTAAAAACGCTCGGACACGTCAACTCTAGTTTCAGGGAGGACATCGTTCGCGATGGAAAGCACCTGCAATACCATTCATCCCTTGGTGCTGTGTACCGCACCAAATTCAAATGATAACATTTGGCAAGTGATACCTCACGTGATAGCTAGTTTTCCCTCGATCATGAAGCAACAAAAAAAAAAGGAATTCCGTCGATTTTTTTGTAGAGATATGCAAAGTTGAAGTTGGAAAATCACTCTTAATTTATTCAATCAATAGACACCAGAGCTGACAATGCAACAGTTGAATAATTGTCATTGTCAATGAATTAAATGTTCAAACTGTCTACCACCGGTTTCCAAACGCTAATACAAGTTAGGCCAGTAGAGATAGACATGATTTTCCCAAAATTTCATAATAATTACACAAGTTTCAACACTTCAGTAGAGTGAAGAGACTTTCATATGATTTTCTGAACGGAAAATGTTGAAAATCAGGATTTAATGAATTTTCACATTTTTAGCGCGGAAAATTTAAAATTAAAATTTTAAAAACAATTTACATCCTCTGTAAATTTGCAACCACTCAAAAAACGGAAATGTTTGTTTTATCGAAAAAAAATTGTTGTTTGTCCTAATTTTTCGATGAAAATTCTAAAAGTTCTGCAAACTCGAAAAAATAACTAAAATAATGTTTTTGACAAGAGTTTTAATTTGCAACCTCTTGCGTCAAACGAAAATTATATTTTTTCATATTTTTTTTTATTTAAATAAATATCGAAATTATTACAAAAGTTTCAAATATTGGTTGCAAGTGGAGATGTCCTGACGTAGAATGTTTTCATTAATTTGCAACCTCGTCTGTAACACGGAAATGAGGGTAAAATCAAAAGAAAAGTATTTTCGTATTTGTACTCTACCAAACAAAGTAACAGTTTAGACCAAGAAGAAGCTCGTTAACGGTAGGTGAAATCAATCAATGTTGAAAGCTAATGTTTTCGATATGAATTCAAAACATCATATTACAATTAGGAATTTGCATTAAAAAATACGTACGAGTACGTTTGATGCTGAACATGATTTATTACCAGAATAACAGAAGACTGACAATTGTATTTTTATGACAGACAACTATTTAACTAACCAAAAGCAAAGCACATTCATCTAATAGTCCTGGAGCTACAACTGAAATAGAATTGCTTACCAACATGTTTTTCCCTCTTTATTTAAAAAAAAAGTATAAATCAAGAAAATAATTCTTACGAGTCGATTACATTTCAGTCCTCAATTCGGATTCAATAGAATTTTTCATGTGAAACCACAATGTAAGAAAGAAAGGTAAATTATAATTCTATTCAATTCAAGAATTACATACCTGTAAAAATTAAATGTAATATAGATTTCACAAATTTTTATTTTTCAGCAACGTTTCTGTTTGATGATGAAAATTATGTACTTGCAAGATATACAATCGATAACGTTTTGATATCCTTACTTCCGTAGAGCATCGATTATTCATTTTAAAATCTAATCGATTGCTATAATGTCATCTTGTGATAAGTGAAAATTTTAAATGAAGAATGATTGCATGTCATTTCTAATGCGATAAAAAATTAAGGTATTCCAATAGTTTTTTAGCAGAATTTAGCAAAATTTTGTCTTTTTTCGATTGTTCATTCGAAAATATTAGAATGAATTCATTTCGCTGATTAGTCGAAAACAGTAATTGCTTCCGAGATCAATAATTAGTTTCAAATTTGTTAATGGTTAACTACGTAACCGTATTATTCTTCGGATGCAATTTCAATCAACCAGTACAAAATATAACAGATATACGCGATGGATAATCAAGTATTTAACTGGACCACTGTAGATATGTCGGTCTAATATATATATATATCTCAAACCTATTTGCACAATGTTTGCAATTTATAGCCAAAATATAAAAAACAAACAAATCAATTGTACAAAAAAAATGTTCCGTTGAACAATGACGGTTGAAAATATCTTTCGTCACGTAAAATATTAGTCGTAATTTTAATTGTAATTTGCAATTATTTCAGAAGTTGTAAAAATGCAAAAAAAATATATTGGTGGATAAATAGGTTCCGTTTTTCGTATGAGGTTGCAAAGTTACATATCTACTAAGACCGATATTATCTTTAGTTGCAACCACAATAAAAAAATCTTGTATTATTTCAATGCTTGTGAGTATTGAAAATGGGAGCGTGGATAAAAAAGTTTAATAAATAATTGATGCGTTTTCCAGAAATGGTTGCAAATGTACGTGAATATTTTAAACTTTTTTTCCGTTCACTTATCCAATTTGCAGAACTTTTGTAATTTTTTTAAACAAATTACAATAAAAAACTCGAACGAAAGACAAAAAACAAGGTTAAGAAACTTTTACAAAGGTTGCAAACTTAACGTATGTTGTCAAACAACATTACTATCGGTATGTCTAGATTGCAAAACTTTTGCAATTCTCAGTGCAAAAATAAAGCATTCAAACGTTTTTTGCGATTAAAATAATGTTCCGTTCATCGCAGACTTCTGCAAAATTTTATAGTTTGTTTTCATTGATGCACTAACATACCATTGAAGTTTGAAAACTTTTGGAATTAATGTTAATTGATTGTCTATATCTACTGGCCTAAGTGTTGTGCGAACAATACCGAATTGTTAGGGCGTTTTTGGATAGGATGTTTCCTGGACAATGGATCGGAAGAAGAGCTCATATACCAGGTGACACAGGATATCGAGCCACCCCTGTATATAACTTCTGCATTCGAGAACGGATTTTTCTGAAATTTGGTACAGTTATATAAGCAACCATTTCGGATTTGATCAGATTACAATCCAATATGGCGGATCTCCGGTTTTTCTACAAATGCCAGCAACTTTGTTTTATCAAATGAAACACCCTGTATATTTTTACACATCCAAGTTCAACAAGTCCAAACAAGTCCAAACCTCTCGAAAATTAGTTAACTTCCGAGAATTAGTAGAAATGGAAAATCAAAATTATAGGTTCACAAGAAGTGAACAGGTTGATATGTTATTAATTTACGGAGAATGTCTTAAAAATGACATTTGACATATTTGGACTTGTTTTGACCTGTTGAACTTAAATATGTAAAAATATACAATTTGAAAAATCAAAGTTGCTGGCATTTCCAGAAAAACCGGAAGTCCGCCATATTGGATTGTAATGTTATCAAATCCGAAATGGTTGCTTATATAACTGTACCAAAGTTCAGAAAAATCTGTTCACGAATGCAGAAGCTACAGGGGTGGCCCAATATCCTGTGTCACCCGGTAGAGTGGCCAGCCCGATTTCTCGATTTAACCCCATTCGACTATTTCCCGAGAGGTCACTTGGAAAACAGAATATATGCAATGGAACCTGCATCTCTGGAACAACATAGAATTGTTGACGAATGCCGGCGGCTAACGGCAGAAATACTACAAAATGTGAGGTCTAATTTTGAACAGAATTTTTATTATTGTATGGAAACCGGTGGTTTCAGCATTTGATTCATGGACAATGATAATTATTCAATAGTTGCATTGTCAGTTCTGGTGTCTATTGATTGAATAAACGAAGAGTGATTTTCAACCGACGAAAAAAAAGGAGTTGCGCATACCTCATGTTTGGGGTAATATGATATATAATTACATGTCCTGACTAACTGACTCACTGATTAACTGATACACGCTCAACGCCCAGACCAAACCGCTGGACCTGAGAACTAAAATTTTGTCAGTTTTTTTTATATTCCATTCCTAAAGGGTTGGAAAGGTGGGTGAGGAGGGGGGTGAAAGTTGGTTTTGAAATTAGAGTAATGGAAATTAGTATTTCGGCTCTTCTTCACTAATAGAGATTAATGTGTTTCAGGGTTTTTGAAAATTCAACCCTAAAGGGGTAAAATGGGAGTTGAAAGTCTGTATAGTTAGTTTTATAGTTAGTATCATGACAATTTATATTTGGGAGTCTTTGTTAGGTATTTCGGTATTTTTGAAAATTCAACCCTCAAAGGGGTGAAATGGGGGTTAAATTGGAATTGGTAATATATAGAAACATGATCGTACTGGTAGAAAGATTCCTCTGTGAATTGAAAAATCCACGATTAAAATGAAGTTATTTTTTGTGAATGTCTAACAGAAAACAACTACTTCACAGAGGAATCTTTCTATCAATATTCAATTGAAAATGTTTCCCTTTTCAACATGATCGTACCAATCCATCAATCGAGTCATAAACTCGGGCTGAGTTTCGACAGACCGGTCATAAAATTTCCAAATTCAACGGAATGCTCGGACCGGCACGGCATCTTCACAAAAATAAATAATTCGAAACCTCAGTCATATCAAATAAATAGTGGATGGACACACTAATCGATTGTTTAACTTTGAACTAAAAATCTAAAAATACGGAATGCTCGAATTTGCTGCTGTTTTCAAATATTTCATTGGACGTGATTCGTTTTGGGCCAGCGCGATGTGTAGGCAGCGATACGTGCTGAAAATTATAAGAAATTATTTGAGGAAAGCTAGAAACCCACTATAACACCGGTGGAGGTAATAATAAGGTTAGCCGGAGCCAATAATCCAGTTCTTCTACAGTTCTTGTCACAGTTGAGGGTGTGCTCATATAAAATAAAATCAAAATGGTACTAAACATTCGTTTTTTGTATATGTTGTGGTGATTATTTTGTTTGTGTTGTGGTTGAAGAGGTGGCCATTTATTTATTGGATTTTCAACAATGTGATGAGTACATTCGTCATATTATCTCCGCATATAATATAAAAAGATGGCACCTTATTAATAAGAAAATACAATTAAAAGCTTATCTGTTATTGTTCGGATGATCTTTATGCATTTTGAAAATGGAGAATTACTAAGTTGTATTCTACTGTGGATATTAGAACTTTACAAAAAGACACTAAGTATGATACCTTTCAAGAAATGGGATTTAAAAAATAATATCATCATTTTCTTAATAGATCCATAGTATTCCAATTGAAGATATTACCAACATAAAGTTACAAAAATAGGAACTATCACATTACTTCGTTCCCTTGAGACATCCCAACTAAGAAAGTTTGATTCGAGGTGATCGTTGAATCATTTCAATCCCAGATTATCACAATTCCACCTTATAGAACAATATTTATCAACAACTTCATATGAACAGCCAATTTTTGTCAGATTGGGATCTAATAAAATATGTTTTTCACTCCAGTGGATGATAAAAAAAAGAATTGCTATGAAACTTGGCCAATTATGAAAAATATTCAGTTTGTGGACATGAAATAATTATATTGATACATTCATTTGTTTTCAGGATGAACTTCCCCCAGAACAAATTGCTGGTAAGTTGGTCAAAAACGTAATTATTTTAGAAGCTTGCTTTTGGAAAATGTCAATGCAATGCCTGCTTCTTGGTCATTTTTAACCAAAGTGAAATATTTGTGATGGATATGCAATGAACATACTAATAATTCAGCTGCACAATTTACAAACTTTTCATGAAACGGGCTCTAGAATATGCAAATAGAGTGTCATTAACCCCATGTTCCAAAATTAACTTCTGAACCCGATTGGTGGGATGATAAAATGTATAACTGGAGATGAGGGGAGAGGGGTTCGGAGAAAATTGATATAATTCCGATGGTTCTGGAAATTATGCAAATTGGAAATTTATACAGCGCTTCAATATAGACAGTGAAATGTAAGATCTAACTCATCTGCATTGTGGAGAGGGTTATTCTATGAGGGAAGAGGTGTTAATCCCATCATATATGTACAGGGTGACCGGTGACACAGGGGTGCGTGCAAGCATCACAACTTTTTTTCTATCCAAGTTATCGAGTTAATTTTTTTAATCGATAAAACCATTTCTCTAGAAAAAAGACATTTTTATATTAGAATAAAAAATAAAAGTTTAAAATTCAATTTTTTTTTCTTGCTTGCTATGATTTGAAATGGTTATTTTGTCCCCTGAACTCAAGCCACCCTATCTTCCTTAATTTTGAAAGTAGCAGAAAGGGACAGGAGTCCATGTAAAATTGTATGCTCTCTTATTTTTATCCTTCAGCTTTCGCAGTTGAATTGAAAACATTTTTTGTTTCATGCTTAGTCAATTCCTATCCCTCCTAAAGCTCCTCACTGCATATCGACATATAAAAAATCGTGTTTCGATTCTAGTTTGAATATAAATGAAAAAAAAGTTTGTGTTGGAATTCTAGTTAAAATAATCAGTGTAATCTACATTATTCATGTTTGAGAGGTTCAATTTGCGTGATCATGGAAAACGAATCTAATATAATATCAACTATATCTTAGGATATATAGATAGATATATTTTATTAATCCTTATTGCTACATATTATGTAGATGGGACAAGTCATAGTTGCATAGGTTTATACATAGTTGAAAAATATAATTTAAGTCTAAATAAAATGTGATTAAATGACATTTCACAGTAACAATAATCAAATCAGAAAATTGTCATTAATAAAACAATATAAAATACACCAAGTCCAGATAAAATGTGATTGAAAGACATTTCACAATAATAGGCATATTCTAAAAATGTTTCTATTTATATACAGGATGTCCTAAAATAGGATGCACAACTAAGTTCTGTTTTTATAAATGGCAACCAGTGGCGTATCTAGGAATTATGTTTGGGGGGGTAATGACATAAAAAAGTTAAATACCTCTACTTCTAAGTACAAAAAACATAAGTATTTTTTTTCATTCAAATTCAAACAAAAATTCATAATGTAATAAAATAAAAGATATATATGCATATACTTATAATTAGGTACAAAAACAAAGATTTCTTTCGTTAAAATAAAAAATCACAAAATGAAATCCAGTCTCCTGTATTTCTTATTTGCAAACCTTTCAATAACATTTGAAACATCTATTTGCACATCTCTATGAACATGAAGTAGAGCTAATCCAACCAATTTATATTTATAAAAAAAATAATAATATCAGCTGAACACTTGAAAGAATGTAATTTCAATGGAAAATAATTTTTTCATTGAATTTTGATAATGTGAGGCTATTGTTTATTAAGTAATTTTTTTAGAATCACTGATTTTATTGAAAACCTAATAATTGTTCACAGAATGACTCCATATTCTGTTTTGCTACCTGGAGCACATTTTACATGTGGAGCACATTTCACATTATTGTCAGTTTTATGACTGACAAAGGCATTTTACAATTTGTTTATAAAATATTCATAAACGAATGAATAAGTTGAATATTTTTCAGAAATTGTTTCCTTACATTAGGTTGCTGAGAGTTAATTATGATTGAAAAAAAATATTCCTAATTTTTTTAAATTGTTTATAATCGTTTTTTTTTGGTTTTTTATTATTTAAATAATATATTAACAATTTTTTCTTCAGAATTATTAATTGGTTATTCTCCACCTAAAAAGAAAAAATTATTTTTATTAATTATGTAATTGTTTATTCACTTAACAATATGTTATAAGTAAACAAACTTTGATTGGCATTATTATATTTTTTTGAATGGAACAAAAAATCACAAAAACAACCATGTACGACAAACTGTTGAAAAACATATTTTATAATTTTTCTAGAAAATTCTATAAAAATAACAAACAAATTTTTTTTAACATTTTGCCGTTAATGGTTGTTTTTGTTATGTTTTTCATGGAAAAAATTCATTTTAGGTAGAGAAGAACCGATTATTAATTTTAAAGAAAAAAAAACTTATATATTATTTAAATAAATAAAGAATTTTTATTTATTTATTTTTTTCAACCTAATGCAAAAAAACAATTTTGAAAAATATTCAACTTATCTATTTGTTAATAAATATTTCATAAACAAATGGCGTATTTTTTTTCAAAACGTTGTAAAATGCCTTTGTTAGACATAAAACTGATAATAATGTGAAATATTAATTTAAAAAAAATACAATATTTACTCGATTGCTCATATTTTGTTAACTTTAGAAATACCTAATTAACAAAATAATCAACTTCTAAACAATTTTTTAGTGTGATATTATTTAGTACACATGTAAAATGTGCTCCTAGAAACAAAAAAATTATGGCGTCATTCTACGAACAATTCGATTTCTAATAAAATCGGCGGTTCCAAAAAAACTATTTAATCAACAATAGCCTCACATTATCAAAATTCCATGAAAATTGTTTTTTCTAACGGAATAACATTCTTTCAAATATTCAGATGTTTCTATAATTCTTTTAAATTTGTAAATTTATATTTAAATAATATAAAAAAAATATTTGATGTGCATTGCTTGCTCTCTTGAGAGGTGCTGTACTCCTGCATTAACGCCCACGCGGAGCCCTATTTTCAACGTTGAAATAATATTATAAATACTTGAGGTAGAGTTCCTCTTCATGAACCTGTTTTTTATTTTCTCCATCATCAATAGTTTTATTGCCAAAAGATTTTTAAATACCAAATTCTCGTCGGCGGAAAAAACTGAAAAAAATTTGAGTAGAGATGTGGAGTGTGGTGGCCATTCCATCAATTTGAATTACCCCCATTACCCCATTACCCCCATTACTCTCACCCCCCCCCCCTTAAATACGCGCTTGGATTCAACGCACACAATAGTTTTTGACGTATGTCAATGTATGTGTCAAAATACCGCAACGAACTCAACCAACCTTTTTCCAGTCGATTCCTTAGACTTTAGCCTATCTTTTGATATGCAACAAAGTGAAAGTCGATGTTCCATCGCCTACTACGTTTTTTTTAATGACAAATGACAATAACTCGACTTTTTTAAATGCAAAACCCTATATTTCATTGCATCATTGCATGGCATTTCTAAGAGCTTTTTGCCGA
Source organism: Gonioctena quinquepunctata (assembly GCA_018342105.1). Taxonomy (NCBI): domain Eukaryota; kingdom Metazoa; phylum Arthropoda; class Insecta; order Coleoptera; family Chrysomelidae; genus Gonioctena; species Gonioctena quinquepunctata. Next base: position 353,972 of record JAFIRS010000737.1, on the reverse strand, counting down.
AAGAGAATTTGTGGGGTCCACTTTGTAAATAAGAAATGTTGATGATTTTTTCGAAAAAAAAGGAATTGAGTAGGCCGCTCTCGTAAAATTTGACACATCCATACAATTCCGAAAGGAATGTTTCAACAAAATGAAATTGTAATAGAAACAAAAGTACATCACAAAGGAAACAATTATATTAATCTTCACAAGAACAGGAAAGGGTGACTAACAGGAAACAATGTAAATTTTTTGAGAAAAGGCTGCTTATTAATGCTCATATAGGTCACCATCATGTTCCACACAAGCTTCTAGTCTTCTGGTAATCTGGGTTGCAAAAAATCATAATTATTTTGAAAAACATAAAAAACACGATTTTTTGAAAAAAACTAGATTTTTGTAATTTTTTCGTTTTTTTTTTCTATTCTTCGTTGGTTTTTTTTTTCCTATAAATAAGACAAGTTGCTATTTCCAACACGATTTCTGGCTTTTAAAAACAACACACCAATCCATGACCACAATTATCACCCGATACAGACACATATAAAATTATGCCGCTTTGTAAAAGACGAATAATGTCAGACCTATCCACACTTTACAAAATTATCAATCATGAAATCGACAGCTCTCATTTACTTGCGAAAATAAACTTCAATGTTCCCGGTAAAGATAATCTAAGACACTATGTCCCCTTCAACATTCCCTATTGAAGAACGAATCTAGCACAAAACTCCCCATTAGTTCGTATGCAGAGGTCATTCAACTTAAACTGTAACAACTCTAATTTATCACACGATATTTTCTCTATCAACCTGTATCAACTCGAAACCCTGTTAAAAAACTGTTTCTGAGTTAGAATAAGAGTACATGTCGTTTTTCTGCCTTTTTCTAGCTTTCTGTTCTGTAAGTAGTATTTATATATACAAAAGAACTCAACTGAACAACTTGAATATCTAACACATTTATGTACATATATGCATTGTCTGTATCAGATATAATTTACTCATAAGTTACATCTACTATTGCAAATAACTTAGAACTATTTCTTTGCGGATGTTTTTTTTGGAACTCTGTTCTGTTAGCATCCTGAAATTGTAAATAAATAAATAAAGGGACTGGAATTGAGGATAGCCTCAATTACCAAGAATTCTCTTAAGATGGAATTTCGCTGATTTAACACAGGCTTCCCAAAGGCCCCCAAAGTTGGGTGCGTGGTGACATAAAATGCCAATTTATTTCATTCATCGCCAAAAACTCAGTGAATTTTGAATTTTACTTTAGGTTTAATAATGTAATTTTCATCTCTTTCTCAGCACCAACAAAATTTGTGCCGTTATCTGATTAAAAAAAGAATCATCGAAATCGGACTACTCTGTAAAAAGTTATGCGTGGTCATACATAAAAAAAATATACAGGGTGAGTCAGAATAAGACCGATAAACTCCGACTACAGGTTCCTCACCTCATTTCGAGGTGAAAAGTTGCGATCAAGGTATGTCCTAAAATTCATCCCCTCTGAGATACAGGGTGTCGAAAGTACGAAAAAAATTAAGATTTAATTTGGTTTCTCCAAAATTTCTGAAGGAAAAAAATTGAAACATGGTACACTAATCAAGGTTTATCAACGTGCTAATTTAAAGTTATAATTTTTTATTTTCCTAAACCAGTGGCGCAGTTACGATGGTATGTGGTCATATGTTCCTTCATATTTTCTTGGGAAAAGTAAATGGACAAAAGAGCGTTTGACATCAGTTCGGCTCACCGATACTCAACCTAAAAGTCAACATTCCATGTGCTTAAAAGTGGAGGTTTCTGAGATAATTGAGAAAAACTGAAGATATGTCCTTAGTAGAGACATAATTTCCTATGTGCCATAATCGCATAATGCTAATTTCTTACAACATATCGGAATATGTGTCAACCTTCTGAACATTTTTTAATGTTGGGAGAATCGGAAACATAATACGGGTGAGTCGGAATGAGACCGATAACTCCATTTTTTCATTCATCTTATTATTTGATCGAATCGATGTCGCGGATTCACTGATATGTTACCATATTTCTTGCATATGATTGTTTTGACAGATCAACTGACAAACAAACCCAACCTCAAATTCATAATACTCCACTTAGATAAGAGTCTGAAATAATTTTCGCGAAAAAAGTTTATGTTGGAGTATCATTATCAAAGCCATTTATGATTGAATTATCTAAAAAAAATTTTTTAATTAAAAAGGTTTATGGGTCACTAAACAAACAAGGATTAAAGCAAAGTTAAATGGGCCACCATTTTGTTCAATACACAATTGGATCCAATCATGTTCGCACGCTTTGGAATATTCCTGGTGTATCGTGTATTAACGTACATGCTGCTGAAATTCTTGCCGTTAAATCTTGCACAGATTCTACAGGTGTTTCATACACTAGGGATTCAAGGTATCCCCACAAAAAAAGTAGAGTGGAGTTAAATCCGGAGAACGTGCAGGCCAATGTATGGGACCACGTCTACCTATCCACCAAACATAGAATGTTTGATCAAGAAATTGACGAACGATACGTTGGAAATGGGCCGGTGCTCCGTCATATTAATACCACATTCTTTGACGAACCAATAGAGGTACGTCTTCAAGTAGCCCAGGTAAAACATGTTCAAGAAACACTCGGTAGTTCTGCCCATTCAAACGGGGAGGAAGAAGATATGGTCCAACGATACGAATGCCTACCCAAATATTCACTGAAAACTTTTGTTGGTAGCCTTTTCAAAACATTCCATGCCGATTTTGTTCATCCCATAAATGGCTGTCCCTACTATTGAAATATCCATCTCTTGTGAAACATGCCTCATCCGTGAATATAACATATCTAGAAAAGTCGTTTGCTCCTTCAAACACCATTCACAAAAAAATCTACGAGGGCCATAATCACCAGCATCTAGAGACCATCACCTTCTGTAGGCAAAATGGATACAATAGTTGTTCACGTGCAACCCGACTTACTGTTGATTGTGACACTTGTAACCTTTACGAAATAGCGCGAGTGCTGGTAGAAGGATCTGCTGCTAATCGTTCAAGAATTTGTTGTTCCGTAACATTAGCTCTTTTTGTTCTACTCGCACCACAATGGTGTTTACTAAATTTAAAGGACCCCGTTCCTTCAATCGTCGATGCACAGCTATAAAAGTAGTGAAATGGGGATGATGTCTGTTTGGATATCTATGTTGATATAATTCAGCAGCGGCTCAGGCATTCCCCCCTGTTTCACCATAAACGAAATGCATATCTGTATATTCTTCAAATGAATAATCCATTCTGAAACGATGTTCACTGACTTAAATGATGACAGATGACTTGACAATAATTAAAACTGTTTTGGGTTACTGTCAATTATGTCGAATGTAAGTATCGATATCAGTTTGTTTCTACCGGGAACAATGAAAAAAGGCTACGTTTCTTTTTAGTACTAAATTTCGTGTGTGTAGGTAGGCCTACCACAAACTAGCATGAAATGCTCAACTAGTTTCACTAATCGAAAGAAATCTTTTAAGTAGATGTTAATACACAATAATTGTTTTTCTTCATCAAAAACATGTTGATTGGATAATATTTTCCTAGATAATTCAATCAGAAATGGCTTTGATAATGATACTCCAACATAACCTCCAACAAATTAAGAGTACATATCTTCAGTTTTTCGCAAACATTATTTCAGACCTGAACTCTTATCTAAGTGGAGTATTATGAATTTGAGGTTGGGTTTGTTTGTCAGTTGATCTGTCAAAACAATCATATGCAAGAAAGCATGGTAACATATCAGTGAATCCACGACATCGATTCGATCAAATAATATGATGAATGAAAAAATGTATTTATCGTTCTCATTCTGACTCACCCGTACTATGTTTCCGATGTTGTAAGAAATTAGCATTATGCGATTATTGCACATAGGAAATTATGTCTCTACTAAGGACGTGTCTTCAGTTTTTCTCAATTATCTCAGAAACCTCCACTTTTAGGCACATGGAATGTCATGACTTTTAGGATGAGTATCGATGAGTCGAACTGATGTCAAACGCTCATTTGTCCATTCACTTGTCCCAAGAAAATATGAAGGAACATAGGACCACATACCATCGTAACTACGCCACTGGTTTATGAAAATGAAAAATTATAACATCAAATTAGCACGTTGATAAACCTTGATTAGTGTACCAAGTTTCAAATTTTTTCCTCAGGACTTTTGGAGAAAACAAATTAAATCTTAAATTTTTTCGTACTTTCGACACTCTGTATCTCAGAGGGGATGCATTTTAGGACATACCTTGATAGCAACTTTTCACCTCGAAATGAGGTAAGAAATCTGTAGTCGGAGTTTGTCGGTCTTATTCTGACTCACCCTGTATATACGCGTCGACTAGAAAACCTCCTCCTTTTTTTTCGTCGGTTAAAAAATATACGCAACAAGAAAAATTACTTCAATCTGAAGAAGATTTTGCCATATAATGTTATTGTGAAAAGACGATTTTTTGGAAGAATGTTCACGTTTTCGACGCTGTAAATCATTACACATCAAAAAAAAATTCATACAAAAAATTTAGGGAATTTAGACTCCTTCAAATTTGTCGTAGGATCAACCGTTGAGGTATTATTTTGAAAAAAACAATTTTTTCTACCTTTAATCCAAGAACTTGGATTTTTTATCGGAGCCCGGAACTAACTGACATATCAAAATCTTGTGTAGGGCAGAGGAGGGGGTGAATTTATAATTATGTAACTCAAATTTCAGACAATATGAACAATACACGACATTGTTTTCAATAGAAGGCATGCTGTCGGAATAAAAATTGATTGGAATTTTCAAAGTTATTTATCAGTTATGTGATATATTGATTGTATAATTATGTTCATTTGTTAATGTTGGAGAAATCTTTCTGTATCTGACATCTCGAAACTTGTGGAGTGAGGCTGTCGTCTATTTTTGTGATCAAGATACATAAACACGACTCTGGAATTAAACCAGTCTCCCACATTTAATCATTTCCACACAAACACTCTATTCTAAATTTATAAACCGCTAAGCAACGAACTCATTCGTCCATCCGAAACTTTTCAAGCAGAAATGAAAAATGAGACGCGAGTGTGAAAAAAATCAGTAGATGATCACACCACTATGGCTAACTCTAATTTTTATTCTTATTTATGTGTAGGGACAGTGGGGGTAAAATGCACCAAAAAGACCTTTTGAATTTTTTGATAAATATTGTTTAATAAATCAATTTAACTTTGTTGTACAACTGTCAAAAAAACTTGACATTTTTGCATTTCTATTGCTGTGTTAACGTTTTCTTTTTATCACTGCAAAAATTATTCTTAGAAAAAAACATCAAACATTACTTTTTGAAGAATTTATTTTCAACAAAGTGAAATAATCATTTTTTTTATTGTTTATAACCGCCAACTCAATTGCAAAGCAACCCTCGGAAGTCAGAGACTTGTGTGAGTTAAGAAGACGGAAACCTTAGCTTTTTAAGTGTCATCCGAAGGACTATTTATTGGAATAATAATTGATGGTGAAGTTTGAACATTTACTTCCAATATAAATTCCCGAAAATGTTTCACCTTGCTGCTGCTCAGAAACCCTAGATATTTTTTGAAAACTTGATTTCACAATTTCATCAGATATTTCAATTTGTTTGGAAGCAGATGGACAATTCAAAATTTAATTACAAATCTCAATTTTGTTATTCAAACTGTCTTATATACAGGGTGTTACCAAATAAGAGCGAAAAGTGTTAGGGGCTGATTCCTTGTCAAAAATTAAAGGGGGTATTTCATGTAAACAAAAGTTCTTAGGCCTCTCCTTGAAAAGTTACACGCTTCCAAAAATGAGAAAAAAAATTTTTTTTTTCTTGAAATTGCTGAAGAGTTGGAGCTATGCCATTTTGTGGGATGTTCTTCCAATAAAAAGGCTACCTATGCATATTTTTTTAATTTTGTTGTGATCTTTTAAAGGGTGAAACATGCAACCCCTATTCCATTTTTACCAGAACTTTTTAACGAAACAAAATTTCCCAAACAAAACATGTGTTGAAAAGAACGATTCATTGCAAAACTTTTTTAACTCTTGTATTGTGTCCGTAAAAGCAATAGTTTCCTAATAAAAAAATGCATGAACGGATCTTCTGTAAATGGAATCGAAAAAATCTAGTAGGTGGCTGTCACGTTTTGTTTGCACAACTTGTGACTTCAATCGTAGTATTTTAAAATTATTCCGCTTGTTTTAACTTTTAATGTAGGCATGTACCAGTACCATGCTTGGTTTCAATAGAATATCAAATTAAAAATACAAACAAAACAAAATTAGGTATATTACAACAAAAAAGGAGGCAACAAGATCAAACGGAACGGAGTTATAAAAACTGCTCGAAATGACCACCTCCAACCATTAGACCGGAATCAAGCCTTCGTCTCATAGACTGGCGCAAACGTTGAAAAATTCCTGGTGTGTTTTGGATTGTCTCGCAGGCTGCAATGATGTGATTCCTTAAATCATTCACACATTCAATGGAGGTCGTATGAACCAAGGACTTCAGGTGACCCCAGATGAAAAAGTCCAAGAGGTTTAAGTCTGGAGATCTGGGAGGCCAAGGTTGAGGTTCTGCTCTGCCTATCCAACGATTTGGATACACGTCGTCCAAGTACTGTCGAGCAGTTATGTTGAAATCGACAGGCACACCATCGTGCATAAAACACATTCGTTGTCGAATAGCTAGTGGAACATTTTCAAGTAAAATGGGAAGTTGCTCCTAGAGAAAATTTGTATAGGTTGCACCAGTTAGCCTAAACGGTAGAAAATACGGTCCAATAATATTTTCGCCAATAATTTCGACCCACATGATAAGTGAAAATTCATATTGATACCGACCTTCTTGAATTGCATGTGGGTTATCTTCGGCCCATAGATGATTGTTATGGAAATTTGTAATGCCTTGCCTTGAAAAGTTGGATTCGTCAGTGAATATTACGTTCTACAAATTGAGCATTTTGGGTAATTATTTGAAGACTCCATTGACAAAAACATGGGGAAAATCTCGCGGCAAAAGTAGACTCGTTGAATATGGTAAGGATACAATTGGTGATTCTTTAAAATTTTCCAGATTAGTTTATTGCTAACATTAAGTGTGTTAGCAATTTGTCTTGTACTTAATATTCCGGACGATCTTCAAGCATATTGAGAACCTCTTCTTCCAGTGCCACCGTTCTTATTACTCGTGGACGACCACAATCAGTTGTATGTTTTTGAAAAGTCTCTCTTTCACAGAAACGTTGGTGAAGATGTGCAAAAATTTGAGGATACATCTCTGCATAGAGTCGTCTAGATTCCAAAGAATTTCCATTGGCACGACCATACATAAAATGCATATCGGCCATGTCAGCGTTAGTGTAATTATTCATATTGATGATTCAAAAGACCAGGGCCGGATTAAAAGGTGTGGAGGCCCTGGGGAAACAAAGGAGTGGAGGCCCCTAATTATTTTTCAAACAATTTTTTTTTTTTATTTATTGCGGAACAAATCAAATTATTTCAACACGAGCATATGTAGGTATAATAAAATACAAGAAATAAATTAAATTACAGCGTAAACGAATGGATTCTTGCGTGCTTTTTTCGACGAAAAATCATTGATGGTTTCGGTCAAATCCAGCATCCGGAGAAAATCATTCTCAATGCTAAGAAGCGATAACTTTGATAGGCGGCTTTGTCTCATCGTAATTGGCCTATTTTTTTAATTTTGGAAAGTGAGCGTTTTCCAGTGCAATTTGACATCATCACATTCTCAGTTGTAATATCACAAGAGAGTGAAAATAATTCGACAGATTTTCGAAAACTTGTTGCCAGGCAATAGACAAGAGAGACCAACTGGCTCGAGTGGCTATTGCCAACAAGTTTGAGAAAGAAATCTAGATAATTATTTTCTACTATCTACTATATCGAACTCTCGTGTGGTATTCTTTAGATTATTTTTTGATGTTACGATCATAAACACATTTCCTTGCAAAATTATATAATGTACTAAACCGGTTTTGATTCATTTCACACTTTTCATGCGAATTGATGACAGACGTCAAATTAAAAATATAGGTTGTCAGACAATAAAAACAAAATACCTCAAATTATTCCCGCGACAATTTTCTAGGTAGAATATTACCACTATTGATTGGCCAAAACGTATATGAATTATTTGAATTGAACGTTTCCATTGGTTTCTAGCAATGTCAAAAAATAATCACTGTAATTTCAATGTTTGAAAATGTAGCTCTGAAATTTTGGTTTTCAAGAATTTGATAGTAGAACATCTTAGATTGGTTTTTTGATAAACCTTTTTCAGAAGGATTTACATTTGTTGCGGAATGTTATCCTTCTCTTAGACTCACACTTTCAGATTTCGGGGATTTCTCTGTTACAAGCGCACTTGTCAACGCCAATAAATAAGAAAAACAGGTATAGACGGGCAAAGTGTTTGTAGAATCGGCAGAAAAATAGTCAACAGAATTTGAACTTTTGTTCTATTATGGAATGCGCACAGGGCTCTTATGAATAATTTGATGCAATCATATTCATAAATTGAAATATTATTTTCTTTTGCTTATGATTATTGAATTTCACTGTGTATCTAGATCGCTTGTGTCATTCTAAGAATACATCGACAGAAAATCCTTCATTTAATAAAAAAAAATGTATATTTTTTTTTAAATTCAATTGTTCTTGTTTTCACAGCTAATTTCGATACGATATGATATTTTGTATAATAGTATGATGTTTTACTTGGTGATTGTTTCTCGCATATACACATGATTCATCATATCGAAGATGAATATTAACCATGGATTTTGACAAGAATACAAAACATGTTTTTGAATGTTTAAAACGAAAAATGAGAGAAAAAAGTGGGAGAACTGCTCTTTCGTTGTCAGATTTTTTATATATAATTTCGCATATCCTTCGGTATTTGTTAGAAAATTTTACCTAAAAATGTATATTGTGGAGACCCCTCTCTTGTGGAGGCCCCGGGGCTGCAGCCCCGTTTGTCCCCCTCTTAATCCGGCTCTGCAAAAGACACAATTGAACTTTCAACTACGACATAGAAATCAAAGATACTTGACAGCCACCTACTAGATTTTTTCGATTTTGAAATACTACGATTGAAGTCACAAGTTGTGCAAACAAAACGTGGCAGCCACCCACTAGATTTTTTAGATTCCATTTACAGAAGATCTGTTCATGCACAATGTTGAATTTTATTTTTTTATCAGGAAACTATTGCTTTTACGGACACAACACAGGAGTTGAAGAAGTTTTGCAATGAATCGTTCTTTTCAACACATATTTTTAAATTGAAAAATTTAGTTTTTTGTAAATGTTCTGTTAAAAAATGGAATAGGGGTTGCATGTTTCACCCCTTTAAAAGATCACAACAAAATTAAAAAAATATCCATAGGTAGCTTTCTTATTGGTAGAACATGCCCAAAAAATGCGATTTCTTCAACTCTCCAGCAATTTCAAGAAATTTTTTTTTTCTCATTTTTGGAAACGTGTAACTTTTCAAGGAAAGGCCTAAGAGCTTTTATTTACATGAAAGACCCCATTCAATTTTCGACAAGGAATCACCCCCTAAAAACTTTCGTACTTATTTGGTAACACCCTGTATATGCTTCTGCTACGGTGGCAGATTTCCAGCCAGCGTGACGTTATATGTCTTATGTCGCCCCCTGCATTGGCCAAGAGAGCATAGACAAGAGTTCTATACTGATACAAGAGAGTTGCAGAGCTTCTCCTAAACAGTGACCTATATAGCTCTTATACATATCTTTTCCCATTTTGCGATCTAGCTGGGAATTTATCCTATTTTATTAATTCCCACAGGTTGGTTAACATAATTTCCACTCGAATATTTTAAAAATAATCTATTACTTTTTGTATGGGGCGGCCGTAGGGTAGAACTTGCGGTATATCTCAATATAATCAAACATTCTTGGCAAAAGGTCCTTGTATCCGGTATTTTAACAATCAATACGGACCCAGCATCTTCAATGGCATTAATATTTGTATATAATAATTCTTCACGGCGACAAGCACCCCTTATACCCAAAATCAATGCAACCTACAATTGAGAAATTATCGATATTATTGAAATATTATAAAATATGATTATTTGTACCTTATGAAATGAATTTGTTACATTATCAGCATCTTGAATACATTTATTGATAACATTCCTCGATAAAACTTTAGATTTCTTTTCTCGGTATCCGACGCTTTTATTCTTAATGAGCGGAGCCAATTTTGAAAACATCCTTAGGTCAATATTTTCTTTAACATTCAATATACTTATCAACATTGAGTGGACACTCCATAACGTAGGTTTCAAAATGTTAGATTTTTCCTCAAAATATATAAACACATTTTCAGACACCTTTCTTGTCGCACCATTCACGAAATTGGTCACATGTTTTCTCATATACTAACTTGGATTTGGCCGGTAACATGTTAGATACTAACTATCGCATTTGCTACATAGGATATATCTGATGGGGTATCGCTGCCACTACCATGATCAACATCCATTTTATTGAAAATAATTCGAAATTGAAGCAAATTAGGCAATCCAAACCACGTGACTTTTCAATATGACGGCAATGGTCAAATAATGAAATGAGCTTTTTCGACCTGGGATCTTCTAGGACCATTGACTATACATACTCCAATGAATGGTTGTTCAGCTTTTAAAATAATTTACATAAAATAGGACTACTATTACCTATTTTTTACCTCAGTTTTCTCCTTTTATCTAGTTTATCCTTTCTGTTAACATCTGCTGCTCGTTTTCTTGCATTTTTGAGATACATGTCCCATGTGTTGAGACGGTACCCAGTCAGGATGCTGTTTATCTTCGAGAGCAGCCGGTTTGCATAGAAAAAGTTACTACCTTGAGTATAAAGTACCTTTTACCCTACTAGGAGAGTTACGAGTAGAATGATTTAATAAAACGCCTACCAGTTATATAGTGTTTACTGCAAACATTTTGGTGTTTCAATATAGATTCTGTCAGATCGTTTCTTTTTATTGCTGCAATTCAGGAAGCCCTGCGAAGTTTAGACAAATCGTTTTTTTCCGTCGAAAACTTGTGTTTCGTCTCTGCAGGAACGGCATAAAATGATATTAGAACGGCTTCCACAACCAACTTCAATACATATCGCAGGCATTTAAAATAAAGACAAACACTTACACTATTCAAAACCCGCAATTTACAGCAAAAAATCTGAAAAAGATCAATGAATCTAGGGTAAACAAACAGTGGCTTTAGAGTTATTTGACCATTGCCGCCATATTGAATTTATTTTGACAGGTCGTTGGATTGCCCTATATACGAACAAACTATAAATGTATGACGCGGGTTGCCAACAAACCGTTTCTATACTAACGACACAGAAAGATGACTAGATGCTGAAATGATAAAATTGCGTAGGAAGTATTGATTAAATATTTGATTTGTGGAGAAAATTCACTTCTTGACAAAAAATAAAGAATTCGTTATTTTTGATCCATGTCAAGATGTATAGGAAATATCCATGTCAAGATGTATAGGAAATATTTATTTGTACAAACAATTTTTGTATTTCGTTTATAAAATTCGTGTTTTTATGGCACATTCGGGAGAGAAAAATTAACATTCTCATATTTTATGAATAATACAGTTTTTTAAACGATTTTAATGTTTCACTGTGCCCCAGGTCCGAGACAGGATGAAACAGCCTCGGGGCCAAGGCCGCACCCAGGGGGGGGGGGGTTAGGGTCAAAATCCTCCCCCGAAATCTGTAAAATTATCTGGAATAAGATGAAGATTAGGTAGTTTTCTGTACATACCATACATTAATTAACATTTTTCAATTTTGTTTAAATGCCCTTAGTTTTTCTATATAAATTATTCGTAATAATCCAACTAATGATCCTGAGAAGTATTTCCGAATAAAAGTTGCTGCCAACCCCCCTCCCCTCGAAATTTTACTCTGGGTACGGGATCAAATAAGAGTTAATGTCCACAGAGAGATCACAGTTAAATGAAAATCAATATTATAACTAACAAAATATCTCTTAATCAACCTAAAGTAATGGAGAATAAAATAATTAATAAAAAAACATTTTAAAGATAAGCTTTTATTCCAATGCAATAAAAAGTAAAAAATTATAGCTTTGGATGCGTGACGTAGGTTATTCCGTGAGTTATATATAGATTCAAAACCTTGCCGCGCAAAGCTCGAATACAGAAGCGACAAGCTTTTGAATCTATAACTCACGGAATAACCTACGTCACACATCCAAGGCAATTATTTTTTACTTTTTAGTGCATTTGAATGAAAAGTTTTTTTATTCATTATTTTATTTGGTGCTTTTTAGTACTTAAGTACGTCTCAAACTCTTAAACAATGCATTTTTGTTAAAGCATCGTTATTATGAGGCCTTTTTCTCCTGTAAGTTCTAAGGTATCTAGTCCTTCAATGAGGAGACCATCCAAAGATTAACTCATCCGCCATCTTGCAGTTGCCATCTTCAATTTATGAATTTGAACTAAAATCAATAATCTTCGACTATATTCATAATCTCCGACGCCGAAAACCCCCACGTACCAATTTTGAATAGAATGGGACCATAGACACAGAGATCATCGACCATCATGGAGCCGCCATTTTGATTTGATGAATTTTGGAGAAAAACTCATAATCTTCGGCCCTGAAAACCCCCACATATAAATTTTGAATTGAATAGAACCATAATCACAAAACTCCTCCACCATTTTGGAGCCGCCATCTTGAAGTCATAAATTTTGTCAAAACATTCATAATCTCCGACCCCGAAAACCCCCACATTCCAATTTTGAATCGAATCGTACCACAATCGCAAAACTCGGCCGCCATCTTGAATTTATGAATGTTATAATTACAAATCTCGTCCGTCATTTTTTTTTTCTCTAACAAAAATTTAACAATGCATTGTCACCGGAATTATGAACACCTGCCAAATTTCAGCTCAATCGGATGTCTGCAAGTGCTCCAAAAATGGGTTACAAATTTTGAACCGGAAAGAATGACAGAACGAATAAAAGCTTGTAATAAGATGTCTTCTTCGTGTTTTCATATGAATACTTGATATCGTATTCACAATTCTCGTCGTTTTCTGCAAATATTTGACCAACGATTTCTTTTTTTCGGCTCTACTGGAAATTGAACCAAAACAAAGTCATAAGCCACTGTCGACTTTTCCGTAGATAATGGTAAGCTGTCTCTCTTCTGAAGATATATACATTTCCGAAGCATTATCTGAACTTTCAGAGCTTGACACTTAATACTTATGTCACTTTCTCAGTATTTATTATTTCTTTCACTGTCTATTTCTTCGTATTATTTGGGATTTTCTCTATGCTATCACGTGTAAGATCTTCTATTTCCATTTTTACCGGAGTATCAGTTAAAATTAAACTCTTTTCTTTCTTCCTTTTGTTGGTTCATTTTGTTTTAGCATTATTTCTACGTCCTATTGCGATGTAAAAATTTGTTTTGACTTTCTTCAATGTTTTGTGGATTTTGGACTATTGAAAGATCAGCGTCATTTGAAATAAACGTATGTTTTTCAAGAGTAAACAGCGTATGGTTCCCGATTTTCAGAAATAGGAATTGATGTGCGTTGGCCTTGATTTTCAGGAGTAGGCATCACTCTCTGTGGTAATTCTGAATCGTTATTCAAAGATCGATTTATTACCTACTTCACTGGCAAATAAGACAGTCATCTTTGAAAATTCCGTGATCAAACGGAAAAATTCCTGTCTTCTTAAACCCTGCATTGATATTCATTGGTATCATACTCTTTACAACTGCCTGATTCATAAGCATGCAGTTTGTAGGCCAGTAGAGATAGACATGATTTTCCCAAAATTTAATAATAATTTCAAAAGTTTTAAAACTTCAGAAGAGTGAAGAGCACTTCCATATGATATGTAGTCTGATTTTGCAACCCTTTTTTCTGAACGGAAGATGTTGAAAATCAGGATTTAATGAATTTTCACATTACAGCGCGGAAAAATTTGCAAAAGTTCTTCAAACTTCCGAAGTTTTAAAAAAAAGCAATTTACATCCTCTGATAAATTTGCAACCACTCATACAAAACGGAACTGTCTGTTTTATCGAAAAAAAATTGTTGTTAGTCCTAATTTTTCGATGAAAATTCCAAAAGTTCTGCAAACTCGAAAAAATAACTAAAATAATGTTCTTGACAAGAGTTTTAATTTGCAACCTCATGCGTCATACGGAAAATATATTTTTCCATTAAATTGTTTTTTTTTATTGAAATAAGTATCGGAATTATTAAAAAATTATAACAAAAGTTTCAAATAATGGTTGCAAGTGGAGATATCCTGACGTAGAATGTTTTCATTAATTTGCAACCTCGTCTGCAACACGGAAATGGGGGAAAATCAAAAGAAAAATATTTTCGTACTTGTACTCTATCTACCAAAAAAAGCAAAAGTTTTGCGAATCGGGCAGACAACTCATTTTACCAATTGGTGGCAGTATAATAATTCGCAAACTATGTTACAATGCGGAACATTGGGAATAAAAAAAAAATAGTTTTGCAACACTTGTGTTATCTGAATAATAAAGATTTTTATATACCTAATAAATGACATTCATTGTGTTACCAAGTCAACTATCGACCAAGGAGAAGCTCGTCAACGATAGGTGAAATCATTCAATGTTGAAAGCTAACGTTTTCGATATGAATTCAAAACATCATATTACAATTAGGAATTTGCATAAAAAAATACTCTTGAATACGTTTGATGGAGGATCGAGTATCTCTCGACACGTTCTCATAATTTTATTGATTCATTAAAAAATGTAGGAAATATTGAGATTTAAAAAACACTCGTTCAATTGTACATTAGTACGATTAATCTAAAACTGTTTTACGTCACAGTGTTCAGTGTTTACAGAGTAATGAATGCACAGCAGTTTAGTAACATGATTTATTACCGGAATAACAAAAGAAGACTGACAATTGTATTTTTATGACATACAACTATTTAACTAATCAAAAACAATGCACATTCATCTAATAGTCCTGGAGCTACAACTGAAATAGCCTACCAACATGTTTTTCCATCTTTATTTTCAAAAATTAATGATTCTTATGTGTCTATTACATTTCAGTCCTCCATTCGGGTTTAATAAAATTGTTCATGAGCAACCACAATTGGAGTAAGAAAATCGAGTGGAAAGGTGAATTATAATTTTATTCAATTCAAGAAATACATACCTGTCAAAATTAAATTTGATATGTAATATCGATTTCATAATTTTTTATTTTTCAGCAACGTTTCTGTTTGATGATGAAAATTATGTACTTGCGAGATATACAATCGATAACGTTTTGATATCCTTCTTTCCATAGAGCATCGATTACTCATTTTAAAATGTCGTCGATTGCTATAAAGTCATGTTATGACAAGTAAAAATTTTAAATGAAGAATAATTTCATGTCATTCCTAATGCGATAAAAAATAAATGTCTTTCAATGGTCTTTTAGCAGAATTTAGCAAAATTTTGTAATATATTAGATTAAATTTATCTCGCTGATTAGTAGAAAACAGTGATTGGTTCTGAGATCAATAATTAGTTTCAAATTTTTTAATGGTTAACTACGTAACCGTTTCATTTTTCGAATGCAATTTCAGTCAACCAGTACAAAATATAACAGATACGCGATGGATAATCAAGTATTTAACTGGACCACTGTAGATATGTAGGTCTAATATATATCTTAAACCTATTTGAACAACGTTTGCATTTATGGCCAAATTATAAAAAAAAACTGTTCCGTTGAACAATGACGGTTGCAAATCTCTTGCTTCACGTAAAATATTAGTCTCAATTTTAATTACAATTTGCATTACTTTTGCAATTATTTCAGAGGTTGTAAAAATGCAAAAAAAATATATTGGTGGATAAATAGCTTCCGTTTTTCGTATGAGGTTGCAAAGTTACATATACACTAAGATCAATATTCTCTTTATTTGCAACCACAATAAAAAACTTTTGTAATTATTTCAATGCTTGTGTGTATTGAAAATGGGAGCGTCGATAAAAAAGTTTGATAAATAAATGATGCGTTTTTCAGAAATGGTTGCAAATGTACGTGGATATTTTAAACTTTTTTTCCGTTCACTTATCCAATTTGCAGAACTTTTGTAATCTTTTTAAACAAATTAAAATGAAAAACTAAAAAAAATTAAAAAAACAAGGTACCGTAACTTTTACAAGATTGCAAACTTAATGCATGTTGTAAAACACCATTACTATAGGTATGCCTAGTTTGCAGAACTTTTGCTATTTTCAGTGCAATAATAAAGCATGAAAACGTTTTTTGCAATCAAAACAATGTTCCTTTAATCGCAGACTTCTGCAAAATTTTAAAGTTTGTTTTCATCGATGCACTAACATACCATTGAAGTTTGGAAACTTTTGGAATTCATGTTAATTGATTGTCTATATCTACTGGCCTATTTTCAATACAGCGTGAAGTGGAGTTGAATGTGTGTGAAATAAAATTATTTGGTCAAATGTACATTGCATTATTCACTTTAGATCCAGTATAATGTATCAGAGGGATGCGATTATATTTTGCTTCGCTTTCGTGGTTTAATCCGATAATAAGACAAATCGTAAATCCCTATTCTCTATTATTTTTCGTAATTCGTAAATAATTATAACAGTGGATATTGGAATCTATAACACATAATCAAATTATATTATTTTTACAGTACTCCGTAAAGCCTTCGAAGCTTTCGACAACCAAAAATCCGGCAGCATCCCCTGTGACATGGTATCCGATATTCTCCGTCTTATGGGACAACCCTTCGACAAGAAGATTCTAGAAGAACTCATTGAGGAAGTTGATGCTGACAGTACGTATAATTACAAATTAAGGCTAATAATAAGTATATCCGTTTTATATTACAAATGGCACGAAAGAGGTTCATTGGGACTCTTTCATGCCATTTGGCATAGGGGTGACTATATCGGGAAGATAGATAGAATGGTCCGAGCAGGTCAAATACCTGGGAGTCATAGTGGATCGCCGACTCACCTGGAGACCACATATCAAGAACATTGCGATATTATATCCGCTGATCAACAGAACAGTAAATTATATCTGAAAAATAAAGTTATTATTCATAAAATGGTGTTCAGGCGTAGAACGGGCGCAAAAGAAAGTTCTGCGGATGATAACGAACGGATCGGATTCTTGAGGATTTAAATCTGCCTTCCATCAGAACATATCAGAGATCGTAATCAGATTATTTGGTTATACGGAAATTCGCTAAAATCCTCTCATCAGGGAGGCCGCTGATTATAATATAGTTGACCCCTGACATTTCAAACGTCTCAGTGATGGGCTACACATAAGATGTATAAAAACCCTGGTGCTTGCACTTATACCTGTAGAAGTTTGGGATCGACTTGGCGACACTTGGCCTACTTGATAATAGAGATTACTAGCATGTCAGATGGCGCCAATTTCGTTTTAGTTTCAATTCAGTAACAGGGTATATTTATTTCCTCAGCTTTTTTTTTTAGGCGAACTGTTCGCGGGTTCTAATTCTAGCTTTGCTATTGGTTGGAAAGATACATCTGTCAAACTTCACCAATAGCAAAACCAGCATTAGAAGCCCCCGAACATTGCACAAAGAAAGCACTGTCGTATTGTTTTTCGTATTTTGTAACATTTGAATTTGAGGTTAACTGAATTTTGACAGGCGGAGAATTGGAAATGAAATTGTCATGAAATTGCAGAAAATATAAAATTCAATGCATGCAATATGATGAACTATGGAAATCAAGATTTGTACTTGCTTTTGGTACTGAATACAGGCGAAAATTCGAATCTGCAGCTTTATATCCGAAATACAAATGTGGTCCATTCTACAAAAAGTATCCTCACACACTATAATACACTACCTGAAAATAAACAATTCCTCACGCACTAATAAAATGATGAACAAGTGATTTTTTAAAGAAGAAAATCAGAAATAAGCTAAGCAAGATTTCAAATCAAAGAGATGGAAAACGCATAGATACCGACGAAACACTGAAAATAATTCCATATGAGATGCTGCAGATGTCAAAAATTAAGTTCTGACATTAAGCGAGAATATAGACAAACATTTTTGGACGGCGCCATCTACCACAGAGAGAGAAGCTCTGTTGAAGTAACAGGTGGTGTCCCCTCGAAATTCTAAACAATATCGAATCAGTTCATTCACCAGGGTTTTCAGACATCTTAGCTACAGATCAGCCCATACAGAGTAGCATTCTTTTTCGAAAATAACAAAAAAAAATTAGACTTCAAAAATCTTTTTCTTTGTCATTTTTGAGAAACATCGACATGGCAAGGATTACAGATTTTCTCTAGTTCTTGCCAGTTAAAATTCTAAATTTGTTCATGGTTTTAGCCCTCTTTTGAGTCGAAACAGTACGAGCCTCAGGGTTATACTCGACATCTAATAGTGATAGACCAAGTTAAAAATTTTGAGGATGACATTGCAGACCAGTATATTTTGTTTCTGATTGGGAGTGATCTCCTCCCTAAGAGACAGTAGAATTTGCTAAATTTGATAACTAATTGTTTCCGCCTTTTTTTTCAAGTGAGTTCTCTATCCAGATGCATATCGTTTTCCCAAAATCAATTGCAGAAGCATAAAAAAGTCTTGCGGCGAAATTGTGTGAGCAGCAGTGGCGGAGATAACTAATTTTATTTAGATATTTTAAGATTTTAAAAATACTTCATAAATAATGAAAAATGAAAAAAAATTAAAGACAAGCTTTTATTTATACAAATACATTAAGAAAGAAAAATAATTCCTTTCATTGTTTGATGTAGGTTATTATTATATCCTAAAACGTATTTCGATCGGCACACACCAAGACCATAGACGCGCTACTGGTTTTTAATCTTTCAGAGCTATTAAAACACAAATATAACGCGTGATTTATGACCTCCCTTCGTAGAGACACAGCTGCCAGCATTATATCCAACTTGATTGGTCCAGACGAATCGGTTGTATAAACTGACAGCCCTCACTCGAGTCCACGTTGACTAATGGCTCTTTTGATGTACCGTTTGCCGACGGCGAATGTTTACGAGTAGTACAGATTATTTTTTGTTCCGTTTCTTCGCATATACGCTCGTGTTAGCGAAGTGAGTTTTCATTTGCTCCCTATAGAAACAGCTTCTGCAATTGATATTGGATCGACTATACCCAAATATTTTACGCTTCTTCTGGTATATAACTGTTAATTTTCTATCATATTTCTATGTTGAAATTTGATTTTATTCCAGTCTTCTGTGATGTTTAGATTGTTTCACAGAATTCTCGCAATTTCCAATGTATCTCGAGAATTGCTATTACAGCAGTGTCGTCTGCAAACATCACTATGTTATTTGCATGCGTGTGTAAGTCAGCTGTAGAAAGTAGGTATAGTAGTAGTTCCAGAACAGTAGGTATCTTGAGGAACACTAGATTTTATGTGGTATAAATGTACTCAAGTATGAGTTCAGAATCAAGTACATCTCTTCTGAAATATTATTTTGAAGTTTGTATCGTAGTCCTCCATGCCGGACCTGTCTATATACAGATCTGGAATAAAATTATCGGCATATAGTTCCAGTCGACCAGTACAAAATATAAGAGATGCAATGGATAATCCAGTATATAACTGGACGACTGTAGAATGTTGAGGTCCAGTTGAATACTTGATTATACGTCGCGTATATCTGTTAAATTTTGTACTGGTCTACTGGAACTGTATCTAGCTCATCAGAAGTATTTCTTTGCGTCAAAGAGTTATTTGACCGACATGAAACGTTTCGGGAAGGAATTCTCTTTGCAGATGCCGCCTTGACATAGGCGTCGGTATATCATTTTTCAGTAGTATTTTTTCAATTACTTATTCTTACAATCATAGCCCCATGTAAAAGTAGACACATGTTATCTCAACTAAATTTTATTATTTGTTTCGAAAGGCCTCCAGAAAGCCATATCGATAAAATTATTTTCAATGGATAATTCCTAACCTCACCAACACACGGCACTGATTAAGGAATATTGTGGACTCGGGAAATCATGCGGCTTCAGATAACATGTGTCCAATCCAGCTAGCCGAGCTTTTATTACTCAAATATATTTGATGGCGCCTTTACTAACAATCTGGGCAACTAGGGTCACACGCCAGAACTTGTTATGATTGTACCAGGAACGCTTTGAAAGTAAAAACACTGGTAGTATATAAATTTCCCATTTGCCGAGCAGTGCCTATGAACACTCCTCGTAGTGCTCTTATTTTTATTGCCGTTCCAATTGGGATTACAATAACTTTACCTACTTGTTCAATCGTCCCGAGTTGTTCTCTAAAATCAAATTGGTGGTCTTGTATGATTTTTTTCCATTTTTTCGGGTCGCTTATAGCTTTTCAAAGATGTTTGCCATAATCAGTGAAATGCTGATGGACTTGTAAGAAGCAAGATCGTTTGTTGGTTTCCCCACTCCATGTATTTACGAGTATGATCATAACTATTCCTGTTCCAGCACATAAGCCTTTTTGGATCCAGATCATGTTTTATTACTTTAGTGACTACATTGGTGGAAATTATTTTTACTTTCGCATTGTCTCCTTGTGGCTCTTCAAGAAAAGTATATATTTTATCATCGTCTCCTTCATTTTTACCTTGGAATTGGTTGAAAGACCTTTTCTAGATATTTTGCAAAATATCAACATCATAAAGATCTTTCGAACTTACTTCCATATTACCCAGTCAGCAGTCAGCTTTTACCATGTCATTTCAGGCATTGGCAATTACACAAGTATATTAGGAAAAATGAAATATTCATGAGGAAATCGCGTCGGGTGACGGTAGATGGCTCTCAGTCTATTTGTAATAGAATATTTATGTTATCATTCGATTTCATATTCTATGATGCGACATTTTACGAGAGCTGTTTAAAAACAATGATTTTTTCGTTTTTGCCATCTCAGTCTAGAACAGTCGTAGAAAAAATATATTTGTGCAGTGCGCTTGTGGCTGCAAAATCCATAATTTGACAACCACTCATTAGCGTAGTTGGCAAAAGCGTGATATTCGTCGTGTCAAACAGTTTCATCTGATGTTTTTTTTTCGTCAATCATTTTTTAATGGAGCTATTAGCTGGATGGAGTGCTTTTGGCAACTGTTCAAATAAAACAATCTGAAATTTAAAATATTTTCGATTTTTTTTGCAGAATCTGGACGGCTCGAATTCGAAGAATTCGTAACACTAGCTGCCAAATTTATCGTTGAAGAGGATGATGAAGCTATGCAGAAAGAACTCAAAGAAGCCTTCAGGTTATACGACAAAGAAGGTGAGCATTCAAAAAATATTTCCTGAAGTTTGCCCTGAAACTTTTGCCACGCCATGTATTAAAAAAAAGATTACAAAAAGTGGTGGTTTAATGTGAATTAGAATGGTATGATTTCAGCGAATCCGAACACCCTCCAATACTAATGAATATTTCTAAATCCTCATAAGTAACAATCAAGCTCGTCGTTAAATGCTGCCTGTATATCTAAAAACTTGGGAGTTGGAACCTCTGTCAAATAGGAAAAAAGTTGGATGTCTGAAAATTATGTCTGGTAGTCAGGCCTGGATTTTGAGATATGGAGAAAAAAATAAATTCTATCTATTGTTTCCTTTATTCTGCTATTATTTCAAGAAATATAAAAAATAAGCCAGTGATAAGTACGTTTGATTTTCGATTCATTTCTAACATGAATATTAAATTATGGAAGGAAAGAATTCACGAGTGTGTGTCGATTCCTATGTCCTCGAATGGCTCAGATGGTAGAGTGTATGGCTAGAGATCATAAGGTCGTGGGTTCGACTCCCACTTGAGGAAGCTTTTTTTCTTCAATTTAATAATTTGTCCACTATGCCACAAAATTCCCTCTTTCATAAAAAAAAATTTTCTTCCCGATATTGCCACAATGTATAGCAAGCAAACAGAGCAATATTTTTTAATAATTGAAGACAAATGGTTATCCAAAAAAAGATTTCCGCCCGTTTTATTTTTCAAAACCAAAATTATATAAACATTTTATATTCTCTATATATTGTAATGTAAGAATGACAGGTGTTAGACCTAAATTGTAGTGATTCAGATCTGGAAACAATAATAAAAAAAGTTGAAATTAATTTTTTTTAGGAAATGGTTACATCCCCACCACCTGCCTCAAGGAAATTCTGAGGGAGTTAGACGACCAACTCACAGATAAGGAATTGGATATGATGATTGAAGAAATCGATACTGATGGATCAGGAACAGTAGATTTTGATGGTATGTTCTAAATCCTTGAAGTAATTTAGTGATGCGGAAAGCTGAATTAAAAAAAAAAGAAGGAAAATATTTCGAAACTTTTAATAATGGTCATTTCAATGTAGTGGTACAAAATTATCTTAAAAAAATCGAGTTTCTGGAACTTGACAAAACAAAATGTATTGCTCTAATAGGCTAAGAGCTGGTTTGCAGAAAACCTGGCCAAGGAAGTAACAGAATGAAATGTTCTTAAAATCACAGTAGGTACTCAAAGCAAACATGAAAAAAAAAAACATTTAGTGCCTGGCAAAATTTATCCATAAGTTTTGTATCTCCTTTTTTCCAATGTAGCAACATATTGGGAATACTTAAAATTTGTTATAGGGAGATGGCCAACTGGTCTAAGGCGTCAGTTTAAGTCTGGTTCTCAATAGTGTGGGTTCAAATCCCCTGACAGTTTTTTCACATTTTTCTCCTCGAAATTGAAAAATGATTTGTTTTGTTCAGAATAGTTTTCCATTATATTTCAGAACTCCTTCATCATAAACCACCATGTAAATGCACCTCTGAGTGGCAACAAATCACTAATTTCAACCACTTATAGGGAGTTTCTTAATGTGTTCTACACACTACAACACCGGAGAACTTGGGAGTTCTTCCCATCATAAGCAACAGTATATTTTTTAAATTCATTCTTGTCTGAGTCGAAGAGATCATATATTTTTATTAAGATCTGTAATGTGTTAATTGGCAAACATATTGGATTATTTTGTTTAATATGATTGATTCGGGTCTGAACCAAAAATAAAAACCATAGTAAATAACGCTTATTGGTAGTTTTTATGATTTTATATATAAATTTCTTGAATCTCATCTTTGTTCTATGAAAGCTGAATGTTTTCAGTTGTAATATCACAAGAGAGTGAGAATAAAGTGAAAATAATTCGACAGATTTTAGAAAACTTGATGCCAGGCAATAGACACGAGAGCCCAACGGGCAACAAGATTGAGAAAGAAATCTGGAAAATTATTTTCTACTTTATCGAACTCTCGTGTGGTATTCTATAGATTATTTTTTGATGTTACAATCACATTTCCTCGCACCATGATACAATGTACTGAACCGGTTTTGATTAATTTCTCACTTTCATGCGAATTGATGTCAGACGTCGAATTAAAAATATACATTACCAGACAAAAAAAACAAAATACTTACCTCAAATTATTCCCGCGGCAATTTTATAGGTAGAATATTCCCACTATAATAATGCTCTGATTGGCCAAAACGTACATGAATGATTAGAAATGTCAAAAAATAATTTTGACAATAGTTTCATGGAACAACAAAATCGTTAGGCTAAGCACAATTTTATCAAACAAATAAATATTTTTTTCTTTCAGAATTCATGGAAATGATGACAGGAGAAGTCTAAGCAGAACATCCAGGGATAACTTTGTACCTACACTTCAATCCTAATAATAAGTCATTTTTTGTTCTTCAATTCTTTATTTATAACTGTTAAAGGAGAGACAAACATGAAAAATATATATATTTTAGTTACATGTTTATACATATATATGGTTTAATAAATATAGTTTGAAAATCTCATATTTATCATTTTGTACCTTCAAGCGATATATAGTGCACAGTGAAAAAGTATTCATATATCATTTATACATATAAAATTTGATGTGTGTATTTGAATCGAATCGGATCCATTGAAACCTAAGTCTAAAATGAAAATAATGAAATTCTCTGAAAAACAATTGAGCCACAATTACTGCAATTTTCCCAAACATGTCATGAAAATAATATAAAGCGTGTAAAAACGAATCACTTGTTGATAATACTAAAAGCTTAGGATCCAAGTAGAAGATAAAATTAACAGAGATTTCACAAAAAAATACAGGAAATATTTTACTGATATATAATGACAAGTGTATAATGCCATTTTATATATATATACAGTGTCATACATAAAGTTCGCAACATATGGAAGTTTTTTTTATTAATAGATATAATGAAAATTTGACTTCGCAGTTAGTTTGTGCTTGAAAAACAGCCTCTTTCCTTTTGTCATGTGCTACTCTAAACCTTTTGTCATGCGCTACCCAAAATTTTGTCAAATTTTACAAAGAACAAAACATGTTTTAAATAAATTTTTTCAGATTTTTAACCATTGTAATTCACTATAAAATGGCATTATACACTAGTCATTCACGGGTGTGCAAGAGGTTTGATTACACCCTGTATATTGTAACGAAGCATTTTTTTAGAGCTCCGTTACTAAGCACGGCTAAAGTATATTCAACCTAACTTTGGTACGTCCCTGCCTATTTGGGGTTTCTATTAATTCTGGTCTGGTCTGGAAATCGATTGAGTGTTTAATTTAGGTAGTATTGACATTTTGGTCAATTGTTGGTTATTTTTACGGGTAAAAAAATATATGATTTATTTGCCAAATTGAACAGTGGAAAGTAGACCATTTTATTTTGTGTCCCCGCGGAAAACAATTTTTACATAAGCTCTGGCAAGTGTTTTCTTTTTCTTGTCAAGGGAAATCTTACCTAAATAGTTCTTTTATTTGCCCGTTATTAAAATTATTGAGTTATGTTTTCAGTTATTTGAGTTCAGGGAAAACGCCGAATGCAAACAACTGACGCGAATATTTACATCACTTAAATCAGTGAATAAAATTTTTTCTATTGTCTAAGTTCGGGGAAAACCCCCAATTTAAGCAATTGACGTATAAACCAATTACATAACAATAATTATTGGTCCCCGTTGTCCCGATTCAGGCACTAACCAAATCGGAACATCGGCCGCGATAAAGGCGTTGAAAAGTTTATATGTCCCTGAAAATACATGCCGAGCAAAACAAAATTCACGAATTTCACAATTTATAGTTATATTCAGGAGGAATAATTCATAATAGCGACTTGAGAAGGTGATTTGGGTAAATAAACGATTTTGATTACATTGTGGGGAAATAAGAGATTTTATAACACGAAAATACTGTGAGGCTTTGTCGTCTGTATCCACGCCCATTTGTTAATATTGTCTAAGCTCAGGAAATCACCGAGCATAAACAATAGGAAAACAAAGGCAAAAATATAATTCTTGTTAACGAGAAAAGTGGTAGAAGAAAAGGGCTATTTTAAGGAAGAGGAAAAATTTATCACAGCCGGGAATATTACCAACGTGAAGCTTAGGTAATATACAAGTGACACGTGGTATTCAATTTTTGTATTAGGGTTAACAAGGGGAAATCGGGATGTTATAAGCCGCTTGCTTATAAACTTGAAAAATCATTTTCTGAGTCAGTCAGATAACCGTGTTCAGGAAGAAACAGTTTTTCTTAGCTCTCAAGAGTAGTTCATTTTATTTCCTAAATTGCCAGAAAACTACTGTTTATTTGGCCAGTTATATTTACCGTGAAGGTAAATATCATTTCGATACTATTTGATAAATAGGATTATATATATATATATATATATATATATATGTGTATATATTTATATATATATATATCGGTATATGTATTACCCCCTTCAAATGTGCCAGACCGTTTTCTTTTAAACAAAAGTATTTGTATTACGAAAATTGTTGTGCCAGATCTTGTTGAATATACCAGTTAATTTAATACCTATTACACACTATGTTTACATTGAAGAAAAACCCCTTTCTATTTCCTATAAAGTATTGAATTAGTAACAGCGTATTTAGTCAATTTGCAAAGTAAAAAAAAAACAAGCAAAGACATTTCTGTCTGTCGGTCTCTTTGGGAGCCCTAAAAGCAATCGGCTTCAGTATCCAAAATTTGTAATTAAAGCCTATGGTATTTTGTGAAGATTCAAAAAGTGTCAATATACCAGACCCCTGGACGTTCCGTATCTCCATCTGTAGCTACCTTAGTGCGTGGAGAAAACCACTATAAAATCTGGCGCCCGAGATTTGAAATAGAAAAATATTTCCTGCCTAAAATTCTGGCGTCATAAGTAACGTGATTTTCTAGGAGTTTAAGGGTTATTAAAACAAACCCTAGCAAAACACTTCACAATATATAAACAAAATCATTAAAAAGCTAGTTACACAAATGTAACTCAATAGAGCCTTGAACCAACCCATAAATATAGCTACACAATGGTACGTTTGAGTTGAATGGGGATGTTTTCACAAAGTATTAAACTTATACGGATTTCATAAATATATTCCATTCAACTGTTACTAGTTGTCAAATGTCTAGAAATTATGATATTCAAGAGAATAAAATCAAACTCAGATTTGTATACCATTGTCTAAAGATATATAGTCAGCCAACCATATGGGTTTATGGGGCCCATCCGTAAATGGCATTAGTTCGTTCCCACTGCCCAAAAAAAATTGTTATCTGATGTCTGAGTGGGTTAGAACAAATTTAGTACGAATCATGTTATATTTTTACTTACTGCCTTATTATAAAAAGAAACAGAAGTATAGTTTTGGACAGTTTCCCTGATCGATTGCACCCAATGCTTTTTCCACAGACGTTGACTATATATCTACATACAACCATTGAAACATATTTTTAGTGTCCTCCTTTTTTATTTTTAGTGGCCTTGGTTGGGGAAATATTTTAAGGATGTACCAGAGCATAACTTTCAGCAAAGATATATCCAAATTGAATATTTTGGCAATATAAGACTTGCAAACACATAATAAAAAATCTTTGGTGAATATAGAAAAAATAACTTAAAACTACAAACGTTTGGATGTAAAACAAAAAAAATATATTTACATTTCTATTATTATTCAAAAACTTCCATTTGAATAGTTAATCCTTTGAAATGTCTGTGATACCTCACAGCTAAACTTTACATGTAACTTAAAACACACTAATAAAAATTGCCATACTTTATTTAAGGTTTGGTATAATAAAAAACTGAAATTTCACGAGCCTCTCTGAAACAAATAAATTCTTCTACACCTACTGAAATAACATATCACTTTCTATATTTGAAATAAAAATATCACAATGTATATCGAGAATACAGTAAGTTGCATCATGTTTTACATAAAGAGATGTGGAAATTCATTTGATATTTCTTTCACTATTTTCTGATCGAATTTACTCAACTCACTTTCCTCGCAGAATATTCGAGTGAAACATTTCAGAATTTCATCCACCTTATGTCTATGTTCATCATAGTTTGTGTGTCGCATTACCCTCCGACACAGCTCAAGATACTGCCGTCTTCTCTGGAAAATAGATAAATGAGTGTGTAAATAAACTAAGAAAAGTCTAGTTTAGTGGGATTCTGCAACCACCTTCTTCAATATGAGGATTGAACCAACAGTGGTAGCAGAATTAGCAATATTCAAAATTCATATTCCTGAACACAATACCTGTTTTCTATATTTAACTAAAATTGAAGTTGATATTTTTTTTTTTTTGAAAATATAAAACTATTTCTTTTACAAATAATTGTCAGTGGGAAAAAGACTAAATTGAACAGAAGTGAACTAGTAGAAAAATTGTGGAAATAGTTTAGTATAATATCGTTGTTATTTTGCAAACACGATATTGGGAAAATAAATATATATAGCGTTTATACCGATCAAAAACTCAGGAAATATTCGAAAAGGCAAGTGAAATTTTTCTTTCAATCAATGGAGATTTTTATTAAAATTATTAAACCATGGAAACTCAGACAACAGTGCCGTGGACTGGTAGGGTTAGAAATGAACCGCCAATCACTATCAATTTGGACAATATACCTTCTTATAATGGTACCACAGATATCAAAGATTTTATTCGTGAAATTGAGTATTTGGCAGCTGTAGCAAAATGGACAGACAATCAAATAAGTTCCATAGTTAGATTAAAATTGAAAGGCATCGCTAGATTATTTATAGAAGCAGAAGATATATTAAAAAATACCGACAACTGGCAATCAATTAAAAAGGATTTATTGGAGCAGTTTAGCCAATTGAAATTACCTGGAGAGGAACAAAAATAATTTTTGAATTGTTATCAGAAAAATAATGAATCAGGAATTTTTTCATAAGATTATAAATATGTGCCGCAAAAATAAGGAACCTCAAAGGAAATAGTAGAATTGACAATGTATTAAGGCAAAAATATGAACAGGATACACTTGTGCAATTTGCAATAGGACTATTAGATCCTGTTAGGAAAAAAGTTTTATCTGAAAGTCCTGTCAGTTTAAAAGAAGCCATCAAATTAGCAGAAAAGGAAGAATTAATTGAGCAAATTACGAATACACCGAATAGGAATTTTAGAACTTTCAATGCGAATTTAATATTGTGCACCCAGTGCAATAGAAGAGGACATGAAGAAGGAAATTGTAATAAGAAAAATTGTGTATGGTATCATTGCGATGAAATTGGGCACCTTTCATGTAGATGTCCAAATAGAACAAGCTTTTGACATGAGATATTAATTGAATCAGGACAATGGTTTTCCGACTGTGCTAATGGAAACAGATTGCGAAAATATGGAAAAATAAATAAACATTGAAAAATATTTTCTAATAATTCGACAGAAAATAGATTTCGATCTCATGGAAAAATGAATGAAGGAGGACATAAGTTTGCTAACCATTCACATAAAAATCGCAATCAAAATTTTAGGAGAATAAATATAGAAAGCAAACAGGAAATAGTTATGGAAATGACAATAAATGGAAAAAGTATGGAAAAATGGCGAGATATAACCGGAATTTAAGGAATGGCAGCTTTCAACACGCCTCAGATGAAGGCTGCAGAAATGACTATTTAAATAGGAGAGGCAAGAAAAAATATACTAACCTACGATTAACAGAAAAATGTCATTAATTTAGAAGTATCAGGAATTTTGAGGAATATATCCATAAACATGAGAGCCCAAGTGTCAGTGGCTCATATAAATATTGTTAGAGGTATGAAATTAAATTATGATTTGCCGTATCACCTCAGAAATGGACAAGGAAATTTCACTCAGTATATTGGCTAGGTTATATTACCAATAAAATTAAAGGATGGAAAAACTATTGAACATTAATTCCTAATCGTTGATAATGATCACCGTAGTACTGAAATGACACTGGGATTAGAGTTCTTACGAAAATATAACGTGCAAATTGATTGGAGCAAAAATCAAATGTATCTATTAGGGGAAATTATAGAATTGAATATGAAAATCCAGCAAATATGCCAAACGAACAGAGATAACGAACATATGAAGTTGCAAAATAAATTTGAAGGGGTAGAAAAACGATTAATGGACATTACTATTAGGATGAATGAGTGGATGGAAAGAAATTATGAAGAAAACTAGGATTGAAGAGGGAGAGCCCGCCCACAGCAATCCACGAAGTATTTATAAACAGATTTTCATGCCATGAAACGAGACCTGCAGACGCGAATCAAATAGAGATATCCGGGACTAGTGATTTAAAGGGGACACTAGCCTTCGAAGAAACCGTTTCAATTGAAGAAGATGGAAACTCGTCTGGAAAAAACGAAAAACGAGACAAGCGTTTAAACAAGCAACAAGGAAATAATGATTCGAAAGTGACATTATTTACCGAACGAGAGAAAAGAGATGAATGTAGAAAAGTGCCACATGTGGAAAATGGAAAAACCGACACACCCTGTACACTAGGACAGATAGTCACACGTGACAGTCAACAAGTAGGAATGAATTATTTCATAATATCCTCTAAATTATGAAAATGTACAATAACAATAGTTAATAAAAGTTAATGACATGAAAAAGTCAGTGGAAAATCATTGAAATGATGCCATGTTCCTGCAAACTTATCATCAGCTATAAGTTGACATTATGTGATGACATGACATAAGTTATTGACATCCATTAAAAACAAGAAAGGACCCAGATTTATCCTTGTGGAACGCCCCTTTTGATAAAAAGTTTCTGCCTTATATTATTGTCATTGTGAAGCCTTTTTGTTCTATTTATGAGATATGATTATATTTCTAGAAAATCGGATCTTTTGAGGACCAAGAACAAAGAACGCGAACGGAAACCCGAGAAACTATCTCAACAAATATATATATATATATATATATATATATATATATATATATATATATATATATATATATATATATATATATATATATATATATATATATATATATATATATATATATATATTATATATATATATATATATATATATATATATATATATATATATATAAATATATATATATATATATATACAGTGTGACCCATTTAAAATGGAACCACCCCTGTAGAATACACATTTTTCAATCATTCTCAAAAAAATCATCAAAAACTATATCTTGACACAAATTTTCATAACTTTAGTTTCATTTCCAAGGCACTCTATGGTTTTTTTTCTTCGTCAAAAACGGCAAAAGTTTATTAGGCAATTTTTGTTTTCAAATTTGACTACACCACTGGATTCGTAGTCGTTATAAATGAAAACCATCAAAATTTCATAAAAAAATATTGGTTAACAACGAAGTTACAACTTCAATTTTGGAAATAAAGTATTTGATTATAATTTTTATTTAGATTATAGATATATTTGAAATCTGGCAACACTGCCGATACAAAGTAGAACATCAGTGAATTTGTACAGCGAAAATCCGAAGTCAATAGCTCATTCCGTTCTACAGTTATAACTCCTGAAAGTATGGTAATGTGAGCGATTTGTGGTGGAATTGATTTTGTAATAAAAATCTGACTACGCCACTGGATTTGTAAATTATATTCCCTTAAAATAAAATATTCAAGTTTCGGTTATAAGTGTATTCGAAAATAACAGAAAATTAAAAATTCATTTTCAAGTTATGCAGTCTTCCATAGCCGATAAAAACGAAATGAACCGAATCAAGTTTTAACGTATCAAAATTATTTATTGAATGATAAAACAGAAAGCAGGACAAAAAATTTTCCTTTTAAATTCTGCAAAACTCAATTGAAACAAGCTTTTAGAGAATGTATCAATAATTTGAGGAAAGGTGAACTACTTACTTTCCGTAGAACGGAATGAGCTATTGACTTCTTCCTTTTAAATATTCTATAATCTAAATGAAAATTATAATAAAATACTTTGTTTCCAAAATTAAAGTTGTTGTAACTTCGTTGTTTACAAATATTTTTCTATGAAATTTTGAAGTTTTTTATTTATAACGACTACGAATCCAGTGGTGTAGTCAAATTTGAAAACAAAAATTGCCTAATAAACTTTTGCCGTTTTTGACGAAGAAAAAAACCAGAGTGCCTTGGAAATGAAACTAAAGTTATGAAAATTTGTGTCAAGATACAGTTTTTGATGCCTACTATTAAAAAAATTTTTTTTGAGATTTACTTAAAAATGCGTATTCTACAGGGGTGGTTCCATTTCAAATGGGTCACACTGTATATAGGAAAAATCGGAGTAATATTCGGGTATGCAGTCAATAGGGCTGAAGTAAAGTGAACTCTTGTATCTGTTCAAGCTTTCGAGTCTTCAGGAACTCTACAATTGTTATATTACAGAGTAGCTCAAAAAAACATATTAACTCTAAACAAAATATTTTCAAAACTCAAGGATAAAGATCCTCCTTTAGAACAATCTAACGTAGTATATTGCATCCCATGTTCACAATGTGATGAAAAATATCAAACGAAAAGAAAACTTAAAGACCGCCTTTGCTCACATAAAAGTGATATTAGAAACCTCAAAAAAACTTGCACTTTAGCTAAACATACTTTTTCAAAAGATCACAAGCCTGATGTGACCATATTTGAGCATGAATCCTACTTAAAAAAACGCACATTCTTAGAAACGACTTGTATATTCAATGAACCTGAGTTTACGAATTCCAAAACTGATATTGACAGTACCTAAGTATAATTTACTCTTATCTATTAAGCATTCCTACAAAACATTCTGACATTTTACAAAATTCCTCAGAATTTTGACATTTGACATTGGTACACCTGTTTTCCCAATTCTGTTAACCCACATAACAGTTGGTAGCATTGCTATTGTTTCATTCTCTTGTTCCATCATTTTATGCCATTCCCGCTTCTCGCACATTTCTGACTTTGAGTGGTTAAGTTTTAATAAAAAAGTTTCTTTCTCATATCAAATGATTAGTTTACAAAAAAAACTCATGTTTTCCCTTTTTAACAATGTTTACCGTACAGAAATTGAATGTTTTCTACATTAGTGCTAAATGTTCGTGAAAAGCAATGCTTTCTTTTAACTTCAATTTTCGTAAGTTAAAAAAATAATCTGTGTTCATATCAATTGTACGGTAATATAACAATTGCAGAGTTCCTGAAGAAGAGCCAATAAAGACTCGAAAGCTTGAACAGAAACAAGAGTTCACTTTACTTCAGCCCTATTGAACGCATACCCGAATATTATTCGATTTTTTTTTATATATATATATATAATGGAAGGAATTTAATGGACATAGCCCTCAGAGAAAAGTGTTAACCGTAGACACGTGTTTCGGGTTCTCATATATATATATATATATATATATATATATATATATATATATATATATATATGTAATATAATTCAGGAGATAAGAGGTGGGAAGAGCCATAGATGCAATCATATAACGTGAAAAAAGAGTGCAATGAGTGCACTTTTAAATATGGCGATGCCATTTTTGTCAACAATGAACAGAAGTTATATTCGCCACCTGACCGTGGGTGAGGACTGTTGGCGTCCTCGTGGTTGGGAGTCAGGTTTATGTTCATGTGCGTGTTCAGCCATAGTTATGGGCTAAAATATTTGCATATTTGTAAAGCAATTTAAATGTATGTGAAGTTCTACTTGTATCTCTTTCTCTACGCTGGTAACCAGGCCAGATGACAATGGATTTGTCGGAAAGAGAGAATATCTGATCTGGAAGAGATTCCAAGTTTTTTGTCTATCATTGTATATGATTTTAAATATTTATATATCTGATGATTATTATTTAATGTTTGTGAAGTTATACAATACCTGATCTGGAGAAAGTGATACCGAAAGGAGTCAGAAATCCAAAAAAAATACAAAAAGAAGAAGAAGAAGAGTGCAATGGAACAGAATTGACTTGTGCTCAATACTAATTGGTCAGCCCTCTCATATGATATCAACAGGTGGTGTTTCGAACAGATATTATTCAAAGTGCTGAAGATACTGAAAATATATTGAATAATATATTTTTTCAATATTAATTCCTTTGTGGAAGCATTAATTCATTATTGGATTTGAAAACCACAAATAAAAAACATGCTCACTTTGTCACCTGGTGATAGATCAGAAATATTCCTTACGATGATATCAATCAATACTTTGATATCATTTGTGTAAAACAGGTCTGCAGTTGCTCTTCGACTAAAAAGATCATTGAACAATTTCAAAAGTGAGTGTGGGGGTGCAGGTTCATGATCGAAAATTCTCACAGGATCCTCTGAAAACAAAGAAATATGAATGCTCAATAGTAGTTGAATGAAAATATTCAAAGTCTACCTTCTCTATTGATGAGTAAGAGAATCTTCTCAGTAAAACTTTTAGCTACATCTCTTCCTTCTAAAGCTTCTAGCACTGGATTTTCAAATTCATCAGAAAATTGTAGGTTGTAAGAGATGATCAAGTTGAGAAAAAGGTCTGGAATTTGTTCATCTAGATCAGTATCAGGCGGATATTCAATATTGTCCAGTATGAAAACCAAAAATCTCTTTCCTAAGAGGTCTGGAAACGGCACAAGGTGACAAATAATTCATATTTCATTTGGATTTAGCCCTACTTACCATTATGGGTAACAGGCATGGGTTGGCCCATTGAAAATATCATCGTGAGCAGCAAGGAAGAGTAATTGAGTTTTGGGATATTTCTAGGATTGGTCATTATGTCTCTGTAAAAAAATATTTTGTAATAGAAATGAGTTAATGAAAAAGGAACTAGAAAAAATTAGAAAGGCACAGTACGGGTCATATATTTTTCATGAAAATTCAAGTAAGATGCCTTTCCATAGAATTGTGGTATCATCTGCGAATTAATTTGCCAGATATTTTGGTTTTAGTGAGGTCGTTAACATATAACAGGAAGATAATGGGGCCAAGCACAGATCCCTGAAGAACTCCAGCCGTGATTTCCTTTTATCTGAGAGTTTCGATGTTTTAACCATCTGAAATGGCCTTGAGAGGTATGAGTCGAACCTTGTGAGAGTCACATCTCGGCAACCATACAGTTGAAGTTTTCTTAAAAGTATCTTGTGATCCATACAGTCAAATGCCTTTGTTAGATCACAAAACACGGCTGGTGAGGAATAAGAATATTGCATCAGTCGTATTTTTTTTATTCTGAAAACCAAACTGATTTTCACTAATTATTTTATGTAGATTTGAAAATTCTAACAGTCGTTTCTTGACTATTTTTTCGATGATTGGCAATGGTGAGATGGGCCGAAAATTAGAGGAATCATCCAGTTCTCCGCCTCTGTGTAAGGGAATGACAACAGAGGTTTTCAAGAAGGAGGGAAATTCACCAGTATGGAAAGAGATTGATTAGTGATACCAGTATGTTAAGAGCATCCAATGGAAAGTTTTGTATGATTTTGATTGAGATTTCATCTTAGCCTGCAGTGTTCTTGTTATCCTTTAAGATTTCTATCAGCTCGTGAATGTCTATTTCATACAAAATAAGGCGTTCGTTAATTGTGTATTGTTCCAGGTTTTCCAAGGAATCATGTGTGCGTGTTATTTTGTCACTTAATTTTTGAGCAATGGAACAGTAGAAGTCATTTATTGGGTTTAATGGAATATATTTTTTTTTTATTTCCCCTGATGTAATTGATGATAGACCATGAATCTTTTAGGTTATTTTCAGAGCCACTAAGTCTATCATGGTAGTAATTTACTTTAGCTAGTTTAATAGTAGTTCTATATATTCTTCGATAGTGATTGAAATACATATGAAATAACAGTTCATTTGTGAATTTCCGAATGTAGTGAGCGTAAGTTTCTTGACCCAATTTTTATACCTCGAATACTGTGTCTCAAACACAGATCAAATAATATATGTCTTGGTTAATAATATTTCATATTCTGGAGCAATCCATCATACATATTTGTGCTATTTATGTAGGAAAAATATATATTGTGTATTGAATTTATCAAACAGCTACGAAGTTGAAATTACCTTGCTAATTCTCCGGGTAAAACAGAATTGAGCATGATATTAATAACAGTTTTGTCCAAGCTGCAAAGTACTCCAAATGCTTGGAGTAAAAGCTGCCTTATCGACCATCTAACCTCCATTTGATAATACTGGATCAATGTACTGATTACATGGTACTGGTCACAAGATATTACATGCCTTGATATACTCGCATCAGCATTGGACTGAAAGAAAAAATAATAATTCATTATGTGATTTTTCTTGAGATGTTTTTTGGGTAACCTTCCACAGTCTGAAAATGAAAATATAATCAGGAGAGTGCACAAGAAAGTTTTTGGAGTCTACAGTCACTTTTATGACCAGTGATTCGTGATTTCAATGTTTGACTCGTTTGTCCAATGTAATTTTTGTCACAAGTACCACAACGTATACTATAAACTAAATTGTTTTTCATCGGTGCACATTCTCCGTCTTTTAATTTTGTTTATATTTTATTTATTGGAAGGATATTTTTTTGTGATATTTTGATATTGAATTCACTTTCGAATACATTAATAATTTTGCGAGGATACAAATTGTCTCTCAATATTTCGTATAGTTTTTTTAAATTTTTATCTAAAAGAGATGGGTGTACTATTTTATGTATTCTACTCTTCATTCCTAAAATGAAATTGATTTTTGTTTTATATGGATGGTGAGATAAATAATTGAAATATTTTCTGGAATTGGTAGATTTGATATGAGGATCTAATATAATGGTATTGTTTTCAGTATTCAATAGTTTCAATCCGAACATTCAGTTCACAAAAGAAGAAACAGATTATACGATACCCTTTTTAGATACTCTTTAGATAAGAACAAAAAAAAATTAAGTCGTAATGTCGATATATTTTATACATATATTCGTTAGTTTAACACATTTTACATGTAAGTTCATACCAATACTTCATATTTGATATTTTTCAACCATTCTTGTTTTTTAGCCTTGATAAAGACAAAATAAATTGTCGAAAGCTTGGAAAAGTAAAGAAGAGTTTTTTTTTGTATAAAACCAGACTGAATACCCGCTAGTTCCTCAAAAAAAAAATATATAAATATATATTTATATATGTAAATTGAGTGACCTCACAATAACCACTACTCTATGTATATAAAAATTCGATTTGATTTCAACAAACTATTGGGTTTCTATGAGAATTTTAAAAACCGTTCCTCAAAAAATAGCAATTTGGGCTCTGAATTAAACATCAAAAATATCTACAATCAGCAATGGTACATATCTAGCTATTAGTCCATGAGTTTCTCTTTTATTCATTACATTTAAAAAAAATTACCCTGAACTTTACGCCTACTTTATTCATTCCACAACAAATCAACCAAAACAAATATTTCAGTTATCATTTTTACGTTAATAATAATAATTATATAACTTGACTTTTTTTTTTAAAGATAGGTCCGACAATAAAGCACATTCAGTTTATATATATATATATATATATATATATATATATATATATATATATATATATATATATATATATATATATATATATATATATATATATATATATATATATATATATATATATATATATATATGTGTGTGTGTGTGTGTGTGTGGGAAGTATTTGCTGACTAGTTAGGTACAGAACTAGGGATATTGGGGTAAGCAGCAATGAAAAAGTAAACTCTTTATGGTTTATCCAAGCTTTCGGAAATGTTTATTTCCATCATCACGGAGAAACTTTGTTGAGGTTGGTTTCAATGATGTTAAACATATTCATCTAACATAGTATTACAAAAAAAAAACGTACATCAAGGAATAAAACGAAGTTCAAAGTTACTACAACCACATTAGCGTTGTTTAAAATTATATAAATATAAATGTGTACTCTATGTGGTGTGACAAGTGAAAAGTTTCACTTGTCACACCACATAGAGTACACATTTATATTTATATAATTTTATATATATATATATATATATATATATATATATATATACTCATTAAGCTGAATTGGAGGATGATTAAGAGCTTCTGATGAAAACCAATGCAATCCATAGAGGGTGATGAATTTGAGGGTGGTGAATTTGAAAAAATTGAGTTTTTGATTTATTCGAAATTATAACAGAAACATCTTTTTATTCAATTTTCAATTGAGAATGTTTCCCTTTTCAACTTGAGTTTTTTGCTTTTGAAATGTTGAATTTTGATATAAATTGTGTAAACATGCTGTCTATAATACAACTACTTGAAAGGTTTTATTTTTTCTGTGTTTGTGGTTCAAGTTAGATTTCCAAGAACTTTGATATTTCTCATAAGCAGTGATCTTTGAATTTTCAATAGAGGTTCGAATAAGTTGAAAACTAAAAAAAGTTGAGAAGCTCATTCAAAGAGGTTTCAATTACATGCAACTGGAATCAAATTATCCGGCATATTTTTCCCCCATGAAATAAAATTAAAATGTAATAGTGAATGGGTTCACAAGGTCATATTACTGTTTTTTTTTCTCCATGCTATGTGAAACAACTCACCAGAATAGATATCAACTCCATGATATACTCTTTGATAACAACTTCGTCTTCATGTAACATCCAGCTACGCTGCTGCGAGTCTTCTTTACAAGATGTCAGTTCATTAAAAATTATTTTGAGGCGACTAGCGTCATGAGTTTGATTGATTTGTACATCATCAACAAGGGAAGTTTGAGAATGGGATAGTATGGTGCTGAGATAAGGAAATACTGAAGCTGGCAAAAGCTCATGTAAACCCTGAACAACAGTTACAACTGCTACACGAGACATTTCATGGGATAACTGGGTATTAATTCTTACACTTTCTACCAAGTCATATACTGACTGATGTGTGATTGTTGGGGAGGAATTGCTACCAGATGAGGAGATATTGGATTCAGACTGTTTGTGTCCATTACATATTTCAGACTTGATTTCCTGGTGAATATTTTCAATAGATTTCTGCACGCTAGCTCTACTTGAACCTTTCTTTATAGCTTTGATGGGTTCTTCAATGACAGATCTTGAATTTTGCAACTCTGATAAATTAGACGAATAACAGCTAGTTGTTGAGATAGTCTTGATAGGTTCCAAATTTCCATCCGAGTTTTTGAAAAGTAAAGGCGGCAAGTCGTCACTATCTGCGCCGATTGAATTCTTTGAAACCTCCGGCAACTGCTCTATTTGTCTCTTCAGCTCCTTCAAACGTAGAATAACTTCGTTTCTATCCCGAATGGTGCACTCAGAAGAAGTGTCATTTTTTCTCAAATGTTCCAGACAATTGTCCAAAAACTGGATATAGAAAGATGGGTTGACAGTGACTATTTCAACGTAGTTCGAAGGAATGTAACCCATATCACCTTTTTCGCTAATCACTTCCCACCAGTTTTTATGTTTCGTGTTCGTTTGGTGAAGTAAGAAATATTCATTGGTTTTAAAGCTGAGAGTTTTGGCATAAGTTGCTTTGAAATCGTACAAGCTATGCAGCATGTCCAGATTGCCTAAAAACACATTGGGGTAAATGTATAGTTAATCCACCTCTCCTCGCATCACCAACAAGCAACAACCTAGCCTCAATCTAAGCCAAATGTTAGAGGTTAGGATGTACATGTTGAAGGATTTTTTCGATAGAACCGGCTGTAATTTGTGCCAAATTTTGCCGAAAATGAGTGATTTAGTGTTCGTAGTTTATGCTGTTTGAAAGAAGGGGGCATTTTGAGTGCTATTTGCGCGAGAAAACTGCTTGAAAATTACGTTCTAGAACAACAAAGGTGCTCTAACTCCGGAAGGGTATGAGACCGCTGCGTGTTCAGGAGGCAAAAACACGTAAGAAAAAACTTTTAGCTATTTTCAGTGAGCATGTGTATACTAACTATACATTTACCAACATTGGTGTGAATATGAAAACATCTGGAACTATTTGTATTGAACATAAAATCCATTATAAAAATGGCAACTCACCTGTTAAAATTATGTCCTGCGACATATCCTTGTTTATATTATTATTCAATAAAATATTCTCAATGAGTGAGACCTGTCACGCCTTCTTTTGATTTTAATTTATAAAAAAATTATTTTGAAGTTGAAGATTCGATTTTCTAGTCACATAGCGCCATCTATCATCTATTCATCCAAACGTAATTCAAGAAGTTAGGAAAAGTAATCAGAGATGGCAGTGTATATTAGGACTGAAGTAGGGGGTGGTTTAAAGGAAGATGTTTGTGGCATGTCTCGCTTTTTCCGGGCATCTAATTGATTGACTTTGGCGGCGGAGAACCACCATTATTTTGAACAAAGTAGTATTTATTCGAAACCGCCGCAAAGGCGGTAGATATTTTGAAATATCAAGATGGCAATTGATTTATTGCTAGAAGCTGTGGTGTATTCAATTTTGATTTTTTTGAGTGGCGGGTATTAACAGATTAAGATAAGGCCGGTGGAAGTACTTATATAGTATGTTCCTTCATCTCTGCTCCTTTACCGAACATTTGGTATTTCGCATTTTTTACTGCGAATGTGATGAACGAACGGTGCAATAGGGTGAAATAGGGGAGTTCCGCACAAGTTGCCAACCTAAAAAACCTTCAAAACTTTCGCCTCTCCAATGGTAATTGTTTGACTTCGGTCACAGAGTAGTTGCACAGAGGAGAAGGCTAGACAAGACCACCGACATAACCTTAATCTAGACCGCTAGATGTCATATCCCCAACACTCGAAAAATTCATCCAAATAGGATTTACGAGAACCTGTCTGCGCAAAGCGCAGAAAACACAAATAATGTCATTTCAGTCATTGACATCTAACGAGGAGCCATTATGTGATTTTGAGTCGTCACAGACACAAAATGCGCATGCTCTAAAAGCTCTTTGATATCTTGTAATTGGATGAATTCTCATCATACGGGATCAGCAGTCTAGATTAAGGTTACGGCAATACCTCCATTTTAAATAATGACATTTCTTATGACACTTTTGTTGGCAGTATTGTCCTAATTCCAAATAAAACATAATTAAGAACTGGCAACTGTGCCTATCTCAAGTTAGAGGTCCGAGGCCAATGAAGCGGCAAATCAAACATCAGAGGAAATGGGCGGAGCTTCTTATCTGTGTGTAAAATATGTGCTTCGATTGTGTAGAAAATCGCAAATTTGATATAATTACTTTTGGTCATGAAGAGCTTAAATATTTCTTCAAATGTTTCTACAGTTGGTAAGTAGTTGGTAGTAATGACAACAGAGTTTTTATAAAATGAACGTTTTGTATCTACTGATGAAAGAAAAAACTTTTGAAGCCCCTACACTCAAGACATCTCTTCAACTGAAAGACAGAGAAGTCGTCCAAGGACAATCCTATCTCCAGAAATATCTTTAGGACGTGAAGTCGTCGAAATTCGCGTCAAACTACAAGAGAAAGATGTTTCGCGTTAAGGTTCAAATGGCATCGTGGCAGATTGGAACAGGCACCAACATTCGAGATATAGTCACAAAATTCCTTATTAATATAACTTTTCATGTACTTTAGAACTAAAAATAAATAATCCAGCATATTCAATTTGTGATTCTCTACACAACTTTGATGACATTGTTACATTTGGAGAGGTGAAATTTTTGAAGTTTTTTTTTAAGTTGACAACTTGTGCGAGACTCCCCTATTGCCATTGGAGAGGCAGAACCTTAGATCATATATGCTACGCTAGATACGGCATTCTGTATTGTTTGTTTGTAATTAGAGAATTAGAGTGGTACAGTTGTGAGGAGGTGGAGGGGACGTAGGCGTACTTTACGTAATAACCAGTACCACGTGTAACTGTCAATGGCCTGAGTACGCTGATCCCCCCGGACCTACCAAAACAATAACCTAGCCTAAGTTACCTAGGCAAAGATTATTGTTCTCTTTGACCTAGGTGCCGAATCTAGCGCAGATCTAAGGGCAGAACTTTTGAAAGTTTTTTAAATTGGCAACTTGTGCGAGACTCGCACAGCAAAGAGTTCTAACCTCTAATC
Organism: Gonioctena quinquepunctata; assembly: GCA_018342105.1. NCBI lineage: Eukaryota > Metazoa > Arthropoda > Insecta > Coleoptera > Chrysomelidae > Gonioctena > Gonioctena quinquepunctata. Next base: position 312,375 of record JAFIRS010000737.1, on the reverse strand, counting down.
CAAAGAGTAGCCTCTAATCTTTGCCCACAGTCCCGAAAAGAGGGAGATACGTCACTGGTGGTTCGGAAAATTAGCTCCACCAACTTCACATTGGTAATTGGTATTTCAATTTCGGAACGTTGCTCCTGATTTTCTGTTTGACTGACTTGAAAATTTTGAGACATTGACAATAATGACATATTGCATGTTGGTTAATTGTTAATTTTTGATATCTGGTTTGTTTTATTCAGGTCAGGCTTGTTTTGCGTTAAGTAATTAGTTAATGGGTTCATTAACAGGAAATTTCCAATTGAAAAAGTAAGGACAATTACTGGATACAAATATGGTTGATTACGAGAAAGAAGAAGCTACAAATTTGGTAATTTTATGCTTATTAGAGATTGAAAGGTATTGATTATCAATGAATTACATTTCAGCAAAAGGAGTTTGAATGGGTGTTGAACCAAGAAGTACATAAAGGATTAGATCAAATTCACCAAATTCTGGTGGTAAGGCCTTAGAACAAATAATGATGATGTATATATCTGGGAAAAAATGTAGTTTGGGAATAATCCACACATTTGAAAAATATATAGATATTTTTGTAAATAAACCAACCTTTCTAACCCAAAAAAAGGAAAAAATCCGGCGGTCAGTCTTAAAAAAAAAGAAAATGAAAATTTTCAAATATATTATTTTTATAATGGTAAATATCCAGTAATTAGACTCCTACGATTTGGGACATGCCGTTTGGTGAAACTATCGAATTTTTGACTTCTGAATCCGAAGTCAAAACTAAGACACTCTCATTTTCTTTCCGTGATAGGAACTTCCAAAAGTACAGAAGGCCTCATTTTTCAGCCACATGCCCTTACGAAGAAATGCTTTGCTCCGCTTGCGGACACTTCGCTCCGCTCGCAGACACTTCGTTAATGGTGACTTTTCTCGTTTATTCAGAATCAAAATACGTGACTGCCAATTTTTATTTTCAAGCTTCCAGAGGAATGAAATATCACATAAACCAAAAGTTTTGGTGATACGCGAATTCTCCCTAAAGTGCATTTTTACCTATATCTGTTTCTAAATAGTATAATTCTTCAACAAATCATTTTTATAATTTCTCAAGTCAATGTCTCTACAATAATAATACAGAAAGTACAATCTTAGTGAGTGATTGAATATTTGTTAAACAAAACTTATTACAAAATTATATTGAATTTCTCATCTCCATCTCGAAGGTTCAACAGCCATACAGCATTTTGAATTGAAAGATATTAACTTTTTTATGTCTCTCTTGTGAGAGTTGGTTTAGATATTTGGTAAAAATAAGTTTACTGGGCTCATGCAAGTAGAGGAGAACCGTTTAGTAGTACATACATTTTTTCACTTCCTGTACACAAATCCCTAGATAAATCCGAAAGAAAATAATGGCACTCTCAAATACTTTCTGAGTTACATCCCCCAAATAGTTGTAAAATGAACACTTTTACACACTAATTTATCAGACAGAAATCACACTTGATGCCTCCTTCTTTTTATTGACATAATAATAACATTGGAAATTGCTGTTTTATGATCAAGTGTTACATCATTTTTCAATTAATTCAATTTTAATAAATAACCGATCAGGTTTTTGCAAATGGCATTTTTGTGAAACTGCATTGTAAAATACAGTATGTTATATTGAAACCAACTTGGACTCGACAAATATGTGGTAGCAATATTTTTAGATTTGAAAAGAGCTTTCGAGACAATCGATACATTGGGATACCTAAATGAAGTTATCTCAATTTACATACACATATTCACCCATTTTTCATATTTGAAAATTCACACTTTTTCATAAGGTGAACATAACTAACCTTCCACAAATGACACTAAAAACTATGATTATTTGAGGATGACCAAATATTTTAGAAGCTGTATTAGCTGAGTTATTCAGAATATCCATAAACCGTTGACAATTTCAACTTTCACCTGAAGATGCAAATGTGAATTTGCCGAAACGTTGTGAAATCGGACCTTTTGAAGACCAAGAACATAGAACAAGGACAGAAACCCGAGAAACTATCTCATATATATATATATATATATATATATATATATATATATATATATTTAAATATATATGTCGCACCACATAGAGTACACATTTATGTTTATATAATTTTAAACAACGCTAATGTGGTTGTAATAACTTTGAACTTTGTTCCTTGATCTACGTTTTTTTCTTTTGTATCAGTATGTTAGATGAATATGAAATAGCTCTGACTTTTCTTACGTGTTTTGGCCCCCTGAACACGAATCCGGAAGAAAAACGCGGTGGACTCATACTGTTTCCGAGTTAGATTCCCCTTTTTTCTAGAACACTTTATTTTCAAGCGCCGTTTTCTCACGCAAAAATCATTCGAAATGTCTTTTTCTTTTAATCATCATAAACTACAAACACTAAATCACTCATTTTCGGTATTATTAGGTAGAAAATACAGCCGGTTCTAATAAAAAGTTCCTCCTTCAATACATACACCTCTCCTCGCATCATCAACAAGCAAACAACTTAACTTCAATTTGAGTTCGATGTGAGAGGTTAGGATGCATATGTTGAAAAAGGAATTTTTCGATAGAACCGGCTGTATTTTGGTGCTGCTGTTACTACAATTTCTTTTAGGAGTGTGCTAGAAGGTTTCCTGTAGCGCTTTATGGACATGACAATTCGGCCAAACAAGATAAATTCATTCTCTCAGTACCTGCGGATCAATTAAAATGTGTTGTCACATTAACAGGAGATAGCATCACACATGCTGTATGTATTTGTACACCAAATATTTTAAAAATCTAATCACAAACATGTTTAGGACATCAATTTCAAAGTTCTGAGACACACAACAACGAGTATGGTGCATACCACTATTCAAAGTGAATACCCGTGGAAGCTCCAGCAGGTACAAGATGCAGCAAATCACTTGCAGCAAGCTATTTATCATATTGACGATGTGGGGAAACATTACAAATTCAAGTAAGTAGTATATGCCAGTTTTCAAGTTAACAAAGGGGTAACTATTGAATAGAGGTTGAGTTTCTGTAGCTGTAAACGCCTCCACCTCCTGATGAAAACGAGGGCAATCCTGTCGAAACGTCGACATCAACAATAAAAAATACTGTCAAAATTATTAAGAAGTCATTAACCTAGGAACTATAATCCCCAAGAAAGACAACCCGAAAATATACACAAAGGTTCAAGAAAACAAAAAAAACAAAAATCCACATCATATATATATATATATATATATCGGGGCTTGTGGCTCAGTGGCAACAGCGTTGGTCTTGTGTCGACTGTTTCCACCCGGCTCGGGTTCGAATCCCGCAGCTGGTGAAAAAGGTCCCAAGAGTGGTTTCGGATCCCACTATAAAAGGTAAGGTCCCCGTGATTTTAACTCGTACAAGTTTTCATTAACTTCTGAGGGTTCTTCAAACAACTAAGAAAGCGGTAAAAAACAATTTTACAAATAATATAATATATATAACTCGGCTATAACGAACGGCTTAATGACTTTAGAAATGATTCGTTATAAAGGGTGTTCGCTTTAAAGAAAATATTTAGTACATGCATCCTAGATTATTTTTTTCCGCGTATATTTGTTGATTTTTCGAGACCATAATCCCGACAAATTTGTGCATTTGCGCATCTACTGTCTAATTTTCTAATTATTTCCAGCTTAACTTAACTGACAATATAATAGCCTTCCTGCATGCTTTTGGATTAGACATGTTGGTACAGAGCAGTTGAACACGTACTAATACTATGCCATGTGTCTAACAAATCCCTAACAGAGAAATAGGGGAATCCCACTAATTTCGCAAATTATTGTCGCGCTTGATTGAACAATTTTTCCTCGGTTGTTCGTTATAACCGAGTTTATGTGTTTCACGGATTCAGTTTGTAGACCGTTATATCCGATTATTCGCAATAACCGAGTTTGTTATTCCCAAACAAAAATACATAGTGTATAATAGGTGTTTTTGGCGGGACTGGAATGGTTCGTAATAAACGAGTGTTCGTTATAGCCGAGTTTGACTGTATTTATATATATACAGTGTGACCCATTTAAAATGGAACCACCCCTGTAGAATACGCATTTTTCAATCAATCTAAAAAAATAAATTATATTAAGCATCAAAAACTGTATTTTGACACAAATTTTCTTAACTTTAGTTTCATTTCAAAGGCACTCTATGGTTTTTTCTTTGTCAAAAACGGCAAAAGTTTATTAGGCAATTGTTGTTTTCAAATTTGACTACACCACTGGATTTGTAGTCGCTATAAATAAAAACCATCAAAATTTCATAAACAAATATTGGTTAACAACGAAGTTACAACAACTTTAATTTTGGAAACAAAGTATTTGATTATAATTTTTATTTAGATTATAGATATATTAAAAATCTGGCACCACTGCCGATACAAAGTAGATCACCAGTGAACTTGTACAGTGAAAATCCGAAGTAATAGCTCATTCCGTTCTACAGTTATAACTCCTGAAAGTATGGTAATGTGAGCGATTTGAGGTTGAAGCGATTTTGTAATAAAAATCTGACTACGCCACTGGATTTGTGCCGAAATTACACCTCAACAAATAAGAAATAGTGTAAAAAATATTCGGAAGAGATACGATAAATGTGTCGAACTAAATGGAGGTTTGGTAGAAGCCACAAAAATTCAAATATTTAATTTTACAGTTGTTTATTTTAGTTTTAGTTTTTGCTTAATGACGTTTTATTGTTGAATAAATACTTTAAAACTTGTTTATGTTCATTTCGTTTTTATCGGCTATGGAAGAATGTACTACTGTATAACTTGAAAATGAATTTCAAATTTTCTGTTCTTTTCGAATACACTTATAACCTACAGTTAAATAAATGATTTTAAGGGAATATAATTTAGAAATCCAGTGGCCTAGTCAGATTTTTATTACAAAATCGCTTGCATCACAAATCGCTCACATTACCATTCTTATAACTGTAGAATGGAATGAGCTACGACTTCGGATTTTCACTGTACAAGTTCACTGGTGTTCTACTTTGTATCGACGGTGTTGCCAGATTTTAAATATGTCTATAATCTAAATAAAAATCATAATCTAATACTTCCAAAATTGAAGTTGTTGTAACGTCGTTGTTAACCAATAATTTTTTATGGAATTTTGATGGTGTTTATTTATAACGACTACGAATCCAGTGGTGTAGTCAAACTTGAAAACAAAAATTGCCTAATAAACTTTTGCCGTTTTTAGCAAAGAAAAAAAACCATAGTGTGTCTTGGAAATAAAACTGAAGTTATGAAAATTTGTGTCAAGATACTGTTTTCGATGCTTAATATTAATTTTAATTTTTTTTGAGATTGATTGAAAACTGCGTATTCTACAGGGGTGGTTCCATTTTAAATGGGTCACACTGTATATATATATATATATATATATATATAAACTGAGTTTAGGAAACACAAAAAACCAATTTTATGTTTTCTTTGAGGTTGCAGTCAATAGGAAATGGCCATGTAAGGAAGACTCTTTGTTAAATTATCGAGCTTTCGAAAAACTTTATTTCATTATCAAGACATCTGAAAAGAACAAAATCACATTGTAAAAATGCTCTCTTTTTGAATATAAAAAAAAATTACTAACTCGAGGTTGCTAACAGGAAAATATCGGTGCACATCATAAATAAAATCTCAAATATCAACTTGCAAAAAATATCTTCGACTTATTGAAAATTTCATGTTAACCATGCAAATTTGAGTCGAGATTGATTGAACTAACCGCTTGGTGATCCCTGCAGTGGGTCATCGAGAAAAGCTCGACAATTTAACAAAGAGTCTTCTTCACAAGGCCATTTCCTATTGACTGCAACCTCAAAGAAAACATAAAATTGGTTTTTTGTGTTTCCTAAACTCAGTATTTTTCAACTAGTCCAGTAAAGAGACTACCCTTCTTCTATATATATATATATATATATATATATATATATATATATATATATATATAAGTATATATATATATATATATGAATAAATTTAGATATATCGAATGAAAATGGGTATGAACAGTGGGGAATAGCGGGGATCTTCAGTCAGCACAAGTGTTGAGATATGAAAAACTCTTTAATACTTTGGACCGAGCTTACGTTTCAATTTTGAAACTTCTTCAGGGTCCTAAAATATGTAAATTACATTATTGAGAAAAAATACTTAAAATGAAGGAAGTACTTACAGTAATGCTTTCGGAAATGTTTATTTCCATCATCAGGGAAACTATAATAGATGAAAAAACCAATAGTAATACATATTCAAGTGCGAAACATTATGCTATTTACAACTTTGTTGAGCTTGATTTCAATGATGTTAAAGATATTCATCTAACATAGTGATACAAAAGAAGAAAACGTAGATCAAGGAATAAAACGAACTTCAAAGTTAATACAAACACATTAACATTGTTTCAAATTATATAAATATAAATGTGTACTCTATGTGGTGTGACAAGTGAAACTGACAGGTTAGGAATAATTCCCGCAATTATATTTGAGCCAACGACACCTGACGGGTGTCACTTGGAAATTATTACAGTGGTGCCAACTGTTAGATTAGTACCAACTGACGTTAACAGGTGGCGGTAATGTTAAAAATAATGCAATATAGAATAATAGTTATTTATAATATTACCGCCACCTGGTAATATCAGTTGGTGCTAATCTAACAGTTGGCACCACTGTAATAAATTCCAAGTGACACCCGTCAGGTGTCGTTGGCTTAAATTTAAGTGCGGGAATTATTCATAACCTGTCAGTTTCACTTGTAACATCATATAGAGTACACATTAATATTTATATAATTTGATACAATGTTTGTATTAACTTTGAAGTTCGTTTTATTCCTTGATCTCCTTTTTTTCTTTTGTATAACTATGTTAGATGAATATGTTTAACATCATTGAAACCAACCTCAACAAAGTTGTGAGTAGCATAATGTTTCGCTCTTGAATTTATATTATTATTGGTTTACTTTTTCATTGCTGCCTACCCCAATATCCCTAGTTTTATATATATATATATATATATATATATATATATATATATATATATATATATATATATATATATATATATATATATATATATAGAGGGAGAGGAGAGAGAGAACAGGTAGTCGTTGCTGACTAGTAAGGGATGGAACCAGTAAGTAGTGGGGTTTTGCAGCAAATAAAAGAGAACTCTTTAAAGGTTGTCCAAGCTTTCGGAAATTTTATTAATTATTTCCATTATCAGGGAGAATCTTTGTTGAACTAGTTAAGAATTAAAATAAGGATTATCACAATTCCTATAGGTGACTGTCATTTCCCCATGTGGGAAGAAGTGTCAAGTACAGGTTAGGTACTTCTAACAGGTAGTTGACATGTTTTTGGAAGTCATATTTTTTATTTCTTTTTCTTTTTAGATCTTCTGACGAAGTCCTACATATTTTAGGAAATATATTGGGTAGCCTACAGAGAGGACGTACAAGTCTGATAGTACCTAGAAAAAAAACTATCTACGATCTACTCAAAAGTCGTAATATGGTTAGATATACAAAAAATACAACCATATCAATTTAAAATCGTATTTTTGTAGAAATCTCTTTCTCCGCCTTTGGCAGAAGATTTGGCTATCAGTTTTTATATACAGAGCCACAAACTGGTGTTTGTCATGTATCATTTAATGAATAATCAAGGAGTGATGACTCCCGATCCTACACCAGCAGAGTGTTCGATACCTTGGTTGAATGAGGTGTTGGTACTATTTACTGTTGGATTGCAGTTATGTCAGCAGTTGAAAGATAAGGTGAGATCGTTGTTTTTCATTGCGTCAGTAAAGCTCTGTCATAATCTAAGATTTAATTGAAGGGTATCATGTGATGTGTATATTTCATCCAAATTTCTGGCTCTCTCGATAAGGAAGTACAACAATGTTTGATGCCATTTTGTTCAGTTATTCACATCATCTAGGCATTTTAACGGAAAAATACTAGTTTTGTGACCTGATTACAGTGACTTGTAAATTTTGTTGGGGGGGTTCTACTTTTATAAAGTCATCTTCAGGGCATTACTATGCAAAATAGGAATATAAAAGATGTAAAAATGATAGGTTGACAAATTAAAATGGTGATAACAAAATGAGATACATATGCATGAACAAAAGGAATGAAAATAACAGTTCCACGAACTCTAGAATATTTGCATTTTATCTCATTCCATTCATAAATTCATGATGCCGAGTAGAGTCAGAAAGTAAAATCTATATTCTTATTTTCAGATATGTGTTTTTTCACAATATAAAGATTTCACCGTAGGTTCCAGATCTGCTAGTCCCCAGCCCTGTTAATCTCGAATTATTGTAGGTTTTCAATGTAACTATCAACTTGTCAATTTATCACTACTTATTAGGTATCAATTTGTATATATTTAAGATATTTTTATTTGTATGTACAAGTACATAATTTAAAGACAAGATTTCGATAATCCTTCGAATTCATCATTATATTAGAATGTCACAGCCTGAATCTTCATTTGATGAGATCTTTAAAGGAATGCTGTTCAAGATTTGTTATATATTTTCTAAGTGTAAAAAAATTGATGCATGATTGATATGTTTACATTCGTGGTGTGACGTACCGTATTATGATGCTTATAGGACTTTATCACAAAGTCAATATTTAAACTGTTTGGATTGTTTTAAAAAATATGGGAAGAAATGGTAATTTCAGTACCATGCATTGATAATTTATAATAAGATTGTGGTTTATCAACAGATGAGTTGGAAACAAAGTCACTAGAGATAGGGAAAAGTATTATATTGAAACATGTTTTTCAACTTATTTGTTGATGAATGTCATTTTGTGTATAGTAGCCAAACCCAAATTAGATATATTAATTATTGTTGTGGATTACCAGCAATTTTTTTGTTAGAACTGTGCTCAGTGATTGAATAAAAAAAATCAGTGTCATTTTTGTGGTCTTTGTTCACTCTAACACGTCCCGTCATTGCCTCATTCCCAACTTCCATTTTAATTTTTTTTTACTCAGAACTTCTATGAACCTAAACAGGGAGAAATCTAGAATACCGAATGTCAGAGCAAGGGTACCAGAGTGGCAAGCAATCTATTCTCAGTGAAACTCCTCAACATTTAAGATGTGGAGAAGAATTTGAAACATTCAAATCTGGAGTTTCATGAGATAACCACAGTTCATGATTCGGATAACAGATCAACACGAAACGTTTATTTTACAGGTAAATTGAAAATATGGACTCAATTTGATATTTTGTGATGGAGTACCTTTGTCAGTTCAAAATCGCCACAAATCTACAAAACTTGAAATTTCATTTGAAAAAATATCTGCTTTCAAAATTGATAGATATTTATTACCTTGCTTGCCATTTATACAAAGAACAAAAAACATAAAACATACAATTTTTTGTAGAATAATTAAAAATATCAGAAATCGCAGTTATGAAGAAGTTGAAAATAAGAGATGTATATCCAATACATTCAGGTTGAATTATGCAAAAATTCCTCAAATTCCGTAATCGTATAGAAAACATTTTTGAGAAGTATATTTTTTAATTATAATTTGAATTTATTGAGAGACACAGTTTTCAAGCCTCTAGGCAGTAAGTTATATAAATGTGTACCAGCAAAGTTTGGTCATTTTCTATATGACATATGATTGATTTTTTTATTGTATATATTTGAGTGGCTTCGCGTTTAATAAGTATGTACATCTGAACACTTCATGAAGACGTCGATGTTTTTATGAATATGTATAAGAATCTTATGTATGTAAATTCCTGTTAAAGTTAGAATCCTATATTTCTTGAAAGTGTTCCCACAGGATTCTTGATATTTAAGACCAAAGATGAGTCATATCAATCTTTTTTGAAGGATGAAGATTCGTGTCCACTCGGTTGCTGTTCCCCAACATATTATGTTACAAATAATTGCTGAATATGCCAATGCATATTACACATTCAGTAACTGCCGTTGTTCAAGGTAAGCTTTCAGAGAAAGAATTGCAAAGTATGTCTTATTGAGTGTTTTACTGACATGTTCAATTTGGTTTGAGCAAGTTAATTTTGAGTCTACGAGAGTTCCTAAAAAACGTATGGTATTGCTTGATGTAATATAAGTGTTGTCTATTTTAAACTTATTGTCTTGTACAGGAGATCTATTATTGAAATGAACTAATTGAGTTTTATCTAGGTTGACTATTAGACGGTTTATTTCACACCACAGAGAATTGTTGAACGACAGAGGTAATTTTAAATAGAATCTCTTGGGGAGTTGTGCCGGTCACTATTACAGTTGTGTCATCTGCATACATGAACAACTTGCCGTCTTCAATGAAATCTGGCAAGTCATTCACGAAACCAAGAAAGTGGGCCAAGCACACTACCCTGTGATGTTCCCAATTCAATGGATAGTTTTTCAGAAAAATTATTCTCTATTTTCACCAGCATTTCTCTATTTTCTCAATTTGGAAAAATTGGTTATTGGAGGCAACAATTGTTCTACAGGGTAAGTGCAAAGCTTTTAGACAAGTAGTTTAACGCTGGCTTTAATTTTACTCTTGGGATGAACCGCATGTACAAAAATCGTTGTTCGTATTTATGCAGGTGTATTACCGGTTCTGGTATTGACGCCAATGCACAAAAAACTTTCATTAAAATTAGGGAATTATCGGTAAACATGAAATATGAGGGTTTTACGGGAAAAATGGATTTTATTTGTTTTAAAAATACAAGTATGAGCTCTTTTATTGAAATAAATTTGTTGTTGATCGATGTTTTCAAATTTATGGTTTCAATCTTTGGTTGAAGCTACCATGATTTTATTTGTTCATTTTATTATATTGTTATTGTTTTTCAATGATTTTTTTTAACGATGTGATTTTTTTGTGCTTATATTCAATAGAAGTATTAAAGTTATTTCGCGTATCATTTGAAAATAGAGTAAAGCAAAATGAATTCAATGTAGAAGTAATTTTATTTGAGAAGAAAAGTATATATATATATATATATATATATATATTTCATATTTAGTAAAATTTCATTTGAGGAAACAATTACTATTTGATTCATTGGAAAAGAAAAGTTGTTCAAAAGAAGACCTCGCATGTTAAGCCGGGACCGATTTCATTGTCTTGAAGGACAGGTGAATAAAATTAATCAGTGCCTTACAAAAATTTTTCCAAATCTGGTGAATTAAATTATTTTCAAAATTTGTGGAATGTGTCGAAAAATCTATTTTTGGCCATTCCGCTGGTGACAGCTGCCCGTATAATATTCAAAATATTATATCTATTCTCTTGGTTTTATTAGAAACAAAAAAACAGATAGTGTGACTATATGGGGACATCAGAGAAAGATAGTGTTAGTAAGTATGAATAATTTATTTTTGTTTGAAAGTACGGTATATTATTGACTACTTTTACACTGGTGACCAGTGCGGGATTGAAAAAGTGTATACATTTTTCTGAGTAATATAAGAATTTAATTATATATCTTTTCTGATAATTTTTTTAATAAAAATAAAGAGAATGATCTTACATTTAGCTACTACTTGTACAACTGGTGACATTGGCAAAATATTTTTTTTTAATTTATTTTTTTCTTGAAAAAATTTAAATAAGCACTTCAACCTTATAGGTATTACGGATGATACTGAATGCAGTAGGTGCTTGGAGGATGAGGAGTCAGCCACCCACATCCTCTCGGAATGCCCAGCAGTGGCAGCAATACGGAAAGCGCACCTCGGGAGTATCGTTCTGAACCCGGAGAGTGCGAGAAAGGTATCGTTAGAAGGCTGATCTCCTTCGCTCCAAAGCTCCTCCAAAGCTGAATTAATTCACAGCAACGGTGGATGCATAACGAGCCCGATGGAGAGGCCTACATGCTAATGGTTCTGTCCGCCCACATACTCTCATTCTATCTATCTGTCAAATCAGACACGATTGACATATATCATTTTTATTTATTTACTTCACGTATACTGGCACCGAATTGATATCCGCAATAATCATGTCCGATGAAAGTATTTCCCACAAGGAAGATAAAGAAAATTTACTCTACATTGCAAGAAAAATTCACTTGGAAGAATTTGCCACCATCGGAGATGAACATTCATATCTTAGAGAATCTTTGGTGGCTGGAGCTGGAGGCTCCCTTTCACACCAACTGGGTTCAGAAGAAGATTTAATAACACAAGCTGGAAAACAACTAGGTCCCAAAGTGTTTACAGATCCGGATATAATCTCCAGAACACGGCCTTTCGTAAGATTTTTAATTTTATTTCAATTCTTTCGGGAATTTCACCATAATATTTGTTTGTTTTACTGAATCTTACCGACAAACTCCAATTATATTTTACTATGTTTGATCAACTAAATAGATGATTTTCAAATTTTGTTGGGCAAGAAACTTACCCATATGGTGTATTACTACGTATCAATTATAATTGAGTCAAGAAATGGTGAGAATTCTTGAAATATAAAGTTTTTTCTGGATCGTGCAATGTATAAAATGAATATGTTCCCGAATTTCGCAGTTCCAGTAAGCACCGGAAAAAATATGTAAAGGAATAAACAGTTGCAATCACTTTTCCAAGGCTTTTTTGCTGATAACTTTGTTTATAATCGGAAAAATAATTAAAATTAATGTAGATACATAGGAATCTGATGACATTGAGAACCACTAGCAATACTATTTTGTTTTAGTAAATGAACTTTTATCAGCTCTATACAATTTTCAGGCAAAATGCTTCCTCGAAAGATTGGGAAATTTATATTACCCTCGACTTTTTCTCTTGTCATTTTTGAACCAATCGAATAATTCCAAATATCATAGAGACAACCAATGAAATCAGTTGTATAGTGATAAATGTATGTATTGTACTGATATAAAAACTTTTTAACAAAAAATTAAACCGACGAAAAAATAAACTGAAAAGAAAAAAAGAAAATGAGCCTTTTTAGTCTCAATAACTAAGCTCCAAAACTAATGTAAGTAACTGATTTTAAGTCGGCGCCAAACAAACAAAAAAATATTAATTACGTAAAGCGTAAAATGACGGCAGCGGGGTGCGCAGCGGCGGCGGAAATTGCCGAGCATTCTCGAAGTCAATATTTGTGAGACAGCTACCCAAACGGGAAACGGGCACACACGTGAGAGCACACGTCGTTGCGAATGGCGCATTTTTTTAATGTTATTGTTCACCGCTGGAGATTTCACGTTGCATTTTTATGTTATTTTGTTTTGATAATTTCTTCAAAGTAATTCAATGATCTTCGTTGATTTTTTGTTTGGCGACGACTCAAAATTAGTTACTTACATTAGCTTTGGAGCTTAGTTATTAAGACTAAAAAGTTTCATTTTATTTTTTGCTTTCCAGTTCTTTTTTTCGTCGGTTTAATTTTTTGTTAAAAAGTTTTTATTTTTAATTTTTTTGTGGCTAAAATCTACTACTTGCTACCTACTTAGTTTGGATTACTTTTTAAATACTCAATTACCCACCTGTTATATACTATAACAGTGGTTTCGGATGCCACTATAAAAGGTAAGGTCCCCGTGATCTTAACTCGTACAAGTTTTCATTAACTTCTGAGGGTTGGTCAAACAACTAAGATCGCGAAAAAAACTAGCTGGTACCAGCGACTTCGTCAGCGTTGAAGTTTGTATTTTTTGTGACGACTATTACAAACTCACTCACCCGTTTAGGGACCGAATTTCTAATAATGATGACACACATTTTTCTTTATTTGTAACAAAGACCTCAAATAATAATTTTTATGACCCTTACTTCAAAACTAACAGAACCCTCACACAAACTTTCATCCCCCCTTTCACCCCCTAGGGGTTGAATTTATAAAAACACTGAAACATGTATTTCTTTATCCCTTGCAAAGACATCAAATACCAATTTGTTATGACCCTAACTTGAAAACAAACGGAACCCCCATACAAATTTTCACCCCTCATTTCACCCCTTTAGAGGATGAATTTCTAAAAACACTTAAATACATTTAAAACCAATTGTTATTACCCCAACTTGAAAACAACGGAATTCCCAAACTTCCAATCCCAATTTAACCCCCATTTTACCCTTTAGGGGTTGAATTTCAAAAATATGTATTTTTATTCGTAACAAAGACTCCCAAATACTAAGATTCATGATCCTAACTTTAAAACTAACTATATAGACTTTCAACCCCCATTTGACCTCTTTAGGGTTGAAATATCAAAAAAATACGCTGTCAAAATATTTGCTCTTAGGTTCAGCTGTTTGGTCTGGGCGTTGATCGTATATCAGTCAATCAGTGAGTCAATTAGTCAGGACATATATTAATTATATATGTACATATTACCCCAAACACGAGGTAGCTGCTGTGAACCATTGAGGAGATCCCTCGACTGTCTTCCGTCTCCATCATCACATTAACTCCGGGCCTTATGTTGTAGTGTCATCAGGACTACATATGTGTTAGTCTACTCGACAAGTTGAAAATGGTCTAAAATAGAGATACTGCTCTTAAAATTATGTGTGATAGCTCATTGGATCCGGAATAACGCCTAGAAAAATGTGCCAAAAGCGTGTATTAACACATAAAAAATTGAAAAGTTATAAACAATTGAAAATGAAAAAAAAATAGCATTTCGTTTTTTGCCAATATTTCATAAACTATTCATATTTAAGAAATTTCAAAAAAAGATTCTGAAAGAGGAGGAAATTTCCAATGAAAAACTCCCAGCTCCCGGAACTATCTCCATTATTTATAATTTTAATTTAACGCTGAAAATGGGTCTCCGAGCGACATTTTTAGGTTGCGCGCGCGGCGTCAAAAGCGAGTACAACACATTAATTAATTTTTTTAAGGCACTAAATTTTTTTTATATTTGAAAAAATTATGGTGTATTCGGAACACTATAAATAATTTATTCCCGTTAGAAATTTTACGTAAAGTTGATTTTTCAACAAGTTAAACGATTGTTAACTAACAAAATTTTCTCGAACTTCTGTCTTAATTGTAAATGAAAAAAATGTTTAAATAATTGTCGTAAAAATTTTCGCTTCTAGAGCCTTTCTTATATACATACTTAACATCACGCCATGAAAGTTAAAAAATATTCATTTTTTTTCTTAATCATCATATTATCGTTTTTTTATTAATACAATACAATACAAATTGATTATTTCAATATTTTTTAAAATTATTTTTTCACAACTTTATTATATTACAAATATTATGATTTTTGAAAAAAAATTGTTTCCAATTAACAATTTTTAATTGTTTATAATAATTTTTTTTATATTTCTATTGTTTAAAATATTAGTTGAGAA
This sequence comes from Gonioctena quinquepunctata, assembly GCA_018342105.1. NCBI lineage: Eukaryota > Metazoa > Arthropoda > Insecta > Coleoptera > Chrysomelidae > Gonioctena > Gonioctena quinquepunctata. Next base: position 296,975 of record JAFIRS010000737.1, on the reverse strand, counting down.
ATAATTTTTTTCTAAAAAAATTGAGTCCTCATAAGTAACAATTTTTTTTTATCAACAATTCCATTGTTTATTAACTTTCCAATTTGTTATAAACAAATTTTTAACTTTGTTAGATTTTTTTTCTTGAAATTCTAAAATTAACAAAAACAACCATATATAACAAAGTATCGAAAAAAAAATTCCCAATTTTTCCCAATTCCAATTCCCAAAAGGTTTTATACTTTGTTATATATGGTTTTTTTTAAATTTAAGAAGTTTCAGAAAAAGTTAAAAATTTGTTTATAACAAATTAATAAGTTAAAAAAAATCATTTTTTGAAAAAATTTAAAAAATTATTTCAATAAAAATATTTAAAAAACGATTATAAACAAATAAAAATTGTTATTAATTTTTTTTTTCAAAAATCATAATATTTGTAATATATAGAAGTTGTGAAAAAAAAATTTCAAAAATATTGAAATGAATCAATTTGTTTATGAAAAAAGTACTAACAAATGGCGGGAATTTTTTTTTGCAAATCAATTTAATCTTGTATTGATAAAAAAACGATAATATGATGATTAAGAAAAAAACATTTTTTTTTAACAACATTACTTGGATTTTTCAGTTTTTGTTCAAGTACAAAAATTATTATAAACAAAGTATGAATATTTTTTTAAAACTTTTATGGCGTGATCTTGTATGTATCTAAGAAAGGCTCTACGAAGCAAAACATTTTTACGACAATTATTTAAACATTTTTTTCATTTACAATTAAGACAGAAGATCGAGAAAATTTTGTTAGTTAACAATCGTTTAACTTGTTGAAAAATTAGCTTTAAGTGAAATTTCCAACGGGAATAAATTATTTATAGTGTTCCGAATACACCATAATTTTTTCAAATTAAAAAAATATATTTAATACTTTAAATAAATTAATTAATGTGTCGTACTCGCTTTTGACGCCGCGCGCGCAACCTAAAAATGTCGCTCGGAGACCCATTTTCAGCGTTAAATTAAAATTATAAATAATGGAGATAGAGTTCCGGGAGTTTTTTATTGGAAATTTCCTCCTCTTTCAGAATCTTTTTTTGAAATTTCTTAAATATTAATAGTTTATGAAATATTGGCAAAAAACGAAATGCCATTTTTTTTTCATCTTCAATTTTTATAACTTTTGCAATTTTTGATGTGCTAATACACGCTTTTGGCACATTTTTCTAGGCGTTATTCCGGATCCAATGAGCTATCACACATAATTTTAAGAGCAGTATCTCTATTTTAGACCATTTTCAACTTGTCGAGTAGACTATGTGCCAAGTTTCAATTTAATTGGTTCACAGGTGTAAAATCAATAAATCATCCCCTATTTTTCTACCCTTAGGCCCGGTATTTTCACCTCCGGTTATACTAGGAATAAATTAACCAATGGTTGGAATGTGCTTTTGCATTATCAATAAACGTTAAACAAAAGCATACCTATTCTAACCGTCGGTTAATTTATTCCTAGTATAACCGGAGGTGAAAATACCGGGCCTCAGGGGTGTAATTTCTTTTCAAATTCAAATTAGACCAACTTTGAAGCATACCCTATACAATAAAAAACGAATCATTCAAATTGGATAACCCAGTACAAGCATCCCCTATTTTCCCACCCTTAGGATTGGATTTTTTTTCCAAATCCAAATGGGACCAACTTTGAGGTATACCCTATCCATTAAAAAAAGAATCGTCCAAATCGGACTCATCTGAAAAAAATATACGCGTCGACTAGAACCTCCTCTTTTTTTTCGTCGCTTGAAAAGCACAATAGTTGTTCCTGGCAAAGTTATGTGCAAACAATGAAATAATGAATTTCAACAACACTTTTTTGCAATCAATTACCAATATATACAGGGTGTTACCAAATTAGTGCGGAAGTTTTTAGGGGGGGATTCCTTGTCGAAAATTAAAGGGGGTCTTTCATGTAAACAAAAGCTCTTAGGCCTTTACTTGAAAAGTTACACGCTTCCATAAATGAGAAAAAAATATAGTTTTTTTTCCCTTGAAATTGCTGGAGAGTTGAGGAAATGGCATTTTGTGGGCATGTTCTGCCAATAAAAAAGCTACCTATGAATATTTTTTAAATTTTGTTGTGATCTTTTAAAGGAGATAAACATGCAACCCCTATTCCATTTTTTACCAGAACTTTTTAACGGAACAAAATTTCTCAATTTAAAAATATGTGTTGAAAAGAACAATTCATTTCAACACTTTTTTAGCTTGATTACTATCGTTTTGGACGTCCATCGTCTTAATGTATTTAGAAGGTTTTCACGACGTTTCGAATGCTTGTATCTGCAATCGTCTTCAGGTGAATACTGAAGACGATTGCAGATACAAGCATTCGAAACGTCGTGAAAACCTTCTAAATACATTAAGACGATGGACGTCCGAAACGATAGTAATCAAGTAACCACATCGTCTACAACCTTCAAACAAACTTTTTTAGCTCTTGTGTTGTGTCCGTAAAAGCAATAGTTTCCTAATAAAAAAATAAAATACAACATTGTGCATGAACGGATCTTCTGTAAATGGAATCGAAAAAATCTAGTACGTGGCTGTCACGTTTTGTTTGCACAACTTGTGACTTCAATCGTAGTATTTTAAAATCGAAAAAATCTAGTAGGTGGCTGTCAAGTCGCTTTGATTTCTATGTGTTATAAGAACCGTGGCACTGGAAGAAGAGGTTCTCAATATGATTGAAGATCGTCCGGAATTAAGTACAAGACAAATTGCTAACACACTTAATGTTAGCAATTCACTAATCTGGAAAATTTCAAAGGATCACCAATTGTATCCTTACCATATTCAACGAGTCCAGGCACTTTTGCTCGAAATTTTCCCCAATATGTAGAATTTTGTCAATGGAGTCTTCAAATGATTACCCAAAATGCCCAATTTTTATAAAACGTAATATTCACTGACGACTCCAACTTTTAAAGGCAAGTGATTACAAATTTCCATAACAATCATCTATGGGCCGAAGATAACCCACATGCAATTCAAGAAGGTCGGCATCAATATGAATTTTCACTTAACGTGCGGGTCGGAATTATTGGCGGAAATATTATTGGACCGTATTTTCTACCGTTAAGGCTAACTGGTGCAACCTATACAAATTTTCTCCAGGAGCAGCTTTCCATTTTACTTGAAAATGTTCCACTAGCTATTCGACCACGAATGTGGTTTATGCACGATGGTGCGTTTGCCCATTTCAGCATAACTGCTCGTCAGTACTTGAATGACGTGTATCCAAATCGTTGAATAGGCAGAGCAGGACCTCAACCTTGGCCTCCCAAATCTCCAGACTCAAACCCCTTGGACTTTTGCATCTGGGATCACCTGAAGTCCTTAGTTTGTACGACCCCCATTGAATGTGTGAATGATTTAAAGAATCGCATCATTGCAGCTTGCGAGACAATCCCAAACACACCAGGAATATTTCAACGTTTGCGCCAGTCTATGAGACGAAGACTTGATTTCTCTATAATGGTTGGAGGTGTTTATTTCGAGCAGTTTTTAACCGACAAAATCAAAAAGGTATATTTTTTTTTACGTTTGATCACGCATAACTTTCCACAGAGCAGTTTGATTCCGATGATTCTTTTTTCATTGGATAGGGTGTACTTCGAAGTTGGTTCCATTTGAATTTGAACAAAAAATCCATCCCTAAGGGCAGCAAAATGGGGAATATTAATAATTCACCCTCTGAATTTTGGTCCGTTAACCGATTCTATCAGGCATAACTTTGTAGTGGGTTTTCCGATTTGGATGATTCTTTTTTTATTAGATAAGGTATATCTCATAGTTGACCATATTTCAATTTTGAATGAAATGATCCACCGCTATGAGTCGAAAAATAGGGGATGATTGATTTTTCACTTGTGAACATTGGCACGCATATGTAGTTGACATTGACAGATCCTCCTACATCCGTCACAATAATTACATTCTATGAAAGGATGGAATTCAACTAACCAGAACTTTTAAAAATAATTTATATTATATAACAATCAATAGTTAAAGTAGATATCACATTATTTAATAGTTAATACTTGAAGTAAGCTAGGTAAGTAAGTATTTTGGAAGTAATCAAAAATTAAGTAGGTATTAATTAGTAGATTTCAGCCTCAAAAAATTGGAAAATAAAATATTTTTAACAAAAAATTAAACCGACGAAAAAGTCAACTGAAAAGCAAAAAATAAAAAGAACCTTCTTAGTCTTAATAGTAATTGAGCTCCTAAACTAATGTGAGTAACCAATTTTGAGTCGGCGCCAAACAAACTAGCAATTGAATTGGGTAATGGGTAAAATGATGGCAGCGAGATGCACAGCGGCGTTTTGATTACTTCTTCAAAGTAATATAATGATTGAATGATTGAATGAATCAGAATTTTGAATCAGACGTAAACATTTTGTGCTTAAGCGAAACATGGTGCACGCCTGACAATATTTCTTTAATATATATACAGGGTTTTATTAATATAGCGAAGTTTTGTCGAACCACATATAAAGGGGGCGGGGTTGGTATCTGGGTTCGAAACGACCTGCAAGCAAATCCGATTGATTTTCCAGTATCATGTATAGAAAAAGAATTTGAAATTTGTGGAATAACTCTGAAGGACGTATCTTGGTCCAAGGATATTGCTATTCTGACGTGCTACCGATCCCCGGGTAGTGATTTTGTATCTTTTTGTAGTAACCTTGCACAAGTTTTAGAATGTGTACATAAGCCTAATCGTGAGATAATTTTGAACGGAGATTTTAATGTAGACTTGAATAGGGACTTCCGTGATTATTCAGTGTTACTTGATATTTTAAGTAGCTTTAGTCTGTCTAATAATATTTCTACCCCCACCAGGGGCGCATATATTTTGGATCATGTTTACTCAGTCACGAAGGTAGAGTGTCTAATTGTGAATAACGATATTTCAGATCACAAAACAGTAAAAACTTGTATTTCCAACGCGATTTTTGATAAGCCAGTTGCACACTCTTCTTTCAGAAGACTCTTTCATGAAGAAAATATTACGTCTTTTTGCGAAGATTTGGAGAAAGAGCGGTGGGGGTCAATTATGGGAATGAGTGACTTGAACTTTGCTTTTAATACATTTCACCAGGTTTTTTTGTACTATTTTGAAGTTAACTTTCCAGCTAAGAAAGTAGGAGTGGACAAAAATAAGAAATCTTGGGTTAATCGCGAAATCAGAGAGTCAAGTCTAGCTTTGAAGGATTTTTTTAATTTAAAACAGCATCATCCTGAATTTAGTGAGCAATATAAGGTTGCTAAACGCAAGCATTCCGCTTTAATTCAAAACACAAAAGCAGATTATTACCAAAACCGTATTCTAAGAGCAAAAAATCCTAATAAAGAGGTCTGGGGGGTAGTCAGAGAGCTAACAGGCCAAACATCTAAAATAAACAATATTGAGTTGCTTTGTAACGACAATAAATGCACCGATCCACAAAATATAGCTAATAATTTCAATATCTACTTTAAGAATGCACCTGTGGATGTGGTGAGTAAAATAAAGAAGGACGGTCTGCAGCCACTCCCCCCTCTTAACCAGAATATAAACAGCATTTTTTTGACGCCATACTCGGAAGGTGAATTGATCTCAGTCGTAAATAACAAAATCAAAAATAAATTATCCACTGGCTTTGATGAAGTATCAGGATTCCTTATTCGTAGGACAATTGTACAGCTTGCACCTATTTTAACTATCATTATAAATTTGAGCTTTATACAGGGTCAATTTCCTGACATATTGAAAATGAACAAAATTATTCCAATTTTAAAAAAGGGAGACAAATACAGGGTTGAAAATTATAGGCCTGTGGCACTTATATCTATATTCTCAAAGATTTTCGAATATTGTTTCTTGAACAGGTTGGAATCTTTTTTGAAGACAAATAACGTACTCTCCCCCTACCAGTTTGGTTTTCAAACGGGGTTGTCTACTATGACCGCCATCCAGAATTTTTACAAGGAGTTGATGAGCCATTAAGAGGCAGGTGAATGCCCTGCTGGAATATTCTACGATCTCAGCAGGGCGTTCGACTGTGTCGACCACCAACTCCTGCTTGTCAAGATGGAGGCATACGGAGTTAGGGGACCAGCACTGAGCTGGCTCTCAAGCTACCTAGTGCAAAGACAACAATTTGTCTCAATTTCTCACCTTGACACTAATCTGGGTCGAAGGTCGTATAAATCCGATATTTTAGGTGTTGACCTAGGAGTGCCGCAGGGGTCTGTCTTAGGCCCTGTTTTGTTTATTTGTTATATACATGACATCAGTTCAATTATACATGATGGTTGGACAGTCTCGCTGTACGCGGACGATTCTTCCTTCATTGTCTCCAATTCCGATGGGGATGTCCTCAATACGGCCTGTAACTCTGGGTTGAGGTCGCTTTTTGAGTGGATCAGCCAGAACTCCTTTTATGTAAATTCTGACAAGACTTCTTATTTACGGTTTCACACACCCCAGAATAAACAAGATCTCGACCTTACTATTGAGGTGGGGGGAAAGTGTGTGAGTAGAGCTACTAGCACTAAATTCTTGGGCTTAACTCTTGATCAGAATCTATCCTGGAATAAGCATTGTGATCAGCTGCGTTCTAAACTGAACAGCCTCTGTTTTATGATAAGATGTTTAAAGCGAGTTCTGCCATTAAGCGGCCTCATCTCTGTGTACAGCGCACATGTTGCGTCACGTCTCCATTACGGTATTTGCTTTTGGGGTTCATCATCTAGCACCCACGCTATTTTTGTTGCACAAAAACGTATAATTAGGTGTATAGTAGGTATATCCCCGACTACATCCTGTAGGGATCAGTTTAAAAAATTGGGAATTATGACTGTACAGTATTCTTGTATATGAACTCTCTAAGTTTGTATTTTTAAACAAGGCGGATTATCTAAGGAATAGTGATGTTCACCATCATCTCACTCGTTCCCATAATTTTTTACACACCCCCTTTAATAGATTGAATGTGGGGAAAAATTCACCAGATAATCTTGGTCTGCATGTTTTTAACAGACTACCTGGACATGTACGCGATTGTAAGTCATTTAATAACTTCAAAAAGCAACTAAAACATTTTTTGGTTCAGGGTGAGTTTTATGATCTGAATGAATATATGTCCCATGGCAGTGTGTAATCTGATATTTTAAGATGATATTGTGGTGTCTATTTTTTTCATGTAGATATGTACCTCATTTGTAATAAGTATTTAGTAATTAATCTACACTGACGGATTCCATACATTGTTATGTCTACTGGAAATAAAAACATTTGTATTGTATTGTATTTGTATGTGGTTACCTCTACTCAGAGAGGAAAAGAGATATGGTAGAATGCTAATAAACTGATCTGAACAACACCCCATATATTAAATGAGCAATACGTCACTCTCAAACTTTTTTGGCAGATCTCAATTGACATCCGTCAGTTGAAAAAGCGAAAAAGACTCTGCAAGAAAAAATCCAAATTATTAAAAAAATTCAAGGAGATTTAGAAGATTTTGAGAACGGGGGCAGATATAGTCCCCGAAACGTTAATCAAAAACTATATGGAGAAGTATCTTTTGAATTTTTAAAAATTTTTTTGATAAGCAAATTTAGAAAACGACAAGTTGTTGACTAATTGAATCATTTTTCTATAGGAAATATAATTTGGTGAACGCAATAACTTATCGGGGTGAACTAATTAGTTTGCCCTTTCTACACTTGTATAGATTTTCCTGATTATATTTTCAGACTGTGGAAGGTTACCCAAAAAACATGTCAAAAAATAAAATAATGATTGATTTGTTGAAAATATAAACAGGATGTTCATAAAATCAGATGTGGAATCATCTGCGACTGAAAGATAAACTTTAGTCACTATCTTTCATCGTCAAGATAACCTCTTGTTGAGTATTCATGTTGAAAAGGGAAACATTCTCAATTGAATATTAATAGAAAGATTTTTCTGTAAATTGAAAAATCCACGATTAAAATGAAGTTATTTTTTGTGAATGTCTAACAGAAAACAACTACTTCCCCGGCTAAAGCCACGCTGGACATTGAACTACATCTGATAGATATTCTGAGAAGGCCCTAACTCAAAAGAAAAAATCTGAAATTGAAAATTTGCATTTTCATTCAGATAGTTTTTTGATTTTCTATTCCAGTCTCAATTAAGAATTCATAAAGATGAATGAGGCAAAGGAGAATGTTTTCCAAAAGAGAGTACTCACCAGAAATCATTCGTAACATTGACGCAGGAGAGACATCGCATTCACTAGGTCTCAATACATTTTTGTCGACGAAAATCTATTTCACGCTTCCACGATCATCAGGAAGACCGGAAGAAATGGGAAACACATTTTCAAGAAGCAATCTCACTTTGCTTTAGCCGGGGAAGTAGTTGTTTTCTGTTAGACATTCACAAAAAATAACTTCATTTTAATCGTGGATTTTTCAATTTACAGAAAAATCTTTCTATTAATATTCAATTGAGAATGTTTCCCTTTTCAAAATAATGATCTTCGATAATTGTTTGTTTGGCGCCGACTCAAAATTAGTTACTCACATTAGTTTAGGAGCTCACTTACCATTAAGACTAAGAAGGTTTATTTTATTTTTTCGTTCGTTCGTTCTTTTCAACACATATTTTTAAATTAAGAAATTTTGTTTCGTTAAAAAGTTCTGGTAAAAAATGGAATAGGGGTTGCATGTAACTCTTCAGCAATTTCGAGAAAAAAAAATCGTCTTTGGAAGCGTGTAACTTTTCAAGGAAAGGCCTAAGAGCTTTTGTTTACATGAAAGAAATTTTCGACAAGAAAAAACCCCCTAAAAATTTTCGCACTTATTTGGTAACACTTATTTGGTAATATATATATATATATATATATATATATATATATATATATATATATATATAAAAAAATCAATTCCTCTGTTCGTTGGTAAGCGTATAACTTGAGAACGGCTGCACCGATTTGGCTTCTTTTTTTTCAATGGTCCGCTGAAGGTTTTTAGTGAAACAAAAATTGGAAAATTTTCCCGGAAAATTGGAAAATTCGGGGAAAATTGCTTTTTTCTATTATATGCTATCCATTTCACTTCAACTCGTCACTAGATGGCGCTGGAGCGCATCAACTTCTATACCTTTCAACCGATCGCCATGAAAATTGGTATACGCAGATATTTGAATACGGAGAATATTTTCGCGCTAGGTATTTTGCCATAACCCGCATAACAGGAAAACGGATTAACGGGAAACGTGCAAAGACACAGGCCTAGATGGAACAACACAAAGAAAAACATAGGAAAAAAAATCACAAATCGATTTTAAACAAATTTATAGAAATTTGGACAGGAAATCGTCTGTCGGTCAGTATTTCATACTGAGAAATATAACTCGTGGAAACTGAAGCCTTATTTTCAAATATCAAACCACGAAAGCACAGCTTTCACAAATTATTCGATTATCAGAGTTTGTGATCCTAGATTTTAATTACATGTAATGATATATTTTTGAGGATTTGCAATGGTCATTCGGAGTTAACACGAAGGTTGCGATAAAGACAACTGCGTCAAGTCGGAATGAGATATTATTTGCCAGTTCGCATTTTCCCATCCTTTACAACTACTGCACGAGAGAGATGCGCCATCTAGAAGGACACGTGAGTTGACTTCGAAATTCTATTATCACCTAATAGACTAGGAGGAATCGGCGCATGAGTACCGAAAACTATTCCACCTCAATTTCTTTATACGATCCTCTTTAAATTGCCCTGCTGATGATATAGATGCATGTTGCCATGGGGCAACCCCGTGCCATATTGTTTAAACCGAAATTGTTTAAACAATTGCAAGGAATTGTTATTTTCCAACCGGACAATTTTTTTTAATATTCTTCATTGAAATACAAATAAAAAAGGTCCCATGAATTTTCACGATAAAATTAATATTTTTGAAAATATGAATTTTTAAAAGCTTGAAAAATTTACATACTTTTGACCCATGAAAAAAAAAAAAAAATTAAAAAAATTTTTTTTTTTTATATGATTTAAAAAATTCATTGTTTATACCTGTTTTTTAATTGTTTATTACGCGCGCTCACAAGTATGCGTCCCTTACCTTTAAGTATCGCCGACTCATACGCTGCATCGGCCTCTCTGTGTCCTGAATCATTATTTACCATTTATCTTGAAAACTATTAACTTTAGCAAAATTGTTAAGGAAAGCAATGTTATTAATAATTAAATTAGCTACAATTTGGTTTCAATAACTTGTTTCCAGAAATCAATTTTACCAAAGTTATTGAAGCTTGAAGCGGAACATGTAATTAAAACAAATTTTTTATCGGTTTATTACTTACTTATTTGTTATTAGAACAGAAATAACTCATATTGTATTGAATAATGATTCATGACACAGAGAGGCCGATGCAGCGTATGAGTCAGAGAGAGACGGCGACACTTAAAGGTAAGGGATGCATACTTGTGAGCGCGCGTAATAAACAATTAAAAAACAGGTATAAACAATGAAATTTTCTCAAATCTCAATTAAGGATATTAACTATTGTATAAAGAATAAAAAACAAAATATTTTTTATATTTTATTCTTTTTTTTTATATATTTTTCATGGGTCAAAAGTAGCCAAATTTGAGATTTTTCGAACCTTTAAAATTTCATATCTCCAAAACTATTAACTTTATCGTGAAAAATGATACGATTTTTTTTATTTGTATTTCAATAAAGAATATAAAAAAAATTGTCCGGTTGGAAAATAACAATTCCTTGAAATTGTTTAAACAATTTCGGTTTAAACAATATGGCACGGGGTTGCCCCATGGCAACATGCATTTATATCATCAGTAGGGCAATTTAAAGAGGATCGTATAAAAAAATTGAGGTGGAATAGTTTTCGGTACTCATGCGCCGATTCCTCCTAGTCTATAATACTCGATTTCATATCATTGATAGTATAGTATTTCTAATCCCAATTGGACCGACATAAGAAGTTTCGGAAAGGAATTCTCTTTCCAGTTGCCGCCTTGACATAGGCGTCGGTATATTATTTTTCAGTGGTAGTTTTTTCAGTTACTTATTCTTACAATAATAGCAATTGATCACCCCATGTAAAAGTAGACACACGTTATCTCAACTGAATTTTATTATTTGTTTCGAAAGGTCTCCAGAAAGCCATATTGATAAAATTATTTTCAATGTATAATTCCTAACCTCACCAACACACGCCACTGATTAAGGAATATTGTGAACTGGGGAAATCACGCGACTCCAGATAACAGGTGTCCAATCCAGCTAGCCGAGCTTTTATTCCTCAAACATATTTGATAGCGACTTTACTAATAATCTGGGCAACTAGGGCCACACCACAGGACTTTTTTATGATTGTATAGTTTTCCCAATATCAATTGCAGAAGCATAAAAAAGTGTGAGCAGCATTGGCGGAGATAACTAATTTTATTTAGATATTTTAAGATTTTAAAAATACTTCATAAATAATGAAAAATGAAAAAAAATTAAAGACAAGCTTTTATTTATACAAATACATTAAGAAAGAAAAATAATTTCTTTCATTGTTTGATGTAGGTTATTATTATATCCTAAAACGTATTTCGATCGGCACACACTAAGACCATAGACGCTACTGGTTTTTAATCTTTCATAGCTATTAAAACACAAATATAACGCGTGATTTATGACCTCCTATCGTAGAGACACATCTGCCAGCATTATGTCCGACTTGATTGGTCCAGACGAATCGGTTGTACAACTGACAGCCCTCACTCGAGTCCACGTTGACTATCGGCTCTTTTGATCTACCGTTTGTCGACGGAAAATATTTACGAGTAGTACAGATTATTTTTCGTTCCGTTTCTTCGCATATACGCTCGTGTTAGCGAAGTGAGTTTTCATTTGCTCCCTATAGAAACAGCTTCTGCAATTGATATTGGATGGACTATACCAGGAACGTTTTTAAAGTAAAAACACTGGTAGTATATAAATTTCCCATTTGCCAGGCAGTGCATATGAATACTCGTAGTGCTCTTATTTTTATTGCCGTTCCAATTGGGATTAGAATAACTATAAATTCAATATGCATTTTTCATTATAATATAATTCAATTTCTATTTTTACGCAAAAACTCAACAAAACAAAATTTCATGCTGAAATGTATAGTTTTCATGTCGATGAGTATTTAAAACGTTTCGAGTGACGAGTGCAAGTAGTAGGTATACACTGCGGTCCATAGGTATGGAATACATTCAATTTTAGCGTTATTATGTATTTGTTTAAAAAAAACCTGAAACAGGTCGATTTCTATTGTCAATTTGACAATTTACAGTGTGAAAATATTACCCCCTTCTTACACCCCCTCTGAATTATGAGCACCCCCTTAAGAATTTTAAATGAGGAGGGCGGTCGTGTGGCACCTTGTTCGAAAGGGATTTTCATAACTGAGAAAATTCATTTTGAAAATATAAAATTTTGATACTTTACATAGGATGAAGGAAATAATGTCACATAATATTTAGGAAGTATTTTTCAATTAAATTAAGTGTTCAAAATGAACACCATTCACTTCTTGACAATAAGCAAGTCGATCTTGGAATTCTCGTACAACATTCTGTAGGACTTCCATAAGAAATAATCAGGTATTTTTTTATAGTCTACTCGACAAGTTGAAAATGGTCTAAAATAGAGATACTGCTCTTAAAATTATGTGTGATAGCTCATTGGATCCAGAATAACGCCTAGAAAAATGTGCCAAAAGCGTGTATTAGCACATAAAAAATTGCAAAAGATATAAACAATTGAAGATGAAAACAAAATGGCATTTCGTTTTTTGCCAATATTTCATAAACTATTGATATATAAGAAATTTCAAAAAAAGATTCTGAAAGAAGAGGAAATTTCCAATAAAAAACTCCGAACTCCCGGAACTCTATCTCCATTATTTATAATTTTAATTTAACGCTGAAAATGGGTCTCCGAGCGACATTTTTAGGTTGCGCGCGCGGCGTCAAAAGCGAGTACGACACATTAATTAATTTATTTAAGGTATTAAATATATTTCTTTTAATTTGAAAAAAATATGGTGTATTCGCAACACTATAAATTTTACTTAAAGTTTATTTTTCAACAAGTTAAACGATTGTTAACCAACAACATTTTCTCGAACTTCTGTCATAATTATAAATGAAAAAAAAAGTTTAAATAATTGTCGTAAAAATGTTTCGCTCCGTAGAGCCTTTCTTCTATACATTCTCAATAAGATCACGCCATAAAAGTTAAAAATATATTCATACTTTGTGTATAATAATTTTTGTACTTGAACAAAAACAAAAAAATCCAAGTAATATTGTTAAAATTTTTTTTTTTACTAATCATCATATTGTCGTTTTTTTATTAATACAAGATATAAATTGATTTGCAAAAAAAATTTTCCCGCCATTTGTTCATAAATTTTTTATAAACAATTTGATCATTTCAATATTTAAAAAAAAAATTTTTTCTTCACAACTTCTTTATGTTAAAATTTTTTTAAAAAAAAAATCCTTAATAACAATTTTTAATTGTTTTTTATTATCTAAATAAAAATATTTTTTTTTCAAAAATTGTTTATTAACTTTGTTGTCATGAACAAATTTTTAACTTTGTTGATTTTTTTTTCTGAAACTTCTAAAATTAACAAAAACAACCATATATAACAAAGTATAGGAACAAATTTTTCTCAATTTTTCCAATTCCAATTCCAAAGTACAATAAAAAATTGGAAATTTTTTTTTTATATACTTTGTTATATATGGTTGTTTTTGTAAATTTTAGAAGTTTCAGAAAAGAAATCTAGTTAAAAATTTGTTTATAACAAATTGGTAAGTTAATAAACAATGGAATTGTTGATAAAAAAAAATATTTTTTTGTTACTTCATAGAGGACTGTCAATTATGATTTTGAGAAGAAAAATAATTTCCTAACTAATTTTTTAAACAATAGAAATATAAAAAAACGATTATTTGTAATATAATGAAGTTGTGAAAAAAAATTTTTCAAAAATATTGAAATGATCAATTTGTTTATAAAAAATTTATCAACAAATTGCGGGAAAATTTTTTTTGCAAATCAATTTATATCTTGTATCAATAAAAAACGACAATATGATGATTAGGAAAAAAAAAATTTAACAGCATTACTTGGATTTTTTAGTTTTTGTTCAAGTACAAAAATTATTATAAACAAAATATGAATATTTTTTTAACTTTTATGGCGTGATCTTGTTAAGTATGTATATAAGAAAGGCTCTACGAAGCGAAACATTTTTACGACAATTATTTAAAAATTGTTTTTCATTTACAATTAAGACAGCAGTTCGAGAAAATTTTGTTAGTTAACAATCGTTTAACTTGTTGAAAAATAAACTTCAAGTAAAATTTCTAACGGCAATAAATTATTTATAGTGTTGCGAATACACCATAATTTTTTCAATTAAAAAAAATATATTGAATACCTTAAATAAATTAATTAATGTGTCGTACTCTTTTGACGCCGCGCGCGCAACCTAAAAATGTCGCTCGGAGACCCATTTTCAGCGTTAAATTAAAATTATAAATAATGGAGATAGAGTTCCGGAAGTTTTTTATTGGAAATTTCCTCCTCTTTCAGAATATTTTTGAAATTTCTTAAATATCAATAGTTTATGAAATATTGGCAAAAAAACGAAATGCCATTTTCATCTTCAATTGTTTATAACTTTTGCAATTTTTTAAGTGCTATTACACGTTTTTGGCACATTTTTCTAGGCGTTATTCCGGATCCAATGAGCTTCACACATAATTTTAAGAGCAGTATCTCTATTTTAGACCATTTTCAACTTGTCGAGTAGACTATTGTCTGTTTTGCTAAACGTCAGGAAAATGTCGTTCAAGACACCAAAAAATCATTGACAAAAACCACATGAATAATGTAATGCCAATCTAGTAGACTACTGTTATTTTGATATTTATAAGTTGCTCACACACGTCAGTGTATTGAAAAATATTTGTGTGTGTATTTGATTTAACTATGGCTCATTTATCCGAAACTAAAAGAATAAACATTTTAATTATGATTGGATGCGGTAATGAAACAAGAACTCAAAAGGAAGTTTGTGAAATTTTTAATAATAAATACCCTGGTCAACTCGTCTCAGAGTTAGCAAAATAGAAACAAAATCTCGTGAAACTGGACATGTAAAAACTATTCAAAAACCAGATCGAAATGTTAAATTAGATGAGGAAAAAAGTTAGATGTACTGTTAGCGATTGAGGAAAAGCCGCATATGACAAGTAGACAACTTGCCGCCGACAAAGATGTAAGTAAATCATCGATATTGAGAGCTTTACATAAAGAAAAATAACATCCTTATAAAGTTCAGTTGGTTCAGGAGTTGAATGAGGATGATCCTGATAGAAGGCAACAATTCTGTGAACTGATGATGGACAGAATGGAAGCAGATTTGCAGTTCATAAACAAAATGGTTTTTTCTGATGAAGCTACTTTTCATTTAAATGCAACGGTTAATAGACGAAACTGTAATATTGGAGCAGAGAAAATCCCCATTGGATATCCTAAAAAAGTGAATGTTTGGGCTGGTCTCATTAACAACAAAATTATTGGCCCTTATTTTTTTGAAAGCACAGTTAATGGTGATGTGTATCTACAGCGTGACACACTTAAGATGAAGACACCCCTGTATTTTAGTCATTTTTGAAAGCAGATATTTGATTTTTGGTACAGACGTAGAGCTTCATGGCCGCCCTTTTCCAACCTAATACTGCAATCCCGCGAAAAGGGCAAATTCTCGATATTTTGCTTCGCGTTGGAGATACTAAAAAAATTATTCGAAAAAGTTGCTTAGAAATCAATTTTGACCCTACATACCGAATTTTTATTTTTTTTGTAATTTTCATGTTTAAGTCCGATTTTCAATTAATGGTTCTGAATAAGAAGCTACGAAAACAATAAATTCGTCATAATGTAGGAATAAGAATGAAAAACCTAATATTCATTATGAAAAAATTCAATTTTTGATTATTAGTTGTTACTAAAAAGCCACAGAGACGATAAAATCGGTCAAAATTAAATGACAATTAATGAAAAACTATTTATTGAACCGAATTCGAACAGGAAATGACATAAACACTAATATTGGAAGTCAGTTTCAAATATTGTCTCCCTCAACTGGTCCGCCCTCAATTCTAATACATTTTTCAATTCTTTTTCTATTATTATTGGCCACTCTCCTAAGTTCTGGAATACTTATTTCACGGAAGGCTTGCCCTATTCTCTCACGAAGTTTTTGTAGATTTCGTGGTCTAAACTTGTAAACCTTATCCTTGACAGTTCCCCAGAAGTGAAAATCCATTGGTGTTATATCAGGAGAGCGAGGAGGCCATTGTTCATATGGGCTATTTCTACCAATCCAACGTAATGGAGAATGTTCGTTTAACCACTCTCGAACCATGCAAAAATTATGAACGGAAGCTCCGTCTAGCTGAACGTACATCTCTTGTCGCACATTGAGGGGTATATTTTCAATGATTTCCCATAATTCATTATCAGAAAAATTCAATAGTCGTTCAGCGTTAATGGTATTATTGAAGAAAAACGGTCCAATTATTCTGTCGCCTAAAATACCACACCATATATTAACTTTTTGAGAGTATTGGTCCTTGCAGTTTATAACCCAGTGGGGATTTTTGGTAGATACTATTAGATATTTTGAGCAGATACTATTCCATTGGTAGTGAACATAGCCTCATCAGTGAACAACATTTTTCTTAGGAAATTTCTATCATTTAAAAAATTTCCTTGGGCCCAATAGCAGTAATCTAATCATATATATTCGTCACCTTCTTTCAATGTGTGCAAGAACTTTGGTTTAAAAGGTCTGATTTTCTCTCTACTCAAATTTAATTGCTCAGACCTTTCACGCAAACTAATTTTGGGATTGGCACGAACTGAAGCTGAGATATTATCATCAACATCGTACCTTCGATTTCGATGTGGATTGTGAATAGCTGGACGATTCTTTAATACACTTCCGGTTTGAGTAAAAAGTTTATTCACGGAGGCTGCCGTTCCATGTCGAATACGATTTCGTTGCGGATGTCTTCTGTTGAATTCATGAGCAACTTGTCTGCTACTTCGAGCACCATCACCAAATAACCTTATTATTTAAATTTTTTCTCATAAACTAAGACGTTTAATGGGCATTTTGTTACTGTTTTTGACGCATTCACTTTCAAACTGACATTTGGTATAAATAGTTCATTTGTTTCCATGACACTCTAGCCCAAATTGAAAATTGTTGAAACACAAAATATGAGACTTCTTTGAAACATTGAGAATGACGATTTTCCATCCAAAATTAGGCACATTGTATTATTCGCAACCAATCAATATGAAATTGAAAAATTCTTCAAAATCGGAGACAGGCTAGTAAAGGAGACTAAATTTGATTAACTTACATTTGATAAAATAATAATTTTCGATTTTAGTTATTTCAATTTTGACTATTTTATCATTTCTGTAGCTTCTTATTCAGAACCATTAATTGAAAATCGAACTTGATTTTTTTTCACAAAAATTACAAAAAAGTTCAAAATTTTGCGTTGTAGGGTCAAAATCGATTTCCAAGCAACTTTTTCAAATAACTTTTTTCGGTATCTCCAGTACGAAGCAAAATATCGAGATCTTGCTCTTTTCGCGGGATCGCAGTAGGCTGGGTTCAAGGCTGTCACTCGGGCGAAAAGTGCGGCCCATGAAGGTCTACGTCTATACCAAAAATCAAATCTCTGCTTTCAAAAATGACTAAAATACAGGGGTGTCTTCATCTTAAGTGTGTCACACTGTAGATATTTTAGAACTTTTTACAGCCTACATTAAAAAGACTTTTTCCTGATGTTAATGATCCAAATGCAATAGATAGATAACATGTAACCAAGGACATGCTAGACCTGAGATCAGACCACAATGCGAAACGATTCTCCTTCGATAAGTTTCATAGGATATCTATACCAGACATAACTGTATGGAACAACACATAATTGAAAACGAACCAGGTCCAGGACATACCCTCGGGATACCAAGGCGCACGGCACGAGACTGGTTCCAGGAAAAACACAAACAATACTGGAATAACATTCCAGGAAACAGACGCGGGAAAGAATAAAATGGGCCTGTTCAATGGCGACCTAACATGCAGATTATGCGATAAGGAACCAGAAACAGTATCACACATAGCGTGAAACTGCGGAGCCTTGGATCGCAGAAGACAGTCAATTTTCGGGCAACCAATTGGTTTTTACAAACTTGTGCAAGGCACAAAATTACTGGAATGGGTGTTGTAAATGTGAACAACAGGCAAGATACAATGGGCCAGCAGGCCCAAGGCATAAGTTCACACATTCATTATGCGATGGCCAAAATCAATAAGCTAAAGTTCGTACCCTATTCTTCAGATTTTGCTCCCTCGGATTATTTTCTGTTTACAAACTTGAAAAAGTGGTTAAGTGGTCAAAGGTTTGCCAACATTTGCAGTTTTGCTATTTTGAGGAGCTCGACGATTCTCTATTGAAAATCGCTGGGAAAATTGTATTAAGCTAAAAGAAGACTATGTTGTGAAATAAAAATATTTTTTTCCAAATTTTATGTGTTTAGTTTTAGATTGTTACAGTTTTAGTAGCATTGTGGCGGTCTAGATTCATTTCCCAGGATAACAGCGGGAGACAAAATTAAATTTTCAACAATCGATTTAAGGGAAGATGTATTTAGTTTTTTATAAGTAGAAAAAATACTTGTTGCATAATTTAACCATCTTGTAAAAAATATTAACTCACAGTGCACTTATATTTTCGACAATCATCAAAATATCCAGATGCCGAAAACTTTTTCCTAATAACAATGGTTGATCCATAGATAATCATTTGTCCCACTGTCATACAACCACCTGCAGTGTGATATAATGGTAAAGGAGTATAAAAAGTATCTGAAGGTGAAAAATCACATAAGCAGTGCATAGCAGCTGCAGTGAATATATACCTGAAATTAAATTAGAAAATCATTTATCCAAATCATATAAACATGCTCTCAACTCAACAATCTCCAAATTGCAAGTAAGACACGAATAGGCCGAATATCTTGTGAATTATTCTAAATGATGTCAAGCTACGCAAAAAATTATAGAAATAAGTAAAGAAACATGAAAAATCAGGGATTCCAGTTATAAAAAATTAATTGTGGTTTAAATAGCGAGTACTAAAAAGTTTATCTCGTTTGTTTCTGCGAGTGCTAGTATCACCTACATATGCAACTATATACATGTAGGGAAGGTAGGTCCACCTTCGGACAAAAAACGTCATGAATTGAGGCATTTTTTTGAAAAAAACTAGAATTTTATGTTTAACATTGATAACAGATACCTTTCTTTAAAAAGACATATGTTATTTGTTGGCACAGAAGTAATGATTCATTAAATATAAAATCAAATGTCAATTATTGAAAAGTGTCCGAATGTGTACTACCTTCAGACATAAGGTAGTACAGGATCTAATTCACAAAAACATTTATTCAAAATCAAATTTTCACATTCAAATACAGGGCCGGATTCAAAGGTGTGGAGGCCCTGGGGCAACAAAGGCGTGGAGGCCCCTAATTATTTTTCAAAGAAGTTAAACATCTTTTTTCTTTCAAGTGTTTGAATAATTTATTGCGGAACAAATCAAATTATTTCAACACAAGCATATGTAGGTATAATAAAATACAAGAAATAAGTCTAAATAAATTACAGCGATACGATATGATATTTTTCTATTTTTCCATGTGGATGAATTCATTTCTTCAGTATATAATAGTGTGATGATTTACTTTGTGATTGTTTTCCGCATATTACACATGATTTATCGGATAGAAGATTGATATTAACCATTAATTTTGACAAGAATACGAAACGCGCTTTGGAATATTTAAAACGAAAAATGAGTGGAAAAACTGCTGTTCTGTTTTTATATATTGATTCGTTTGAAAATATGAAGAGGATGTTCATAAAATCAGGTGTGGAATCATCTGCGACTGAAAGATAAACTTTAATCACTATCTTCCATCGTTCAAGATAACCTCTTGTGGGGAATTCATGTTGGAAATGGAAACATTCTCTATTGAATATCGAATAGAAATATTTTTCTGTGAATTGAAAAATCCACGATAAAAATGAAGATATTTTTTGTAATATCTAACAGAAACAACTATTTCCCCGGCTAACGCCACGCTGAACATTTTGCATATAATTCGGTATTTGTTAGGAAATTTTACTTAACGATTTCCATTGTGGGGGCCCTTCTCTTGTGGAGGCCCCGGGGCTACAGCCCCGGTTGCCCCCCTCTTAATCCGGCCCTGTTCAAATACAAGAAAACTTATAAAGATATTTTGTTTCTCGTATATACTGCGATAATATAGAAGTATAGTACACGTTCGGACCCTTGGACGTGCACCCTCTGCACTGTCCGAACCTGACCTCAAAGTAACCTCAAAAGAAATTGATCTGATCTGATGTATCAGTATCAAAATTAAATATAGGTATTAGCACGTATTTTAATTTCATTTATGTGTGCCCATCCATGTATAAATTTTTACTAAAACAGGGGTGAGGGGTGTAAAATTATATTTTGCCCACAGGCGGCCGCATGGCTTGACGCGCCCCTGGGCCCGAGTGTCAACGAGGGTCACGGCCAGACGAGTTTTTAGTGGGTAAATCGGAGGTACAGAGGATACACATATCCCAGAACTCAGGGACTCTTACCCCACTGAAAGGTGTCCACAAAGGATTTTCTCCACTCCCCCTCCCCAAAAACACCCTTAACGGCATTTGCCAGAAAACAAATCAATTCAGATCAGATCAGGTGATCTAGCAGACCATGATATGATGATTTCTATCAATCTATTAGGATGTCATGGTTTTCTCGTATATATTTTTGACTAAAACCCATCTAGTTGAGAATCCCATGTTCCTATGATACTGCGAAATATTCCTATGTTCCTAAGATTCTCTACCATATTCAAATATATCAGCACCTACTTTATTGAACGGCAAATCTGGTATATCATGTAATATCACTTCTTGCCTGTAATTGGAATTTCTCAACTTTTGACAGTCACTACACATTTCAATAAATCTTTGAATATCATGATCCATTTTCGGCCAGTATAGAATTTATTCTGCCCTCTGCTGAGTCTTTGTGACACCGAAATGATTAGCATGAAGTTGTTTCATCATGTCATACTTCATGGAAGATGGAACTATTATTCTTCCATTGAAAAATAAAATACCATGTGAAAAATAAATATGAGAACGAATATTCCAGATCGATTTCAAATTGTCCGGGTCAATTTTCTTGTTGGTTCTGTAGGGAATCTGAAATGGATATATCCATTACGACCGCCGCATTGACATACAGGGTGTTAGTGAATAAGTGCGACAAACTTCAGAGGGTGATTCTGCATGAAAAAAGTTTGCTATATAACTTTTGTCCGCAAATGCTTCGTTTTCCGAGATACGGGGTGTTAAAGTTTTTCTTAAAAACTGACCATTTGTTTATTGCTCTGAAACCGGTCGAGATATGCGAATGAAATTTGGTGAGTTCCAAGAGGTAGTTATAGCGCATTTTTTGACATGCAATTGGGAATTTTATGTTCATCATTGGCGCCCATACAGGTAATGATCTCATTTTTTTATAGAAAAAATGGTACGCCACTGAGATATTTCAAATTAAAAATTATTTTTGAATTCCTAGTTCAATTTGTGATGAAAATCTTCCTTGCCTTTTTTTCGTATGTAAATAAAAGATCTTAACGCGTATTTGTCATTATTTTAATACATTAACTAGTAGCGATGCTAGTAGGCTACTGTCAACATTCTGTTAAATACGAATATTTCAACGAAATGTTAAATAAGCGTTTCTTAATTTTTAGCTTTTAGTTTAGTATAACATTAATGATAATAAGTAATTAATTTTTCTTTTATCGAAAATAATGGAAAATTATACAAATGCGGAATTGTCAGACATGCATTTTGTCTATGGTCGAAGTAATGGAAATGGTTGGCAAGCTCGACGATTGTTTGCTAAGTTGTATCCAGGACGTAGGGTACCCCATCACACAATATTTGCTCGTCTTCACCAACGTTTGCGCGAAAATGGTACATTTAAAAAACAACCGGCTGACTGCGGGCGCCCTCGAGAAGTACGAACTGTGCAACTAGAAGAAGCAGTTCTCGAGTTGATTGCGGAGTCACCTAAAACAAGTTCTCGAAAAATTGCCAACATACTGAATGTAAGCAATTTCACTGTATTTAAAATTCTCAAATAATAGCAATTGTATATGTTTCATATTCAACGTGTGCAAGCTCTACTACCTAGACACTTTTTTCCACGCCTATTTTTTTGCCATTGGATTCCACATCAACTCGCTCAAATTCCCAATTTTTTAAATGGCATTTTATTTACTGACGAGGCTAATTTTGGACGACAGTGTATACGAAATTTCCATAACAATCACCTCTGGGCTGAGAAAAATCCACATGGAATCTTTGAAGCTCATTTTCAGCACCAGTTTTCAGTAAATGTATGGCTTGGGGTACTTGATGATCATCTAATCGGTCCATATTTCCTCCCACAACGACTAACAGGCGACTCCTACCTTAATTTCCTACAGGAAGAGTTACCTGTTCTTCTTGAAGAAATTCCTCTACAGCTGAGACAATACTTCTGGTTCATGCATGATGGTGCACCAGTCCATTTTAGCATTATTGTACGTAATCACTCGTTGGATAAGTAGGGGAGGTACGGAACATTGGCCTGCTCGATCTCCGGATTTAAATCCTCTAGATTTTTGCATTTGGGGATTTCTCAAGTCATTAGTTTATTCCACTCCCGTCGAAAATGTTGAAGACCTGAAGAATCGAATTATAGCCGGCTGTGAGACAATAAGAAATACATCAGGAATATTTGCGCGAATATGACAATCAATCAGGCGAAGAGTTGAATCTTGTATCACGTCTAAGGGAGGTCATTTTGAACATTTGTCGTAGCTTTGCGCCTATTTATTTATTAGTGTTATTTTCTGTTATTGTTCTGGTTTAACGTTATTGTATTAGATAGTTCTTGATAATGTATTAAAGAAATGAAAAATACGCGTCAAGATGTTTTATTTTTTTGCATAAAAACGGCGCCCCATACGAAAACAAGGCAGGAGAGATTTTTTGTCACGAATTGAACGAGGAATTCAAAAATGCCGTATGTGCGCCAATGATGAAATAAAATTCTTAATTGCATGTCAAAAAATGCTCTATAACTACCTCTTGAATTTCATTTGCATATTTCGACCGGTTTCAGAGCAATAAATAAATAGTCAGTTTTTGAGGAAAACTTTAACACCCCGTATCTCGGAAAACGAAGCATTTGCGGACAAAAGCAAACTGTCTTTATTTTTTCATGCAGAATCACCCCCTGAAGTTTGTCCTGTATATTAAATCAGCTTTTGCTTGCGGCTTAACCCGCATCGATTTCGAGGTCATAATTCTTTATACCACCTTCTGGATTTCATTTTCAAAAATCCTGAAATACATGTTTCTTTATTTGAAAAGAAGAGTCGGTCAGTGGGGACATGTAATTTTGTATGTATATGATCACTATTAATTGACATGAAAATTATACATTTGGTAACGACATTCGTTTTGTAGAGTAGATATCAACCAATATCTGGTCAATTATTTATAATCTGAGATGCAATTATGTTGGTGATCTGTTGGAGTTTTTATCGATGTGTATTGTTTTCAGCAATATTTAATAGTAGACTTATCGTCTGATAAAAGTGGCAGATATTTGGTAACAGCCGATGAAAGCACTGATGATGGCTTTCTGCATATTTGGGATATCGAAAAATGCACAGAGAAAAGGTAAAATTTTATTCTACCTGTCACTTAACGGATGCCCCGAAATCTCCGAAAATAGCAAATTTGATAGGAGTTAAACCTTGAATTCTTGAATATTGGACGAAAATTCATAATACCTGACCAGAAAAACCCCCAAATACTGTCTTTGGATAAAATCAGACCATAAATCATAAAACTCACCCGCCATCTTGAATTTTGACGAAAACGTGTAACTATTTATAATCAAGTGTTGAATATTTTATGTAATTCAAACTACTTTCGTCTCAATTCTAGGGCTCCATTGTATTCTTTGTACTCAATATATCCACATTTCGGCATCGATACCGTGAAAATGAGCGAAAGTGCTAAATACATCATAACTATAGGAGGGGTCTCAAAAGAGGAATATAACGTGGATTTCTGGCTATGGACTTTAGGAAATGACCTGCCAGATGGTATCAGGATCTACTTTTCGTTCAGCACATATCGGTTTGAGATTTTGTTGCGTTTCAGGTTCCTTCCTGGTTCCTAGAACTTTTGGACACCCCGTATCTATTCTTTGGAACCCCACTATTGAAGAACATATCATGGTGATATTTACGAAACAAGTTTTTTTACTGGTTTGGGTAAGTACCGCTTAAATTTTCGTCGCCAGGTACACTAATTTTTGTTCGTTGGGGAAGATAGTATACCGGGTAGTCCACTTACGACTATCCACCCTCAATAACTTCCAGAAACATTATTTTACAAAAAAAACATTTGACGAGCAGAGCAACCCCCTCTATAATTTTAATAGGGAATGAGGGTCGTGTCATACATCATTGTGAAGGTAATTCAATTCTGATACTAGCAGTGCAATTTTTTTTTTAATTTGAATGAGGCGTTCTCGAGATATTCGAGTTCAAATGTTCTTCTTCTTCCTCTTCGCACAAGGTGGGCTGGTTCCGAAGAACCTCGTACACGTAGGCCTCTCTATTTGGGCCCTTTGTGCGCCCACTTGTTCTGAGAAAATCAGCTGGGCATGCCGATTTTTTTGACAAAATTCTGCAACTTCCTCAGCTGAATTTCCTTGACGTCCTCTGGGTTCAGAATTATGCTCCCAAGGTTGATCTCCCTCTGGTGCACCAAAGCTGGGCACTCAGTGAGGATGTGCGACGATGTCTCGTCATCTTCCAGGCACCATCTACATAGGGGATCAAATGTTCAAAATGATCTCCATTATTGTCTCCCAGACAGTAGTACAGTTCAATCGTAATTATCCACCGATTGTCTCATTTATTTGCTCACCGAGTACACGTTTCAGTTTTTTGTTGTCAACATGATTGTCAAAGGAGAAATACTAATCTCTTTTCTTGTGAAATGATGATAGTGTAGAATTGAAAAGCGACCACGTATTTCAACAATTCTACTTGTATCGCGATGGTTTACACAAAAGACGAGAAAGTTGAAATGATTTTTATTTTTGCTGCTCAAAATGAGTGTGCCGAGCAACAGCTCGGATCTTCAATGAGAGACACGAAAACAGAAACGTAACTCACAAGTGAGTATTAGGAAAAATGGTTATAGAAAAAGGTTTTGGTATTTTTTTATCATTCTTGATATATCTTGGATCTTGTGGTGAAATTCCGTGAGCCTGGATCAGTCGCCAATGAAAAAAAGAATAGGATGGCGCCTGTTACAAACGAGATCAATCAAATTGTATTGTTATTGTTTTTCGATGATTTTTTTAATGATGTGATTTTTTTTGTGCTTTTATTCAATAGAAGTATTAAAGTTATTTCGTGTATCATTTGAAAATAGAGTAAAGCAAAATGAATTCAATGTAGAAGTCATTTTATTTGAGAAGAAAAGTATATATATATATAGATATTTCATATTTAGTAAAATTTTATTTGAGGAAAAAATTACTATTTGATTCATTGGAAAAGAAATATTGTTCAAAAGAAGACCGGGACCGAATTCATTGTCTTGAAGGACAAGTGACTAAAATTAATCAGTGCATTACAAGAATTTTTCAAAATCTGGTGAATTAAATTATTTTCAAAATTTGTGGAATGTGTCGAAAAATCTATTTTTGGCCATTCCGCTGGTGACAGCTGCCCGTATAATATTCAAAATATTATATGTATTCTCTTGGTTTTATTAGAAACAAAAAAAAACAGATAGGGTGACTATATGGGGACATCAGAGAAAGATAGTGTTAGTAAGTATGAATAATTTATTTTTGTTTATTATTGACTACTTTTACACTGGTGACCAGTGCGGGATTGAAAAAGTATAGTATACATTTTGCTGAGTAATATAAAATTTTTATTATATATCTTTTCTGATCATTTTTTTTTATAAAAACAAAGAGTATGGTCTTACATTTAGCTACTATTTGTACAACTGGTGACAAAATTTTTTTTAGAATTTATTTTTTTCTTGAAAAAATTGAAATAAGCATTTTAACATTATAGGTATTACGGATGATACTGAAAGCAATAGGTGCTTGGAGGATGAGGAGTCAGCCACCCACATCTTCACGGAATGCCCAGCAGTGGCAGCAATACGATAAGCGCACCTCGGGAGTATCGTTCTGAACCCGGAGAGTATGAGAAAGGTATCGGCTAGAAGGCTGGCCTCCTTCGCTCGCCAAATAGGATACCTCCAAAGCTGAACCAATTCACAGCATAACGGGCCTACATGCTAATGGTTCTGTCCGCCCACATACTCTCATTCTATCCATCTGTCAAATCAGACACGATTGACATATATAATTTTTATTTATTTACTTTACGTATACTGGCACCGAATTGATATCCGCAATAATCATGTCCGATGAAAGTATTTCCCACAAGGAAGATAAAGAAAATTTACTCTACATTGCAAGAAAAATTCACTTGGAAGAATTTGCCACCATCGGAGATGAACATTCATATCTTAGAGAATCTTTGGTGGCTGGAGCTGGAGGCTCCCTTTCACACCAACTGGGTTCAGAAGAAGATTTAATAACCCAAGCTGGAAAACAACTAGGTCCCAAAGTGTTTACAGATCCTGATATATTCTCCAGAACACGGCCTTTCGTAAGATTCTTAATTTTATTTCAATTCTTTCGGGAATTTCACCATAATATTTGTTTGTTTTACTAAATCTTACCGACAAACTCCAATTATATTTTACTATGTTTGATCAACTAAATAAGTAGATGATTTTCAAATTTTGTTGGACAAGAAACTTACCCATATGGTGTATTACTACGTATCAATTATGATTGGGTCAAGAAATGGTGAGAATTCTTGAAAAATAAAGTTTTTTCTGGATCGTGCAATTTATAAAATGAATATGTTCCCGAATTTTGCAGTTCCAGTAAGCACCGGAAAAAATATGTAAAGGAATAAACAGTTGCAATCACTTTTCCAAGGCTTTTTTGCTGATAACTTTGTTTATAATCGGAAAAATAATTAAAATTAATGTAGATACATAGGAATCTGATGACATTGAGAACCACTAGCAATACTATTTTGTTTTAGTAAATGAACTTTTATCAGCTAACATGATCCCAATCACGCTCTATACAATTTTCAGGCAAAATGCTTCCTCGAAATATTGGGAAATTCATATTACCCTCGACTTTTTCTCTTGTCATTTTTGAACCAATCGAATAATTCCAAATATCATAGAGACAACCAATGAAATCAGTTGTATAGTGATAAATGTATGTATTGTACTGATATAAAAACTTTTTAACAAAAAATTAAACCGACGAAAAAATAAACTGAAAAGAAAAAAAGAAAATGAGCCTTTTTAGTCTCAATAACTAAGCTCCAAAACTAATGTAAGTAACTGATTTTAAGTCGGCGCCAAACAAACAAAAAAATTAATTACGTAAAGCGTAAAATGACGGCAGCGGGGTGCGCAGCGGCGGCGGAAATTGCCGAGCATTCTCGAAGTCAATATTAGTGAGACAGCTACCCAAACGGGCACACACGTGAGGGCACACGTCGTTGCGAATGGCGCATTTTTTTAATGTTATTGTTCACCGCTGGAGATTTCACGTTGCATTTTTATGTTATTTTGTTTTGATAATTTCTTCAAAGGAATTCAATGATCTTCGTTGATTTTTTGTTTGGCGACGACTCAAAATTAGTTACTTACATTAGTTTTGGAGCTTAGTTATTAAGACTAAAAAGTTTCATTTTATTTTTTGCTTTCCAGTTCTTTTTTTCGTCGGTTTAATTTTTTGTTAAAAAGTTTTTATTTTTAAATTTTTTGTGGCTAAAATCTACTACTTGCTACCTACTTAGTTTGGATTACTTTTTAAATACTCAATTACCCACCTGTTATATACTATAACAGTGGTTTCGGATGCCACTATAAAAGGTAAGGTCCCCGTGATCTTAACTCGTACAAGTTTTCATTAACTTCTGAGGGTTGGTCAAACAACTAAGATCGCGGAAAAAAAAAGAACTAGCTGGTACCAGCGACTTCGTCAGCGTTAAAGTTTATATTTTTTGTGACGACTATTACAAACTCACTCACCCGTTTAGGGACCGAATTTCTAATAATGCTGACACACATGTTTCTTTATTTGTAACAAAGACCTCAAATAATAATTTTTATGACCCTTACTTCAAAACTAACAGAACCCTCACACAAACTTTCATCCCCCCTTTCACCCCCTAGGGGTTGAATTTATAAAAACACTGAAACATGTATTTCTTTATCCCTTACAAAGACATCAAATACCAAATTTTTATGACCCTTACTTCAAAACTAACAGAACCCCTCACACAAACTTTCACCCCTCATTTCACCCCTTTGGGGTGTTTTAAAAAACTAAACATATTTCTTTATTTAAGCTCAAATACCAATTGTTATTACCCCAACTTGAAAACTAACGGAATTCCTATACAAACTTCCAATCCCAATTTAACCCCCATTTTACCCGTTTAGGGGTTGAATTTCCAAAAATATGTATTTTTTATTCGTAACAAAGACTCTCAAATACCAAGTTTCATGATCCTAACTTCAAAACTAACTATATAGACTTTCAACCCCCATTTTACCCCGTTAGGGATGAAATATCAAAAAAATACGCTGTCAAAATATTTGCTCTTAGGTTCAGCGGTTTGGTCTGGGCGTTGATCGTATATCAGTCAATCAGTGAGTCAATTAGTCAGGACATATATTAATTATATATGTACATTTTACCCCAAACAATAGGTAGCTGCTGTGAACCGTTGAGGAGATCCCTCGACTGTCTTCCGTCTCCATCATCACATTAACTCCGGGCCTTATGTTGTAGTGTCATCAGGACTACACATGTGTTAGTCTACTCGACAAGTTGAAAATGGTCTAAAATAGAGATAATGCTCTTAAAATTATGTGTGATAGCTCATTGGATCCGGAATAACGCCTAGAAAAATGTGCCGAAAGCGTGTATTAGCACATAAAAATTGCAAAAGTTATAAACAATTGAAGATGAAAAAAAAATGGCATTTCGTTTTTTGCCAATATTTCATAAACTATTAATATTTAAGAAATTTCAAAAAAAGATTCTGAAAGAGGAGGAAATTTCCAATGAAAAACTCTCAGCTCCCAGAACTCTATCTCCATTATTTATAATTTTAATTTAACGCTGAAAATGGGTCTCCGAGCGACATTTTTAGGTTGCGCGCGCGGCGTCAAAAGCGAGTACGACACATTAATTAATTTATTTAAGGTACTAATTTTTTTTTATTTGAAAAAAGTATGGTGTATTCGGAACACTATAAATAATTTATTCCCGTTAGAAATTTTACGTAAATTTGATTTTTCAACAAGTTAAACGATTGTTAACTATCAAAATTTTCTCGAACTTCTGTCTTAATTGTAAATGAAAAAAATGTTTAAATAATTGTCGTAAAAATGTTTCTTTTCGTAGAGCCTTCCTTATATATATATATACTTAACAACATCACGCCATGAAAGTTAAAAAAATATTCATAATTTGTTTATAATAAGTTTCAGGACAAGTTGCAGTTGACCCAACTTTGTCTACACGGCAATTCAGTAGCATAACAGGCATATCGAGAACTTCCATAATGAGGGTGCTAAAATTGCACAAATTTCATTCGTATAAGTTGCATCTTCACCATGAACTGAACGAGGAATGACTAGGACAAACGATTTGAATTTTGCGAAAATCTAACAAGAATGATACAGAGGAACCACGGATTCATTAAGCATATTTGCTTCAGTGATGAGTGTTAAATTTTTTTGAACGGGTTAGTGAACAGACACCACTCTCGCTATTGGAGTCAGAACAACCCCCACCTACTTAGAGAAGAGCACACACAATGGCCTCAAAAGTTGAATGTAAGGGCAGGGATTCTGGGTAATAAAATCATTGGCCCAATATTTATCTAAGGTGATTTAAATGGTGCGGTTTATTTGGATATGCTGCAGAATCTGATTGAACCACTTATTTTGGATGCTGTTAACACGGACCTTGATGATGATGGTAATCCAAATCTATTGGCAGATAACATTTATTTCCAGCATGATGGGGCACCACCTCATTTCCTATTATAGGTGAGAGAATGGCTATCCCAAACTTTTCCAAACAAATGGATAGGTCGTCGAGGTCCAATAGAATGGCCAGCACGCTCGCCGGATTTGGCACCCAATGATTTTTTTCTTTGGGGTCATTTGAAATCCGTTATTTATAAAACTCAACCTACTGACCTGAACGATTTGGAAAGAAGAATTATAACTGAATGCCAGGCAATTACCAGAGAAACAGTTTCAAAGGTGCAGGAGGCATTTGAAAATAGACTCTACTACTGTCTGGGAGTTAATGGCAGTCATTTTGAACAATTTTTGTGAATAATTGTTTGATAATCTATTTCGTATAATTTATTTACTCACAATTTACCAATGTACCATTTAAACTCGAATATCTCGAGCACGCCTTTTTCAAATTTAGAAAATTTTGCTCTGCTTGTTTCAGAATTGAATTACCTTCACAATGATGTATGACACGACCTTTATTCCCTATTAATATTATAGAGGGAGTTGCTCTGGGGAGAAGGGGGTTGCAGTATAACATATCTTCTTCTCGTCAAATGGTGTCACCCTCCAAACAAAAATCGATGTGTCTCGGCGATTTTTTGTAAAATAATTTTTCTGGGAGTTATTGAGGGTGGATAGTCGTAAGTGGAGCACCCGGTATAAAGGGGGATTTACGTAGGCAGTGCATTTAATGTTTTTCAACTTGCACTTGGATTAGAAACTTGAAATTTGGTATGCTGTCATAATCGATCATGTTTGTTCTCTTAGATTTATTTAGTTTTTTCCAGTGAATTTCAATAAGATAGCAAAGCAGCTTTTAGTTTTATTCGAAGAAAAATTAACAACTACAACTGGCAAAAATATCACTATTGTTTCTTTTATCTTTTGTCAAATATAAAACAAACACAGAGTGTTCCCATATATTCATTCAAAAATTTCTTCTAACACCCCTTTTGGATCTCTGATCCCCAGAAATTTCAAATTATTTTTCAACACACGAGCTGGAACAGTTTTGGTAAGATAATACCAATTCTTTCATCGTCTTACTGAAAGCTATGAACTCTGATTCGACTGTACTTAGAGATACACATCTTTGCTTGCCGCTAGACCAACTTATAGCCCCTCCTCCAAGTATGAAAACATATCCACTGAATAACTTTTGGTCCATTTGATTTGCTCTCCAATCTGCATCCGTATAAGCATCAGAAATTTTCTTCGTTTTTTGATGTACTAATCCATATTGCTTGGTTGCATTTAGATACATCAAGATGTGTTCCATTCCTTTCCAGTGATGCTGAGATGGGTTCTGTCAAAATCGGCTCATGAAAGTGGCTGTGAATGCCAAATCTATCCTTGTTCTGTTTGTCATTCAATATATCTTGGTCGTTTACGTTACATTTATCGAATTTTTGTCCTATTGGTAATGGCGTCGCAACCCCTTTTGCTTGGAATGGAGGATATCTTATGGATATTCTTGAAGGATATTCTATGGATGTACAGGTTGTTCCACTTTGGACATCCATCAGATGTCCATAAGATATCTTTTGGATATAATTGGATGTCCATAGTATATCCATAAAATTCATGAAGGATGTCCAATGGATGTCCATGTGTTATCTGGGCCACTATTCCGATTTCATTTCTGCTCATGTGAGCAGAGTCTTGGTCCTCTTAGTAGAAGGGTCTTCGATGTGGATTTTCAATTGTCTCATGCCCGGAGCCTCTTTCCATGCATCCTTTCAGGATTTCCTTCATGGTTGAAATCTCCATGATCTAGAAACTCCTAGTATTGGTTATGGTCCAATCGTTGCCTCTTGTCTTCTACCGTGAAGTGTCTTTCGTGTATTGCTCGGAACAAATCCAATTTATATAGGCAAATGCAGAATTTACTCCCATGCTTCATTTTCAATATCGTTGGAAATTTAATCAGATGAGGTCCTTTCAATGATCTTTCGTTTAATTTTTCTCTAATCTATTAGTTTCGAGACTACGATAAAAAGATCACTGGATTTTTCCGATCACTGAAATATGTAGGTACTAAGGAAATATTTACAAAAATAAGGATTTCCTCCTTGGTCACTGATTTCAATATTTTATCATGACACGTATACATTTTGCCCACTACTCAATCCCCATGCAAAGTGAGGAGTTGAGCTAAAATCTTATTGATACGGAACTTATGTCTGCTCCCCACTACTTGACTGTTCAGTCCTCAAATTTATGATACAGTAAAACAGTCGATTTTCAAAGTTCCTTAATTTTTTTTTCAGGTAAGCTTTGT
The DNA here is from genome assembly GCA_018342105.1 of Gonioctena quinquepunctata. NCBI lineage: Eukaryota > Metazoa > Arthropoda > Insecta > Coleoptera > Chrysomelidae > Gonioctena > Gonioctena quinquepunctata. The sequence goes on along the minus strand of JAFIRS010000737.1, from coordinate 264,148 downwards.
TACAGCTCCTTGCTGCTTGGTGTGTTGTAGAGTGAGATTTTTTAGGATAATGAAACCAACACGTTGATGCACTCTGCAACTCCCCAAATACTGCATAAAAGCCAAATTGGTCTTCTGACAGGTGGCACATATATGGACAAATGCCATGAATGTTATGCCTCAAGTAATAAAGGATGCATATTGATTTTTGGCAACACCTTGTATGCCAAACCCTATGAAGAAGGTGAACTGGACAACACGAAAATATTTCGGAATGCTGTGAAAATATCTCCAGTGTCTATCGGAAGTTGTAGAACCATTGATGGGTAACGTTTCGACATCTACATTCGAACATTTCTATAGTAAAAGACCTACCAAACATTGTAAATTGAACAATGTAGAAATTATGAATTTTATTCGTAGTTATAATTGATATTTGCAAACAAAATAAAAGTTTTTTTTGTCCAAATTTCCCTCGGAAATATAATGCGAGTTTTACATCATATGTGAGTTGATAGTAACCTTTTTTTACTTACAAATGAAATTTATTCTTCCAAATTAAATTCCAGACTTAATTAGGTGGTTAACTTAGCTTCCACCCTGTATTCGGTTTTAATTTATGCGTGAGTTGTTAAATTCGTGTACTATTCTGATCTCTAAAATAATTCAGAGCAATAATAATAATATAAAAACGCATTGATAAGTTTTCATAAGTTATATTAAATAGCCAAGTTGGAAACACATAATAAAGTTTGTCAAACAGAATAAGAAAGTTATTTCCATGCATTGATTTAGATATTTAGTGTATAATTAATAATATCAATTGCCAGATGAAGTTCAATACAATCTTGCTGCTACCATGCTGGATATTAATAACCGTAATAGTAATTTATGGTCCGACTTTGATTAATGCTTTAAATATCTTGGTTGGAATAAATGTTCATTTAGCATTACTGATTCTATGGATTTGTTACAATAAGTAATGAGTAATATTATCTCCGTATAACTTTATTAAATTTCGGCCGTCCTTTATATAGCGGGTTATATTCGATAGGGAGTCAGTCAGCAGTCAGAAGTCGGCAGTCAGTCAGAAGTTAGTCTTGTGAATATATTTATTGTGAACAAGTATTGTATTGTTAGAGTATAATATTGAGTTGTGAAATAAAAAGGAAAATAATTAGTTGTTCAGGAGTTTCAATGAAGGGACTTCAGATTCGTAACAATATAGTCATTCTGAATGAATGACGATTCACACTGGTTTAATTTATTAAATATATATTTGCCGACTTCGAGATCTGATTAACTTCTAAAGATTTAATATCTGATAATTTGTTAAATTTTTAACTATATATAATCGTCCACAAAACATGAAATTGTAAATGGCTCCTGGTGCCTTAAAGAGTTCGACTCGATTTCTGATACTGATTAACTTCTGTTCTTGGTATTTCTCTTAGATAGTAAGCTCTCCCCTGAAAGCATCATGGGAGATCAAAGTTCCTAAAACAATTATGTTCATGGCTTGGACATATTTAACCCTTTATTTATGTGCACATTAATTTTTATAGCTATCTGAGCTGAATAAAAGTTCATTAATGGCATCCCGAAATGTTTATGGTATGTTGAGAGTCAAAATAACGAAGGGAGAAATACCAGTTTTATGGTCTACCCCCACAAAGATCCATTTAAGTCCGGCATTTTTTAATGAGATATTACTCTGTTAATTTTTGACTCAATCGTGGTGAGGCTTTTAACTCCATAATTAATTCAGAGTTAGTAGAAGGTGTCAAATCTTTATCAAATTTATAATTTTTTTCTTCCTCGCGATGGTTATTCTTAATTTTTTCCGGGTATGATGCTTTGAAAGCTATTATAGTTTGTCCTCGGGCAAATTCCAGTAACAATTTGTTCAATATAATTTTTGTTTTTTATTTTGAACCGTGATTACATAAAATTACGTAATTTCGGTTCCCCCGTTTTGGCCAATATTACATTTTTCTCAAATAAAATTAGTATTTTCATAAACGGTTACGAAAATAACTATTTCACAACTCCTAATCCCAATGCGAGATATATTCTGCTTTCGCCTAAGTTGAAAGAGCCAAAGGCAAGTATTTTTACCTTTTTCAGAACTATAGTGATTGGAGACGCTAGAGGGTATATCTACTTTTTCGACAGACGAATGAGAATCCTGTATTGGCTATGTAATTTCAACTTGGGATCGATTCTTGCGATAGATTTCAGCTTATTCCCGAAATTCAAATATCAAGAAGCCGATAAATATTTCATGCGTACGGTGGCCAAATATTCATTATTCGTATTTCTGATACTCAATGTTTCACAGAGAAAACCCAAGACGATCGCATTTTCAATTGCGATTTTGAGGATATGGTTGAGGAACTTGAGGTTCTGTTTCAGAAAGATATACCTACTGATGCTAGTTTGGACAGGAGTCCATTCATATTCAGAGACTTCTTTGTCGGTGAGGATATAATGTCATTAATAATAATAATCGGATATAGGGTGACCCAAATGAATGCATTCAAAGAAAACGCGACTGCCAAATCGTTTACTGTGATCTGTCAGTTATTTGATTATGTTGCATTTCTAGTAACTTATGACTCTATTAATATTTGGCTCCATCCTAACAATCTCAATTTAATGTATTGATAATGAAGATTGAGCCGAATATTTTGCAGTACCTCAATACGTTCTGGCTTATTTACATCTACATATAGAGACTATCCTCCATTCTAAAGAATTATGTTTTCAGCTACTGCGGACCGAAATATTTATGCGATTGATTGTGTGAATAATAAATGTACGTCCCTGTTTCACGTTGCTGATGATCATGTTGCTGCTATAGGAGCCCATGATGAATTGTAAGTGATCTTTCGCAATCGAATGAACTCAATAGACAGGTCCCAATTTTTCTTCTGTAAAGATGCATTATCAAATTATGGTCGATAAGATCAACAGCAACTGCACGATGAAGGTTTATAAAAAAACTACACGAGTTGAGTTGTATAAAATGTCAATGACTTCTTCCCTATGAGGAGACCAGTTTTGGCTTGTTGATGAAAAATTGTCTGTAATCAATTTTTCAATGAATAAATATAACAGCATTGATTCTAGGAGAAAAATACATGAGACTTAGTTGGAATTGAATACATATATTTTTGGTATAATCAACAAATGATTAACGTCAAATTATTTGAAACCACTTACTTTTTTGTAAGTCTTTCTGAGAGGTCTTGTCGGGGTTCAACAATATTAGGCAAAAAGTTTTGATTCGAAAATTTCCGGTGGGCCCGAATTATTGCCTAATACTTACGCCGCTAAAGAAAACGGAGAAAGTTACAGTTGAAACATTATTTTCCATTTTCAGAAATTATCTTGTGATTGCTTATGCTAATGGGCGAATTACTTTGATGGACTTCGAAAAGCGGGAAGTCATATCTACTACTATGCTTCCTATAGCGGAAGACGAAGAAGGTGTTAGAGTTCCGATTTCCTGCATAAAGTACAGTATCGGATGTAAGTGAATCTGTCATTTATTATTGTCTGATCAGAGAATGGAAAACTCTTAGAAGATAATTTCAATACGCAGGCTGTCGACTGCTCATTCTGACAAAAGCAAACTAACCTCTTGTTTATATTATTAAAACGGCCCTCTTGATGAACCAATTATTATGCTATCGACAAAATTATTCAAGTCATTAATTCGACCGTTACTTTGTAATACCTAAAACCGGTGAATGTAATTAGGACTTAAACTTTGTACACATTTTCCATTTGTGAATACAAAAAAAAATAACTAATAAAAAAACTTTTTAAAGACAAGCTTTTATTTAAGCCGCGTATTAAAACGTATAAAATAAGTTTGAGTCATCGCTGACAATGATTTAATTATTTTTTGTTGAATTATTTGGTTTCAAAAAGCTTGTAAATAAGTTACATTACACACACACACAATATGTGAGTGAGTCCAAACAATCAATGCGAATACGATGGGAGAAAATTTGGGAACATTTTGTTGCTACTTTCAAATTATCGAGGTTCTACTGCTCCACCATAAGAATAAAATTGAATCATGGAGGTTTTTCCTAGCCAAAATTGGAGTTAACATATCACCTATCTGCCCTTGCAACAACTCAACAAAAGCATACTTAATCTTCTCATGTAACCTTCATAACACACATCGGTCGGAATTTTTAAATACATTGATCATCCAAATTGGCAAATTGCCAACAAATATAATTATGTTGAGTACATCCAAAGAAGATATATATATATATATATATATATATATATATATATATATTTTGGAGATTCTTGGGATGTAGATTCAATAAGAGAAATGAGAGTTTTTAGATAGAAGTACCTAGTTATAATGAATAAAAAAAAGCCAATACTGATGAAGCCTCTGGCCAGAGGCGAAACGTCTATCTAAAAACTCTCATTTCTCTTATTGAATCTACATCCCAAGAACCTCCAAAAAATAAAAATATCAACAAGATTCAAGAACCATTTTATATATATATATATAAAACAACTATGGAATTTTTGATTAAAGAACAAATCACAATTTAATCTAATCTAGTATCATTATGATATAATATAAAGAAATGATTAAAAAAAAGCTTTTATACAAATGCACTAAAAAGGAAAAATAATTTCTTTATTGTTTGACCTAGGTTATTCTTGATATGCCCGGACTACGGGGTGTTCTGAATTAACACACCACACCTGTAATACCAGACATTATTCGTTAGATTGCGAAAAACAGTATCGAGAGCATCGACTATCCGAAGACGGTCGAACCGAAACTATGTCTCTGGAGCGGTTATAGGAGAAATTTCGTTTCTCTCAAATACTGGAGCTTTGGGTTGTTTAATCAGGAAGTACGTACCTTTCGGAAGGATTCGAAAATCATTCCTAGAGAAATAATAATGCACTCATAAAATGTTAAGAATGTACATATATATTCAGTAAAAGTTGACACAATTATTTCATTTGTTCTATAGACGAGTAATATGAAACAATATTCATAGACTCAAATAGATGGTAGTTTATTGACAGTTAATTTTACAGTTGACTACAAAATCGAAATAGATCTAAAAACAATCTTGACATCACTTGCCACAACCGGCTAGAAATAATTATCTTTGAAATCTTTGTTAACGTGAAAATTATGGAGATACAGTAGAGACTCATTAGAATTATACAAACTTCAATTTGCCACACATAATTTGCAGAAAAATACTTATGACTTACCAGGTTTCAAACTTATTCACTTGAGTAGATTTTTAAACGACAATTAGTTCTAATATTAGGTTGATTTACTGTCGCGGCAATTGTTTATTTTATTTTATCCGCCTGGTATATTAGGGTAGCGTATATGGATATGGTTTACTATGAGGTCAGGAACTATCGAATTGAGGTTTTTCCGTTGACTTTCGCGTTCTTGTAGCGGTGATAAAAAGTAGGTAAATTTTGGAAAAATTCTGGGGTTTTCGTGCCTTCACTTGGAACGATCATTACTGGATGTAAATGGATTTGAATCTACTTGTTCTTAACGTTTTCTTCAGTTCACTACTTGACGCTTATACTTGTACACTTCTCATCGGAATTTTTACGATACTGTGATTCGATGGACTTCTTAACCTCACTTTTGAGAGGAACATATTACCGGAGTAACGACTATGATATGACTGGCTTTGGTAGTGTTCTAAGACTGACTTTTGATGGCTCGCGCTTTATGCTTTTATACTATTCAACCCTACCCATGAGGCCTTCGCGGAGTAACGATTCCCACACTCGTTATCTCTAACTTGTCCGCAGCTCAATAATTAATAGTTTTGTTTTTGTCATCAAAAATATATAAAACATAATTTTATGCCTTTTCGAAGAAGAGTTATATTTAATGGGCTGTCATACTCGGTGAATTTATAGCGCGTTCTGTCGGTACAATTACATTAAAACCGTTCTATGATATCCCATATCGCGAGGCGATGTCAACAAATTGGAATTGATACTCTTGTTTACCATCGTTAATTTTTCCTAGATGAGTTATTTATGACTCCGGTGTACAAGGGTTATTTCTTGATAGTGATTTTTAAGTGCATTTAATTGTCTTCCAATAACGACTATTGGTTTAACGAGCGTATGCTTATCAGCTCTTTCGTGCGGAGGAATTCTGTTTTTCTTAGGAATTGGTTTTTCTCGCTATTAAGTTCATATTAAAGAATATTGTGTTGCTTTTTCAGACATGAGAGTTTTTCTGTAATTACGGGGCTTAACATTCTGTCAGTAGCAGATTCAGAATCTTGCCACGCCTATTTTATATTCGCGGCAAGCTTTGGAATCTGCTACTCATAGAATAACCTAGGTCAAACAATTAAAGAAATATTTTTTACCTTTTTAGTGCATTTGTATTTTTTTTAATAATTTGTATTCAATTCTTCTTAGTCATTTATGAAATCCGTCGTCTTATTTAATTCTGACAAAAATTGATAATCTCCGACCCCAAAATAACCAACATACCAATTTTGAATGGAATCGAGCCATAATAACAAAACACGTCACCATCTTGGAGCCGCCACCTTAATTCGTGGATTTTAACAAAAAAATCATGATCACTAACTCCAAAAATCCCCACGTACCAATTTTTATTGGAATCGGGCTATAGCCTCAAAACTCGTCGCCATATTAGAGCCGCCATCTTGAATTTATGAATTTTGACAAAAAAATCGTGATCTCTGTCCCCGAAAACCTCCACATACCAATTTTGTATAGAATCGAACCATAATCACAAATCTCATCCGCGAAATTGAAGCCGCCATTTTGTTTTTTCTCTAGCAAAAATTCCATAATGCATTGTCACCGGAAGAATTATGAGCATCTGCCAAATTTCACGTTAATCGGACAACTAGAAGTGGGTCAAACTTAACTTGTAAGATTTGATTACAAACCCACAGACATACATGGGGACTGGTGAAACTAAATAAAACTTGGAATAATAACAATGCAGTCTGTGGCACAAAAACTACGGTTTAATGCCAAAACACCAAAAAAAACAATATTAACGTAAAAAAATATGAGCAATCAAATATCACAAATTACGTTCATTTCTATGTATGTATTTCTATATACACTGCGCGCGTAAAGTATGGAAACATGAAGATATATTTGACAATAACAAAATTTTGGTTATGTATATTAGATGGACCAGCGATTTTAAATTTTATATTTTCGACGTTGCCAAATGTACAGTTTCTGAGATATACGAACAATATGTTTATTTTTAAATGGGACAACCCGTATATTTTACAATTTTCTGTTACAGTTTTTTATTGCCATGCAGCAACAAACTGTTGATGGCCAATATTGACCATTAATTTTAAGAAATTAGGAAAAATATTTTTATTGCAACCGTTGATATTAACATAAAGAGAAAATAAAATGGGCCACTTGGTATTTGTTAAAGTTTAAAAAAGTCTTTGCTGTTTTTGTACTGATCAACATGATATGAATATCGGTTTCATTTCGTTAAATCAAGTAGGTTTTACTGTCAGTAGGACGTCGTGATTTACTGTCAGTAGGTACGTCGTGATAGTTTTTTGAAAAAAGGCTTACCAGCGATAAAAATCAGAGTATAATACAATGGTACATTTATCAGAGCGTCAAAGAATTGACATTTTAATACTAAAAGGATGTGGTGACAGGTAATACCGTAATATTATGAAATTTGAGTATGTTTTATTTGCGACATTATTTGAAGGACACGAACACACGAAGAGGTATGTGAAATATTTAATAACAAGTATGAAGACAGAACTCCTATAGCACGTGGTAGGTACTGTATCTAAAATTATTCATAAATTTGAGGAAAGTGGACATGTACGAGAACTCCCAAAGAGTGGCCGCCCTGCTATTCCAGAGCAAACAAAAACTGACATTTCATTTAGAGTTGTTGCAATCGAAAATCCCATCAGTTAATATTTAAAAAACAAAAATGGCATCCATATAAAGTACAATTGGTACAGGAACTGAACGAAGACGATTAAGATCGCAGAATGGAGTTCTGTGAAACAATGTTAAATAGATTTGACACTAATCCTAATTTCTTTAATCAAATCCTTTTTCCTGATGAGGCTACTTTCCAGTTAAATGGCACGGACAATTAACAAAACTGTAGGTACTGGTCAGATGAAAATCCTCATTGGATGGTGGAGGCACATACGCAGTATCCACAAAAGATCAATGTGTGGGCAGGAATTATTAATAATACCATTATTGGACCTTATTTTTGGAATAGAACCACGACAGGTGAGTTCCGGAATTAGCCATACTCTTTCCTGATGATATAAATCCTCATATCGTGAATAGATCAATTTGGATTCAGCAAGATGGAGCGCCTCCTCTTCGAGGCGTTCGTGAGTTTCTCGACATTACATTTCCAAATCGTTGGATTGGAAGAAGAGGAGCTATCGAATGGCCAGCAAGATCTCCGGATTTGACAACTCTAGATTATTTTTTGTAGGGTTATTTAAAAAGTAAAGTGTATGTAAATAGGCCACAGACTATCCAAGGACTGAAAGACAGAATTACAGAGGAGATCGCACTAATTACTCCGGCAACGATTAGAAAAGTGTTGGATGAATTTTCATTCGGAATGGATTTCTGTTTCCAAAGACAAGGAGGTCATATTGAACATCTCCTTTGATTTGTTTCTTTAGGTATTGTTTTCTGTTTATTTCTGTTTATACTGCAATATTAATTACAAAATAAAAATATTTTACCTAATTTCTTAAAATTAATGGTCAATATTGGCCATTAACAGTTTGTATGCTGCATCGGCAATAAAAAACTGTAACAGAAAATTGTAAAATATACGGGTTGTCCCATTTAAAAATAAACATATTGTTCGTATATCTCAAAAACTGTACATTTGGCACCGTCGAAAATAATTTTTTTCAAATCGCTGGTCCATTTAATATACATAACCAAAATTTTGTTATTGTTTCTTACGGGGTGTCAAAGATATCTTCATGTTTCCATACTTTACGCGCGCACTGTATATAGAAATTAATGTAATTTATGATATTTGATTGCTCATATTTTTTACGTTAATAATTTTTTTTTGGTGTTTTGGCATTAAACCGTAGTTTTTGTGCCACAGACTGCATTGTTATTATGCCAAGTTCTATTCAGTTTCACCTGTCCCCATGTATGTCTGTGGGTTTGTAATCAAATCTTACAAGTTAAATTCAACCCACTTCTAGTTGTCCGATTAACGTGAAATTTGGCATATGTTTATAATTCTTGGAATTTTCGATAGAGAAAAAACAAAATGGCGGCTCCAATATCGTGGAAGAGTTTTGTAATTACCCAAGTAGCATTTTAAGTGGACAGAACGTAACGTCCACGATTCTGTTTGGCCACAACCACTGCCACGTAATATACACGGTTCTAACACGCGGCGGCTACCAAAATGGGAAACACTTTTTTGGTGGCTGCTACGTTCCGATCTACGTTCCTGGATCTCAGATAGCCACATTCCAACCACGTTGTGGTCACCTGGCAAAAACGTGGATATGTAGTGGCACTATACACGTTAAACAACTGACCGCGTTTGTGTAAATAATATGTAGCTCGATCTCTCTTCAACATATTTTTATGATAAATGTTCCTCACTCTTCCATTTTGCCTGATTCATTTCTAACACTCGATCAACTTATAGCATATAAACATACAAACGCTTAAGTGAGTATATTGAATTTGGATACTTCTGATCGGGATAAAATTAAAACGATTGAGAGTTTTTTGTGAAATATGGGTGTTGTAGCTTGATTGTAAGCACACGCCATCTGGATACACTTTATTTAAGGAAAACATTATAAATTTTGGAAATAACTTGCCTCTGAAATTATGTACTTAAATCCCTCAAACATTGTTTTATCAATCTTGGTTAGTTGAAACTAATATTTAAGTAACAAATTACTACGTTGCAGTGCTGATGACAAATAAATCTTTATTGAATATTTCGATCATTTCTCTAATAATGGCGACTCAGCATATTCCTGTAAATATGGCGGCTTTTGAGGAATATAACTTTAAAGTGGCAGAAAGTGTAAATATACCACTCTAAAGCTCCTCCCATCATAAAGTGCCTAGTGGAACTTAATTATTAACTTTTCCACCACTGGAAAGTGGCACTCACGTCGCAGGCCCATGACTCACCACTTCAAAGTTATAACCTAAAAATTACAATAGATCTTATACCCTTGAAAGGGGCGAACACGTCGGGCTATTATAACCTGCCACTTCAAAGTTTTAACCTCGAAATTGTGGGTACATGTTCATAAGTTGTTAAAAAAGGACATGTAGCAAGTATAGTGGATTTATGCAGCTCCAATCAACAATTATCAAGTAACAATTATCAATTAACAAGTAATGAAAATTATGGCATTTATGCAAACAGAATTAACAATTAAAGTATAAATATTAAGCAGGAGCACAAGTCAGAGATCCGATCTATTTAAATTAACCTTTTTTACAAAATCATGAAAAAATTTCAATTGAAAACACATAACCCATTTTATTTCGAATGGATATCATTCACGTAATAGGTAATACGAACTTTTTGTAAGCCAAAATGAAATAATTTCAGAAAAGTTAGGTTAGTTTTCGTCATCGCACGGACCAATCCATGGTCACTTCAGAATCAAGGGAAATTATCTATTGAAAACGCACAACCCATTTCATATTGAATAGAATCATTCATGTTTCACGTAACAGGTTAAACAAACTTTTTGTAAGCCACAATAAAATAATTTGAGAAAACTTGGGTTAGCTTTTGTCATCGCGCGGAATGGTTAATTTTGAAGGTTATTGTAATCACAAGCAAGAACGTGGCAACCATCACCACATATCACAATCAAGTGCCTGCCACATTGAAAGTTTTATGGAAGTTACCAAAACGTCACCGAAACTATCATACTCTCTTGAAAGTATCTGTGACTTCTAAGTGATATTTAAGTGGTACAGGATGGTTACCGCAACGGTTATTTTCCACTTTAAAGTTTGAAAACCTTCAAAGTGATTTGCTCAGTGGCCATAATATTTCAGACACCTCAAATGACACTAATAAGTTATAGAACTGTGGAGTGGCTACCATAGATGGGAATTACGTGACTACAACCATACACATATGACATTTTAGTTATTCTTACTGTATAGTGGTAGATTTAGTGGTGATTACGTGGTAACCACCGAGTCGAAGTTGCAGTATCAGTTTCCGTCACTATAATGCTGCTTGGGTATGGTTCGATTCTATTCAAAATTGGTATGTGGGGGTTTTAGGGGACAAAGATCACGAATTTTTTGTCCAAATTTATAAATTCAAGAGGGGAAGGGGCCAAGGCGACGAGTTTTGAGGCTAAGCCCGATTCCAATAAAAATTGGTACGTGGGGATTTTTGGGGTCAGTAATCATGATTTTTTTGTTGAAATCCACGAATTAAGATGGTGGCTCCAAGATGGTGACGAGTTTTGTGATTATTACCCGATTCCATTCAAAATTGGTGTGTGGAGGTTTTTGGGGTCGGACATCATGATGTTTTGTCAAAATTCATGAATTCAAGATGGCGGCTCCAATATGGCGACGTGTTTTGTTGTTATGGTTCGATTCCATTCAAAATTGGTGTGTGGGTTATTTTGGGATCGGAGATTAAAAATGTTTGTCAGAATTAAATAAGATGACGGATTTCATAAATGACTAAAAAGAATTGAATACAAATTATTAAAAAAAAAATACAAATGCACTAAAAAGGTAAAAAATATTTTTCTAATTGTTTGACGTAGGTTATTCTATGAGTAGCAGATTCCAAAGCTCGCCGCAAATATAAAATAGGCGCGGCAAGATTTTGAATCTGCTGCACACAGAATAACCTAGGTCAAACAATAAAGAAATTATTTTTCCTTTTTAGTGCATTTGTATCAAAGCTTTTTTTTTAATCATGCCACATTCGGCATTGAATCGTTAAAAACTCTAATTCGAGTATAGTCCATCCAATATCAATTGCAGAAGCTGTTTCTATAGGGAGCAAATGAAAACTTAACATTCGCCGTCGGCAAACGGTAGATCAAAAGAGCCGATAGTCAACGTGGGTTTGAGTGACCGCTGTCTGTTGTACAACCGATTCGTCTGGGCCAATCAAGTCGGACATCAATGCTGGCAGGTGTGTCTATACGATGGGAGGTCATAAATCACGCGTTATATTTGTGTTTTAATAGCTCTGAAAGATTAAAAACCAGTAGCGTCTATGGTCTTGGTGTGTGCCAATCAAAATACGTTTTAGGATATAATAATAACCCACATCAGACAATGAAAGAAATTATTTTTCTTCCTTAACTTATTTGTATAAATAAAAGCTTTTCATTTTTCATTATTTATGAAGTATTTTTAAAATCTTAAAATACCTAAATAAAATTAGTTATCTCCGCCACTGCTGCTCACAGGATTTCGCCACCAGACATTTTTATGCTTCTGCAATTGATATTGGGAAAACTATAACTGAATAAATCTTTTTTTTAGCATTTCACTTGATCTGCGGCAGAGCCAATGGGGAAATTTGGATACTGGACCCAGTCCTATTAACTCCGACAGTTTCAGAACCTTTTCGGATTACAAAGCACAAAGTAGTGAAAATTGACTTTTGTCAGAAGCCAATGCAGTTCGCCTACTTCGACGATAACAAGACGGTTGTTATTTTCTCATACAACCCTAAAATAAGCGGATGGGAATGTATGGGAAAGATCCGCTCTCATGAGAATGACATAACGGATATTATGTTTGTGGCAGATACTTCGTATGCGAAATTATATACGATTTCGAAGGACCGTCATCTCGTTGAATATAACAGCAGTAAAATAGGGTAATGTGTTGAATTTGACAATAAAACCAGTGCGAATTTACACGATCCAATAAATTGGTCAATTTTGTGACCTTGAATTTTATTGATAGATGTAAACAGAAAATTGTCGTCAATTTGAACTTGACCAATAAATTGATGAGTTTAGAATCGGTTCTAATTTTTCATCAAGTTTTAGTGACAATTTGCAGTAACTTTCGGTCATGAATTTGAAGCCTGCTAGAACAGAGATTTTCAGGTTATGTTATTATTTACGCGATTTCACATACCCTACCCTAACCGCGAGAAAAATGATTGTGCGAAAAAAAACATAATTTACGTTGCATTACATTCGCAGCAATGTGCATTGCTGAATATAAAAGAAAGAGATGTAGAAGATGGTGGATTAGACCTTGGATTGAGAAAAGAAGGAAAGGAAACTTGACATTAGTCCACGAAGAATTTCTGAGTGCAGATCCTGATCAATTCAAACGATATTTAAGAATGGATTAAAGTCAATTCAATAAGCTATTGAATAATATTCGGAACTTTTCCTATAGTTGAACCATTTCTTGTGATTATGTTGATATTCCTGAGTATAATCTGTTTCCAAAATTAACCAATAAATTGTCAGGTGTAAATATAACCCATATTGGTCAATTTTATTGTTCAATTTATTGATCAATTTTATTGGATCGTGTAAATTCGCACTAAAGATATACAGTGCGGTGCATGGGTATGGAATAAATCCATTTTTAGCGTTATTATGTATTTGTTCAAAAAAACCTGAAACAGGTCGATTTCTATTGCCGATTTGACAATTTACAGTGTGAAAATATTACCCCCTTCTTGCACACCCTCTGAATTATAAGCACCCCCTCAAAAAAAATTACGCGAAGGGGGGTCGTGTGGCAGCTTGTTCGGAAGGAAATTTCATTCTATGTTCAGCAATATTAAGTTTTTTAATTTAGTACAATCATAACTGAGAAAAGTTATTTTTAAAATGTAAAATTATGATACTTTACGTAGAATGAAGGAAATAATGTCACATAATGTTTAGGAAGTATTTTTCAATGTATTTTACAATTAAATTAAATGTTCGAAATGACCACCATTCATGTTGAAAAGGGAAACATTCTCAATTGAATTGAAAGATTTTTCCGTGAATTGAAAAATCCACGATAAAAATTAAATTATTTTTTGTGAATGTCAGAAAACAACTACTTCCCCGGCTAAAGCCACACTGGACATTGAACTACATCTGATAGATATTCTATTCAATTGAGAATGTTTCCCTTTTCAACATGAATACCCCACAAGAGGTTACCTTGAAGGATGGAAGATAGTGACTGAAGTTTATCTTTCAGTCGCAGATCAATAGACCACCATTCACTTCTTGACAATAAGCAAGTCGATCTTGGAATTCTCGTACAACAGTTTGTAGGACCTCAGGGGTTATGTTGTTACTTTCTTCCGTTATCCTATTTTTTAAATCTGCAATATTGTCTGGTCTTAATTTTAAATAACCCCATAAGAAATAATCAGGTATTTTCTTATCTGTTTTGCTAAACGTCAGGAAAAAGTCGTTCAAATTAATTCTCCTGCACATCGCGTACTGTTTTCTGATTGGTTGCTAATTAGGATCTTTCATTCGCCAGCCAATCAGAAAACACTAGTGGAATCTAACAAACTTTCGTTCGTAGCCAGCTTTGTAAACCGTGTATGCGAGAATCTTGCTTGACAACAGTGTTCAGTTCATGAGTTCTGAATCACTACAATGGTTGTCATATTATTTGTAAAATAATATTTAATTGCGAATCTTTCCCTTTTCAATACTGTTTGTGTTGTTTGTTTCTTACAAGTGACAATTATGATTAAGAGCCTCAAAGCAGAGTATGAAGTCAACTAGGTCTGACTTTATCACCAATTTGGATATAACAAGGTTTGTTGTTTTCTTCACTTTGAAATTGAATATATATCTCAGGTAGCCTGCAATGTGTACATTTACCACACAATCAGTTCAACATTCTACCTTATTCAAATGTTTATTGCATTAGGCAATTACCAAAGTTTTCCTCAGAGCAAGTCACCTGAAATTAGGCGGGAGGCGCTACTCAAAATTTTATCTAATTTTACAAAGAACAAAACATGTTTTTAATTTTTTTTCAGATTTTTAACCACTGTAATTCCATATAAAATGTCATTATACACTCGTCCTTCACGGGTGTGCAAGAGGTTAGATTACACCCTGTATATATAGGATGTCCAGTTAACCTTTTCTGATCTAACAACTGATATGATATTCCAGATCATAACTGTTGAGAATATCAGAATTTCACTTCTATAAAAACTTTACGGTTTTGGAAAAATTGCTTTTTTTGGAAATTTGTTTCTACTAAAGTGGAACTTTTAAGTCATGGTCTGTTCTAACACCCGTTTCAATATTAGGCGAGATTTTCCGACACCCTATACACATGCTGCCCTACGTCAAACTTCATTACGGCAATCTACCAAATCTATGAAAATATGAACAACAATGAAAAACAATTAGATTTTTTTCTATTCAGATCTGAAGAATTCGATTTAGAAACCAGAGAAAGGATAGAACAATCTGCAATGCCCTTGTGTTTCATTCATTGGGTGAGATCTGATCAGTATAAACAATTGGGATACCTCCTAATTTCAGACGACAAGGTAAAATTGATGCATATTTCATTTTTCTCAAAATGATCCGGACATTAAATAAATTAACATTTATTTTTCAGCATAAACTAAAAATTTTGTATCAATCCTCCAAGGTCCCTAAAGTAATAGTCCAGGCGCCAGCATTCGGTTGCTTCAAAAATCAACTGATACGCAAAATGGTGGTAAGTTGCACTTTCAAATATATACTCGATGATTAATTCCTATATCTGCCAAAATTTACTCGCCGATAAACTGGTGCAAATAGTAGTTTATAATAACAAGTACGCAAAATGAGTCTCTAGCGGTGTCGTGTGGAATAGCATATTGTTTAACAAGCACGGAATGATACTCATTTCCCACGAGTATGATGTTTGCAGCATGAGCCGTAGGCGAGTGCTGCAAATCATACGAGTGGGAAATGAACATTCCGTGTGAGTTATACACTATACTTTTTCTACGGCTTTAACATAAAATAGTGAAATGAATTTACAACAGATACTTGAACTTCAATTTTAATTGTATAGAACATTTTCATTTACAATTGGAAACATATTGAATAACTGCACAATGTTCTGATTCACATTTTTTTAAATTGACCTATTCGCAATATTTACAGTTATATTGTTACAATGATTAAATGTGATCTGTGAAGCATTTGGGCATTGCAATGGCACATTTGATATTTCTTCATTTTCAAAATTATATGACATTGAAGTAGATGGCAGGTTTTCAGATTTATTAATCGAACTCACAATTTTATTGGCGATGTCATATTTATTTTTCATTGACTCGTCAATATAACTCTCCGCAACTGTGGTTGATTTCCAACCTCCATGTCGCTTAAGTGAGGTGATATCTTCGCCAGCGTCTATTAGGATTGTTGCTGATGATCTCCTGAAGCAATGACCAGTGTATAGTTCAGGATTTGGAAGTTTCAAGTATTCAGCTATTCGTTTTCCCGTATAACCAATTTTATTAATACCAACTCTTTGTATTGAGCATTTTCCTTTTTGATAATTTAGAAAAAGATAATCTTGTCCAACGTTCCAGGACGGAGCTCCCTGTACTTCTTATAAATATCATAAAAAACACCTGTTATAGTGAATTTTCTTGGAACTTTGTTTTTGTATTTGGTATTTGTACAAGAATTGCTGTGGAACCCAAATCTCTACAATCTGTTGTTTTCATTTTGTAAAGTTCATCCCTTCTAGAAGCACCCATAATCCCCATGATTAAAAGGACCTGAAAAAATAAAATCAATAATAACCTATTGAATAAACAAAAATTAACTGCGTGGGCTCGAACCTTCAACTTCTAGTTAAAGTTATAATTGCGCCAGCGTTGTACCGCTGAGCTACTTTGCTTAATGTCTTATAACGTGCAGACATGATATAAGTAATAAAGTATTCATTGTGATTTTTTTCAATCTGAGCCAATTCACTCAAAAAAATTATAACTTACCTTATCAAGTAAATGTATGTCATCAGGAGCGTTTTTTTATAAACTTATCGATTTCATCAGTGGAGAAAATTTTCGATTTCTTCGGCCTGTATCCGTTTGATTTTCTCTTTAGGAATGCTCTAAGTTTTGAATAGTTGCCAATGTCTACAGTTCTGTTGATATTTATCATGGTCCTTAACATGGAATATTGCGCCCATAAAGTTGAGGATTTAAATTTCTGAGACAATTCATCAAAGTATGCAAGTAATACATTTTCTTAAGTTGACGCGGTGACCTTTTCCTTTTGCCAATATGTGAAGGATTTGTAGGCTTTTTCATATTTCTCTTTCGATACTTCCGGAATCAAGTTTATACATGTCTGATTTGCAGCTGCAATTATGTATGGAGGAGTTAGTTCGTCAATTTCACTGCTCATTATACCTTTAAACTTTGACAAGTTTTGATGAATTTGAATTGACAGATGTCTTCAGTTTTCCTTGCTTTCCATGGGAGACGTGATTTAATGACCAACAATAACACAATGACTTCATTGTGTTATCAGATAAGGAAATGAAATTGAAAACATACAATGTACTTCATTGTTTAGTCAAAAACAGTTTGAAAAAGGCAGTTTAGTATTATAGCCGTAGAAAAAACGATTTTCTGGGCCAAAACCCTGTCATCAGCTACCCTGTGTACATTTAATCTCAGAGCGCATATGCATATGAGGAATGAACACGGTATAAAAACCGTACGAAGAAACATCGTTTCCTACGAATGTAAATTAATCGACAATTTTCACACCTTCGGATTAGCGTGGCAAAAACCCTTTTCGACCGACAGTAATGCGGTGAATATTAATGACCTCGGTGCAAAACCGACGGTATCCTAAAATGGCAACTCAATTGCAATTAATAACGATTCGAATTTGCGTTGAAGGCAAAAAAATATTCGAATTAGTTTTTCCAGTTTCAAACTGAAATTGACCTGGAGGATGTAATTGGGGTAAGGGTGCTTGCCCCGAGTGCGCTCAACGGGGAGCCCATAAAACTTAACCATGGTCAAAGGCACTTGGGATTTTGACGAGAGATTTCACTGAATGTCGTAAATGAACAGCTTGGGTTTTCGAAAACAAGGGTACGAGATATTGTTTCCTTTGTTCGGCATCCAAAATGTTTTTTCAAGATGTCGAGTTAAAAACAGATTTTCTCTGAGAACCATAGAAAAAATAGAACGGACGAACGACATTTTGGCCGGCTATGAGTAGGGGAGTAATAGTTTTCGAGACCTAGAAAGCTTTTCTCAAATCGGGAATGGTCACTTCACTTCTCTTCGCGCGGCCTCCCGAGCTCGAAAACGCTCTACGACCTGGGGGTGAGTTATATTTTTTTGTTATTATTCGAAGGCGCGCAGTGGATATTATACGAGTGCTTCCTGGGGAAAAGCAGCTCATTCTTTCACAGTTATTTGGAGTCCTAACTGTGATCTCGAAGCCTTGCGATAATTTTTATTTTTGAGAATTATTAGCGACGCTTCGCATCCTACACCGTCCTAAGGACTAGATACGAGGGTTGATAGCCAACGGCAGCAGATTTAGGGATTTTCGGATCGTCAGCTTCAAGAGTTCTAGCCTTCAGTCTTTTGATTAATCAACCTTTTCGTTTCAGCTCCTGATACAGGGTTTTCCAGCGTCCAGCGGATTTCTACGTTATACGTTGATTTGTATACTAATCAACCCTTCTCTTACAGGATCCTGCACTCATGTGCTTTGGTATGCGGGGTGGTCCAAGCCTAATTTGATTTCTCCTGAAGCTGGGAGAAAACGAGAAAACCCCCTTATCGTCGGCAGCTCACTGACGTGATATCCCTCACAAACCGCGATTTGTGACAGATACACTGAAGCGAGACGTCAACCAGAATTGAACCTAGAGATCCTACACGTGTATGAACCTCATTGCACGGGTCTTTCTGCGACTAAAAACGTATCAGTTACACTGCGGTGATAGGTGTAAACACTGGTTATTAATAATAGATTCTGTCAACAAAACTAAAGGTTTTAGCTCATGTGCGTCAAATATGTGTAGGGATCGTAGGTGCCTCTGTATGACCGTAGCATAAGCTCAATGTCGTGTTTGCAGTTGTACGCGTTATATAGTTCTGTCTTAGGGAAATTTTATTAAGATAGGTACGGTACGCGCTTAATTTTTAGGAAGTGAATTCACTTTTGACGTCCCTCCATGTCCTACAATTTACGCTCGAGGACTCACCCCAAAACACAAATTCAACGAACTTCATGTGTACCTCACCCCGTTGAAAGTATCACGCGAGTTTCATACAACCAAGCTCTTGTTTGTTCTCCATGTGAGAATCGGTCGGCTTTTCCGCCCATCCTAACCACGCCAGTCCGTGGTTCATTTTCTGTTGAAAATAATTTTTCTTTTGGCTCTAGCTTGGGGAGCCCTGAAATCAATAGAGATAATTCTGTCTCAGGAAGTGTAGGCCCGAAGAGCTCACAGCTGTTTGTTGAATCGCGACGCGTCGAAAATTGCGCTACGGAATCTAGCGACCCTGTGGATTTGCAAAAAGCAGTTCATTTAAATTCTCGTACATCTCCTAGGTTAAACCGTATGAGAGGGAGTATGGATTGTATGAATGCGAACAAAATTCCCGTTGGGAACTTTCCTGTTGAAGACAACCCAAGTAGCACACAGAGGTCATAATTCGGTTGTACAGACGTCTACTAGACCTTTCGCAAAAGTCCATGACTTATGTCTTGTAATATGCTGAGACGTCGCTATGTATGCCAATACGACAAAAAGGCACACTCTTGCGACGTCATATCGACGTTATAAAGTAGTTGTAATGACTTGCCAATATAGACTTATATAAGCCAGTCGCAAAAGGGTCGTTCTGTGGTCTCAACGTAGTCATTATATCATTATGCATGAAGGTCATAATCTTTCTAATATAATTACAATATGTATACCATATCAAAAGATTTTATATAATATCAATATAATATATAAATCAGCCTTCCTTTACATGTTCATGACATGGAGGCCTTTCAAAATTTAGAACGTAATGCGTTAAGTTCAGGGGCTTCCAGCCCACTCAATTTTTTATAATCATTTTCAAGAAATTCAGGAATGAATGAAATGAGAATGTTTGAGTCAAACCGCCCCCGCACTCCAGACAATGATTCTCTTATATCAGAGCTCAATCGCTCGCGAGCTAGTGACGAGTCCCCGATCGAAGGGATCCTGCACGCGAGGCCGTTCATCAAACGGCCCGCCCGAATAGTGAAATCCCTGCTATTCGGCAGGTGGTATCACAGGAGGAACAGGAAGAATGGGATTTATTCTTAAGGTTCGAGAGATTCCGTGAAATGAAACGGAAGACACCGGTAATAAATGCCGGTGAGGAAATCTCACCGCCCCCTTCCCCTGTAGGTAATCGACCTGTTTCGAGACAGCGGACGACTTAGATAGTGTACGGACGAGGCGCTAGCCGTATCCAGATAATGATGCTAAAGCTAAATGCATTTGCATACGTGCTGCATATAATTTTTTTTTGTATTATCTTCCCAAATGATCAGAACGCCGTGTTTACAGATTTTTCTGACATTATCGGTCATGAAGTATTGTTCTTCTTATAAATTACTTCTTGATGAGACATTTTAAAGGAATGCCAATAGATATTCTAGGAAATGAAGTTTGAAAAATAGGATGGAAGAACCTGAACTTCCATCCTATTTTTCCCGAAAAAATAAGTTATAGCATATTTTTGGAATACTATTGAAGACCACTCCTATGGACATTTTGAAAAAAATATTTGCTTAGTTTAGAATTTAGCATTATGATATTATTACAGAAATAAGTACAGTCGGCCCTGCGTTGTTTATCAAGTGCCAGACACTGTAACCCCCCAGTGAACCAGAATCGATCGCATAGAAGTTGCAAGGAGTTTCTGCGGGGACCTGCGACCTCGCAATGTGGATACAAAAAAGAGGCGCTAGTAATTATTGGCGCAAACACGCACATCGCCAGTAATTACTCAGGACATCGTGTAGTGTATGCTTCAAGGGTTTCTCCGACGGCCACAAAGCGATTTCGCAAGGCAGCAGTTTAACTCGTCCTCCATCTTGGGGCCGCCCTATCGAATTTTATAAATTTTGACAAAAAATTCAAAATATCCGACAGTGAAAACCAATTTTGAATCGAATCGAACCATGATCACAAACCTCGTTCTCCATCTTGGGGCCGCCATCTTGGATTTATGAATTTCGACAATTTTTTCAAAAAATTCAAAATATCCGCCACCGCAAACCAATTTTGAATCGAATTGGACCATAATCACAAAACTCGTTCTCCATCTTGGGGCCTCCATCTTGAATTTATGAATTTTGACAAAAAAATCATAATTTCCGACCCCGAAAACCCAAACATACAAATTTTGAATCAAATCGGACCATAATTACAAATCTCGTCCGCCCTCTTGGAGCTACCATTTTGATTTTTCTCTAACAAAAATTCCATAATGCATTGTTACCGGAATTATGAACACCTGCCAAATTTCAAATCAATCGGACGACTAGAAGTCGGTCAAAATTCACTTGCAGATTTGACCCTAACTCCTAACTAACGAACGAACTAACAAGTGGAACTAAATCAAAGGTTGTAATAATAAAATAAAAGGGAAACATTCTCAATTGAATATTTATAGACATATTTTTCTGTGAATTGAAAAATCTACGATTAGAATGAAGTTATTTTTTGTGAATGTCTAACAGAAAACAACTACTTCCCCGGCTAAAGCCACGCTGGACATTGAAGTACATCTGATAGATATTCTGAAAACGCCCTAATTCAATAGAAAAATCTGAAGTTGAAAATTTGCATTTTCATTCAGATAGTTATTTGATTTTCTATTCCAGTCTTAATTAGGAACTCATAAAGATGAATGAGGCAAAGAAGAATGTTTTCCAAAAGAGAGTAGGTACTCACCAGAAATCATTCGTAACATTGACGCAGGAGAGACATCGCATTCACTAGGTCTTCAATACATTTTTGTCGACGAAAATCTATTTCACGCTTCCACGATCATCAGGAAGACCGGAAGAAATGGAAAACACATTTTCAAGAGGCAATCTCACTTTGCAAAGATGGAAAAAGTTAGAATCATTTCTTTTGGAGAGACACTTTGAAATTGGTGTTTTCTGACATTAAAACCTGTCATGGGGTATGATAGATTGATTTGTTGGAAATATAAACAGGATGTTCATAAAATCAGATGTGGAATCATCTGCGACTGAAAGATAAACTTTAGTCACTATCTTCCATCGTCAAGAGAACCTCTTGTGGGGTATTCAATGTCCAGCGTGGCTTTAGCCGGGAAAGTAGTTGTTTTCTGTTAGACATTCACAAAAAGTAACTTCATTCTAATCGTAGATTTTTCAATTCACAGAAAAATATGTCTATCAATATTCAATTGAGAATGTTTCCCTTTTCAACATGAATACCCCACAAGAGGTTCTCTTGACGATGGAAGATAGTGACTAAAGTTTATCTTTCAGTCGCAGATGATTCCACATCTGATTTATGAACATCCTGTTTATATTTTCAACAAATCAATAAAATAGAGATAGATAATCGAAAAATACAAATTATAGATAGCAAAGCTAAACAGATCATTGCTACTTTTACCTGTAAAAAACATTCATCATTTGAGGTTGCAGCACAAACTATTACATTACAATGGAACAACAAGCTCAACAATGAACATTTCATTATCTCAAGGATTAGTTATTGAACCAACTTTATTCCTCATATATATATCAACTGAATATCTAAATTTTCAATGGATGGATTCCTGAATCTTTATGCAGATGATACTTCAATTGTTTATTTTGGAATAGACGAAAAATTAACCGAATACATTATATCAGAAGACTCACATCAAATGTAAGAAAATCAAGCTACATGATAATTTCTAGGAATTCTCCAGAAAAGTCAGATTTGAGGATACGTATTAACCAGGAAAATCTGCAGAGATCATTGAATATATTGGATTATACATTGATAATAAATTGGGAAGAACACATCAATTGGATTTGCAGAAAAATCTCACCGGCAATGTATCCGTAAAATACCATAAACTACTATTCTTTGATTCACAGTCAATTATCATACCTCACCATCATTTGGGGTAATGCTTATAAAAACAAATTAAATACTCTGAAAGTACTTCAAATCCGAGCAATCAAGAAAGTATTTGGCCTTCAACATCTTTATTCGACATCTGACCTTTATTTTCCTAACCAAATTCTAGACATAAACTCCATTTATATTTATTAAGTTTGTACCTTTTTCCACGGCTGCAGACGTGCCAATACACATTCTAATTCATATTTCACTTAAAATTGTGACATTCACATAGTCTAAGAGCCGGTGGGAGATCGACCTTCACCGATCTGATAACTCGATGAGACATATTTTTTATCAAATATAATTTATAAACAAATAATAACTTGCCTATCGAAAAGTGTTCAAAGCTATTTTTAATTGAATTAATTTTAATCAATTTTCTTTCATTACCTTCACTCTTTTGATAACCGAATGAGTTTCACCTAAACTGATAGTTTTTAACACACAGAATATGCCTAGGTAGGCTTGCCTACTTATTTCTGTGCATGGCTACCTGGCAAGCAGATGTAGGAACAGGTAAGTCAATATAGGTAACTACACCGATCTGTTAACCAATCGAAATTGATATCATAGGTAAGATAATTTAATTACAAAACCAATCGTATAGGCTTGCCTGCAAAGACAGCATTTATTTACACTCGATAGTAATTTTGAACTTATTATAACTCTAATTTCGATCAGAATTTTTGTATTATTTCACACTATATATACTTACAGCTATGAAATAATCAAAAATAAATAATTTAATATATTAATAAATGAAACAAAAATAAAAATTCAACAATATTTTTTTTCATTTTTAAGCTAAATTATAAAATTCAGAAATGATAAAAAAATCTATATTTTTTATTTAAAATTAAATAAAGAATAACTTATTTATTATTTAAAATCAAATAAATGCCGTAAAGCGGGAAAGAATAAGTGTTACTTTTAAAATTTTAGTATAATAAATAAAAAAAATCATCAATATCGAAAAATAAAATTTAATACATTTATGTTGTTAAAAGCGTTTATTACAAAGCATATAAAAGAGTTCAAAATTACTGTCGAGTGTAAATAAATGCTGTCACTGTCACTCACATGTACACGAGCATTCTATCACACGGACCTCGGACGCTCTACTTTCTCTCTCGCACCTATCAAATAGCTAAAATTGTAAAACTTTATAGCTTGGCAATAATATTTTATGTACAATTTTTTGCAGGCAAGCCTATACGATTGGTTTTGTAGTTAAATTATCTTACCTATGATATCAATTTCGATTGGTTAACAGATCGGTGTAGTTACCTATATTGACTTACCTGTTCACATCTGCTTGCCAGGTAGCCATGCACAAAAATAAGTAGGCAAGCCTACCTAGGCATATTCTGTGTGTTAAAAACTATCAGTTTAGGTGAAACTCATTCGGTTATCAAAAGAGTGAAGGTGATGAAAGAAAATTGATTAAAATTAATTCAATTAAAAATAGCTATGAACACTTTTCGATAGGCAAGTTATCATGGGCATATTTGTTTATAAATTATATTTGATAAAAAATATGTCTCACCGAGTTATCAGATCGGTGAAGGTCGACCTCCCACGGTCTCCTCTACTATAAGAATCCTGAGCCACATGAGGACTACAATGGCAAGAACATAAATTGGTCAGAAATCAATTCCGTATGAAGGACTGAAATGTTATAACAAACTTCCTGAAGAAATAAAGACTATGAAAATACTTCCTTTCGAGAATAAACTTAAAAAAATATTTTTGATAATCTTTTTTCACTCTAAAATACTCATATATAATATTGTTATGTTATTTTATTAACTTATTTAATATTACTCAAAGTGCCCGCATAGCTTTCAGCTCTGGGTAATAAATAATTTGTTAAAATGATGAACTTTAAATGTGAATCCATAAATAAATTGGAATTATCATTTATTATTATTACATTAACAATTGAATGGATAAAAAACTTACCTAATGAAATGATTATTTTTTTTACACAAACAAAGATATGTCTTTATCAACATGATCAGTCAGTTCGAATCGACCATCACATTTAGCACATTTAGGACAATTTTTTTTATTTTTTGTTTTTCGACTATATTCGAGACAAGGCCTTGGAAAACTCATAAGATAATATAAGTTATCCGAAAATGTTTTACTAGGTGTATCGCTGCGACATATCCCATAAAAACACGTATAAAGTGTCCGAAAAAGTTGAGGCATGCACACAAAAAAAAATTTGGTACCCCATTAAAAACAGCTTATTTTCTGTTACCAGAAGGTGTTATGGGAGCCTGGAATTCTTGAAGGACTATCATATATTTGTTTTGTTTCAGATCATTCCTCATTGCGAATCCAGATATATGGCGTTTGCGACAAATAAACATTTTGGTTTACATATTTTACCTCCCGATGGAAATCCCTATAAATATGTTGGATACTTAGCACATCCAATTGGAGTTGAGTAATATATTAAACAATACTTATCAGCTATCATTTCCCGAGGAAACCAGACAATCGTTTCTTGATTTGGATATAAACAAGTCTGCAAGTTTCTTTAGAAAAAAGGCTGTGTTTTTCGTTGTAGTTCTTATTGACCTCATAAAGATGTCAATGGACATGAAACATAGAAATTTTCAAAACTGATTTTGGAAAAAAATGTTACACGGTGTCAATCAATAAATTGCCATTTGTGATTGAAACATAATTCGGATATTTCAAGCACATAATTTTAGTAAAATATCATTTTTTAGTATAGCGAAACACGTGTCGTAGTTTTGTGAAATGAGCGTCTTTTGTTTGCTTTAGTTCTAAAGAGAGAGTTACGAGTGCTGTCAACTTTTTAACACTGTATATTTCCAGAAGTAATTGAGCATGTCATCATCCTCATCATAACCATGTATTCTTTCGCCAATGGAAATGGGAAATAACTATATTCGAATAGAATATCTCGTCAAGTATAAAAAAGTAAAAGAGTCGGCTTATCATAGTCATTGGAAAATACCATGAATAAATAAACTTAAAATCATAATAGATAGAGATAACATCAAGTTATATTTTTTCAGTGACTTAGAAAAATGTTTCGATACCTCTAAAATCTTGTTATATGCGGATGACCTGAAAATTAAAGAGGAATTAAAAATAACTTTTTACCTTCAAGCTGATCTGAGTCGGTTCTCTGAGTATTGTGCAAGCAACAATCTCTTCCTCAACCTAGAGAAGTGTTCTCAAATCATATTCACGGCATGTTCAAATAATCACTGAAATCTTATAAAGAGGTGAGGAGTCATCTTAGACAAAAAACTCTTCTTTGAAAGCCATGTTGAGGCTATTGTTAGAAAAGCGTTAACAGCAGTAGAAATACCCTTATTATTCTATGCCTTTTTCGGGCCTATTTGTCTGCCTGACTGCCGGTGGCTGAAATTTCAGGTTCGCCAATACAGTAATTATATGTTGGACTTGACATAACCAACAAATACATGAAATAAATCACATAGTTTTCGTTTCGTTTACCGAAAAGAAGAAAAATACCAGGTAAGGAAAAAGTTGAAACAAATAATCTAGGGATACTAAATTACTTAATCACTCGTCACTTTTCTTCATGTTTGCAGCTCTGAAATTAGTGCCTGAAACAATCATTAAAAAAGGCATGGTGTAATGGTGCCAGTCATTTGGGGAAATTAAACCAAAAAATAGCCATTAAAATAGGCACAAAAATAGCCATGAAAAATGGTATAGTGTAATAAGGGTTTAATGCTATTGTAAGACCCATAATGGAATTCAACAGTAATATTTGGTATCCATATTCTACGATAAAAATGTCTTACGTTTCGAACATGTTCATTAACTAAGGGATCTTTTATCAATATTATACAGATATTTCTGGAGTTTTTTGTTGCAAAAAGTGATTAAATTATATTTTTAAAGCTGACAGCGACATTGTTTTGACAATAGTGAAAGAAATCTAAATCATTTTGAAGGAGTTGTGAGATCGTCTGCGTACATCAAACATTTGGTAGATTAGAAACAATTCCCAATATAATTTACATTTATGTTGAAAAGAAAAGGTGTCAAGTGGAAGCCTTGTGGTAAGGTACGCCTGAGATTAGGGTTTTGAGTGATGGAGATAAATTGACAATTCTCACACACTGACGTCTATTATAAGTGTAAGATCTGCACCAATAGAGCAGAACAGCATGTATACACTCGACAATAAAAAAAACAATTGAAAGGCTCGCTGAAGTCAGTATAAATGGAGTCTACTTAAAATCATTCGTTCATGTCATGTTCCCCAACGAATCAATTAAAAGGCTCGCTCAATTAAAAGGCTCACCAATGTCAGTATAAATGGAGTCTACTTGAAATAATTCGTTCATGTCATGTTCCCCAAAGAATACTGTGTATATATGAATACATTGTTTTTTCCGGCGACCTCGTATTAACGAGTCTGTTTAATCTACACGAAATCGATTGTTAATGACCCCTATTAACCTTCAATTTCTCTTTTAATCCTTGATTGTGATATATGCAGCCAAACATACACCGAAATCGACCATTAATAACCTAAAAATGGTCGATTTCTCCATTAATGCATCATAGTGGTATAGGCAACTAAACATACACGAATTCGAATATGATTCAAATTCCAAATCATATTCTTTGCGCTGTCAAATTTATATATATATTGTTATGGTTTGATAATTTGAAAAATATAAATTTGTTTTTATATAATGAATGAAGCTAATATTTTTCGTGATTCTTTAAGAGCCAAATTTATATGATATAAATGGATATTTCTGCCCCTGTAATAATAATTGCCGGCGAACGTCACTTTTCTCTCGTCACACTACCAACAATTATTATTTTTCCTTGCCACGGCTAGACAACAGCTGGTACGCTCTTTTCTCAAAAGGTGGCCGGTTCAAAGCAATAGATACACTGCCACTGGTGACTAACTTCAGTTTATTGAATGATCTTTGTTATGTTAGTTGATCATTGTGAGAAAATAAACAACCAAATATCAAAAACAATTATCTCCTTTATTCAGGAAGACTTAAAATTACCTGGCCTACGAGAAATAACTTATTACTAGAGTGAATCAAACAAATATTCACGAATAATAATGATAAATCAGATCATGGATAAATAAACAGAACCTCACTTTTCGTGAATGTAAAATTTTCTGTTATTGTTCAAAGTAAAGTGAACTAGCGTTCTTCGAATGTGCAATTGGTTATTTGTGAAATAGTTCTGGACCGGAAATACACTATGAAAGTTTTTATACCTGGTTGGAACTGTTGGTGTTCAAACTATACCATAAAACAGGATGTCTCCTCTGTTCATTCGCTGTCAGGACTGCAATACCACTATCAGGAACGATATACATGTGGAAATCAGCATCAGGATTCGTGTCTATATTATATCATTAAGGTAACATCTGTTTTTGTTTCCCAAATGATGGAATTATTCCATTTTCTTATTAATAAAATTTGTGCGTGCTATCTGCTTGGAAATATTTTTCCATCTCCTCGAGGCTTTGTTTTTCTGTCGCTTAGATACATCTTTTTCCTGTTGTTTTCCTATTTGAAATTTTGAATTCTCGCACTAAATTGTCACTTTTCACTGTTTATATTTACCTTACTCAATTTATATATCGAGCTATTTTTCCATACTTATTACTATTTACAAATTCTAATAATAATTGCTTATGATACCCTCTCGTTGCTATTCTCTCACAATTTCTAACTTTTCAACTGACCATCTATTCTCTGATTGGCTATTTTTCATAAAGACGTTTGCTGTTCTCTCATTGGCTACTTTTAGTTAGCTACAATTTCATGTACAGTGTGTTTCTAGTTTATAAATGTGTTGATTTCCTTTTATTCTTGCAAATTTTGTAAAATTTAGACTTTTAGTTGTCTTTTGAACAATTATGGGTTATGATAATTTTGACAGTGTATACAATTGATTGTTTTATCGTACTTTGACATTTTGTATCTATCCATATTATACAAAGGCTTATAAATAAATAGAACTTCAAAAGTTATTCAAAAAAATCTCTTGGAACTAATAACTAATCAATAATTATTCTTTTTTGTGGTTTATTTCTTTTTAAAATATTTAACTGGTTTTTCATAACATAACAATATATATATATATATATATATATATATATATATTCAAATCCAAACTTTTGCAAGTTTCCTCTTAGTTGAAGGAAATAGATATCGAAAATTTCACGTTGACCCCAGGAACAAGGTCGACGGAAATTTTTTGTTATCAACTCGTACAATAACGCGCTCGCTTCGCTCTCGCGTTAAAATATCTCGATCATCAATATAGTTGATTAAATAACTATTAACAGGTCCACATTTTAATGTTCAGTATTGAATAGGTCTGAATATGTTTATTCCATTTATTTCAGCTCGAAGACATCGTATTATCTTACAATGGGAAATATATATTCACTTTCGGAACGAACGATCACTGCGTCTTCCAGTGGACGATAAATTTGAAGTAAGCATTTGTTGAAAATTGAATACACACATGAAATAATAGAATTCAAAGAAAAAACCATATCGTTCAATCCAGATACCCATTCAGTCAATAATACATATGTACATTTTCCGAAATATCGGAAATATTTCATTCAATGATGAACTTTCCGACAGCTTGTTTCTTTGTCTCATTCAATGTATACTTGCTAGACTCATGTTGTAGAATCCTCGTTTGTTATTTATTAATTACCTAATTGCTATACATTACTAAGAATCATGAATTAGCCATACCTTACAGGTTCATAGGTACTTTGTTTCCATGCTGAAAAATATACGTTTTCGCAAAGGCACAATTATAGAGACAGTAACAAAGACTAATAAAACGACGTCTATCGACAATTATATCCACTCAAAGTTAAAAAACGTATACCACCAGCACCGGGCATGCTGTTGAAAAGTGGTAGAAATTTAGTGAAATTATATTTTCTTATAGAGTTATTCAGTAATAAAAGAAAGCATTCTTCATCCACACATCTTTCATTGAAGTTTTTAGACCAAAGCAGATTAGACTAGGAGGAATCGGCGCATGAGTACCGAAAACTATTCCACCTCAATTTTTTTATGCGATCCTCTTCAAATTTCCCTACAAATGCATGTTGCCATGGGGCAACCCCGTGCCATATTGTTTAAACCGAAATTGTTTAAACAATTGCAAGGAATTGTTATTTTTCTGGAATCAATTTTACAAACGTTATTTAAGCATGAATCGGAACATGTAATTAAAATTACTTTTTTATCAGTTTATATTATTTTTTTGTCATTAAAACAGAAAGTAATTACATTGAATAACTTCTTCAAACGAAGGTTATAGATGTAGAAGTATGAAATAATAAAAAAGATTTAAAAAAAGGTATTTATTTATTATCAATATCATTTTTTTATATTATATTCTTACAGTCTTCTGAATCACAGCCGCATAGAAGTATGCAACTAATTTCCAGAATTCCAGAAAAAAATTTGTCAAAAACAAATTGTAGACAATTTAATTGTTAATAACATTGCTCTCTTTAACAATCTTAAAAAAGTTAATAGTTTTTAAGATAAATGATAAATAATGATTCAGGAAACAGAGAGGCCGATGCAGCGCATGAGTCAGAGAGAGACGGCGATACTTAAAGGTAAGCGATGCATACTTGTGAGCGCGCGAAATTGATAATTAAAAAACAGGTATAATCAATGAAATTTTTTTAAATCTCTATTAAGAATGTTATTAACTATTGTATAAAGAATTAAAAAAAAAATATTATTTCGATTCTTTTTTTTTTTAATATATTTTTCATGGGTCAAAAGTACCCAAATATGAGATTTTTTGAACCTTTAAAAATTCATATCTCTAAAAATATTAACTTTATCGTGAAAAGTCATAGGACCTTTTTTATTTGTATTTTGGTAAAGAATATGAAAAAAATTTGTCCGGTTGAAAAATAACAATTCCTTGCAATTGTTTAAACAATTTCGGTTTAAACAATATGGCACGGGGTTGCCCCATGGCAACATGCATTTGTATCATCAGTAGGGCAATTTGAAGAGGATCGTATAAAAATATTGAGGTGGAATAGTTTTCGGTACTCATGCGCCGATTCCTCCTAGTCTAGATATGTGTTCAATGCGAGTTTAATCCGTTGATTATCTAAACTCGGATTGTTAATTAACTATGGATTAGGACGTTATGCATTTTTCAATGAAAAACTAATCCTGGATTCCTTAATTCATTGTATTCATATGTTGGAAACATCAACATTGAATCAAACTTAACCTAAGAATTCATGGTTTTGTCAAAAGTATAGAAAAATTTATCGAAAAAAGCCAAGTGTATTCTATAATTGGAGCAGTCTCTTGAGAGAAAAACACCAACTTTTCTTGGAACTACAGAGGAAGAGTAGAATCTAAAGAAAACTCTTATGATTGAGATACATAAAAAAACATTATCTTTGAAACATAATTCATCAATCGACAGTAGTAAATCAACATTTGTTATAGAGATCCTTGAGAACAGATCATGTAGTTTTTCATTTTGCAATAGGCGAGATCACTAATTTCTGGAAAAAATACCACGATGTACAGAACGATGAGAAAAGTGGTTATTTTTTTCCCTTTTTTTTTCGAAGTTTTTCCAAAAAAAAAATTACCAAAAAAATGTTCCTGTTTGAACACTGCGGAAACCGCGCCAGGTTGTGAAGTAACAAGTACAGATCCGCCGAGGGCGTCATTATGATGTCTAAAAATATGGTGTATTCACTTATACCTGTAAAATATTGGGACAAACTGGGGGACACCAGCCCACTTGATAAAGGGAGTTATCTAGAGTTTCAGATGGCGCCGACGTCGTTTCTTGTCATAATTCAGTAAACTGCAATTACATACCACACAGGGTGTTTTTGTGATTTGTCTCTGATTCGTTCTGTGATTGTGCTTTTGTCGCCATTAAGGTTATGTCAATTCGTTGTGAAATATTTTGAGGTTGATCGATCGATGTAACATATTTTAGAACAAACTATTCCATGTACTTATGTCAGTGTTATCAGGGTTATTATATATTGTCAGTATTATATATATATATATATATATATATAATAACCCTGAGTGTTATATAGAATTTTCGAAAGTGTTCCGAAATAATTCTAATTATGAACCGTACCAATTTATTTTGTATGGTTAATTTTCTATTGATACAGCTCCACCGAGTTGGTACTTATGTATTTCTGTCCCTATTTGCTCGTGATAAAAATCTTATGATGGAGCGGATAATGATTTTATGAAGTGCTGTAAATTACATACAATTACTTAATCGAGCTTTCAAACCAATAAAAGTACGGGAGATGCAATCTCTTTCGCTTTCTGAAAAATCTATATTCTTGTCTGAAGGACATATCTAAAGCTTTTGATTGTAACGTAAGCTTCATCTCTACAGCTTCAGAGGACAAAGCTTCAATTGGTTCAAATCCTATCTGAGTGGAAGAACCTCTCAGCTTTTTGACAAATTAAGATGTGTTCACTATTTTGGCAGACAACACGACTATCTTATCGCAAGAACTCAAATTACCTTCATATAGCGGAGTAAAAATAGCTTAAAATCATGCATTATTTTGAAATCCTGGAGGACTCCATGGCTTTTCCTAAAACCTTCTGATATTACTTAGGAATTGCTTGCAGAAAAAAGTTATAAACTTATATTTGTGCACTGCTTGTTTATTAATTGTTTATGAAAAACAATTTTGTTATGAAAATTTTACCCAAATTGATGCTATAGGGGTTTTAGAGGTCGCTGAACCAGAATATGACATTGAGAAAACGATGGTGTAGCCAGTCGTGAAGGTAGATTGCATGAATGATAATTTACAGCTACCTATTTGTTATTTATGTGTATATCTAACAGAAAAAAAATTCGGGTAAAATTCGTGAGATAGTGAAGCTCTATCAAACGACTTATAGTTTGCCGATATTGGGTATGGAAATAAAATATTGCGAAGTTTTTCAACAGCTGCCATTTTGAGACTATTGGACCATTTTCGAAATTAGCCGAGGTATTCATTAGAAGTATTTTTGTTTCATTCGTTTGAAAAATGTGGCCTCCACTCAACAAATTTTGTTATATCCCATATATAAAAAATTCAATATCACAATATCACATGGCTTCAAAATTCAAAGTTGAATTTTTTTAAATTATTCAATATTTTGAGCTCTGTATTTTTCGAAATATTTTTTTTTTATTGTCCTTTTTTTATTTGTCATGTTGAGAGTAATCTGTGGAAATTTCAGATGTTTATCTTGACAGACAGGATTCTGCTATAACGTAATTTCATTTACGTACTATTCCTATACATATTTTTTTCACTTTTATCAACATGACTAACTTCTCGTTAGCTGCATTTTTTTCTTTCAGTAAAATTTTTGTTATCTTAGTTTAATCAATTAGATCAAAAGTTATAACAAATTTAGTGTAAAGCGCTCGTGGCTGTCGCTGCCTCTCATTTTTTTCGCACGTTAGCGAAAAAATTCTGCAGCTTACAGTTTTTATTTTAAAGGAAAATTTTATCTACCTTTTTGATGTACATTTTTCCATTTTTGCGAGTGGCACCATTATTTATAATTTTTTTTTTTATTTTCAATATACAATGTAATTTGGCAACTTATTTGTTAAATAATTGATTAAGCACATACTTTACGGTTGGTAACTTTTTATATGTTGATCCTTACATCATCACTAATGTACAGTAAAAAGTTCCCGCAGTCCCCTAACTTTCTGAAGCTAAAATCTAATAGTATTCCACTACTAGTAAAATGACTCGTATATGTAAAAATTAAATTGAATCTTCTCTGAATCTTTGCCCAATGGAATAATTTTTTTCAACTTGTGATTGTAATGTATTTAGTAACTAGCAAGTCAAATAATTTGATTATTACTTTTATATTTATTTTTTATATTATATATATTTTGTATAAATTTTTTTCCATGAGATGACAGTCTTCTGACTAAAAGTTTTGGAAAAT
The DNA here is from genome assembly GCA_018342105.1 of Gonioctena quinquepunctata. NCBI lineage: Eukaryota > Metazoa > Arthropoda > Insecta > Coleoptera > Chrysomelidae > Gonioctena > Gonioctena quinquepunctata. The sequence continues at coordinate 229,889 of JAFIRS010000737.1, read as the reverse complement.
TCTAAATATAGTGGATATTTTCTTCCAAAGAGCTATGGGACCCTCTGAGACGGTTGGGAATTCACTAGCCAAAATCAATTTATCTTCATAGAATGAAAAGTCCACGCTTACTTTTGAAATTCATGTGTTTATTAAAAAGTGATAATCATTCTAATCATAGTCATTAGCCTTATCGATCTTGGGAGTAGGCCTTGTTCTTCCGAATAACTGCTTGGTTTAGATCGCCCTCCTCCGATTATATCATGCGGGGTGTTACTGAAAAATAAAAGTAAAGCATTTAGATTATTTTTTTCTCCCCTCATCTTTGTTAGTAGGGCTCACCTTTTCCGGCGAAGTCATTCTAAGATAGCTGGAAGCAGCCTAGACTGTCGCACACCAGGATTCATCGATTTCTCAACTTCATCAACAGATTTCATGATATCTACAATGAACTCTCTGAATTTGTTCATGTCAGAAGGTTGTTAGAGAGGTAATAGTCCAGCAGAGATGGGCAGTGAATGGCTTGGTGATAGTTTGTATCGGAAAGTTTAATGGAACAATGTCATCGGGGACATTTTCCAATCCCCTCAATTTTCAAGTTAATTCATCATCTAGAGACATCAGTCCACTCTCCTACCTTTTCTCATTCCTTCGTGGAAGTTTCCATGATCCAAAAAAGGCCATTTGAGAAGAAATCACTTTGTAAAAATCGCCAGGTGGACCTCAAGAAAAATCTGATTTCTGAGAGACAGATGTAAACATTGTAGTAAGTTTCGAGGATTTCACCTCATTCTCGCGCCAACTGTTCTGAGCGGGATCTTGTTCGTAGCATTATAATCTTTGTAAACGATCAATTCACAATTTTTTGCGTGAAGTAATGTTGACAGAAAAAAAAAATTTCATAGGTTTGAAGTTTGACATTTTGCGTGACACAAACAACAACCTTAACCGCGCCATCTACTAATGAAGTTCTAAGCAGAATTTAACGTTTTTCATTTGTTGTCGCCCAATAATTCTAAACAAAATCGAATCAGTGAATACACCAGGGTTTTTAGGCATCTTAGGCGTCATTATGGCGGGTGGCTTCAATATTAACTTTGATGATGATAATTCACTTTTATCACAACAATTAAAGAATCTACTCACTTCGTTCAACTTGTTCATGCACACTAACGGCCCGACCAGGATAACTCAAGGCTCTGAAAGTGAAATTGACTACGTTTGCACAAATTTGCAGGAAGAAAATGTCACAAGCTCTGTTATACCAGTGAATAGTTCAGATCATGAGGCTGTCTACTGTAATGTAAAACTTAATTATAGCACTACCAAAAAAAAAAAATTTGGAAGGTTATTCAGTAAATCAAACTATGAAAAATTTTATAATATATGTTTAAATATGGACTGGGATTCTGTGTTATACTCTGACGATCCCTTTCTTTGTTATCACAATTGCCTAATACATTGTTTTGAATCATCATTTCCTGAGCAGAAAATAAAAAATAAAAACAAAATTAAAAAGGTTTGGATAACTATAGGAATTCGTACTTTCTGCCAAGAATCTGAGAAGCCTGCATTACATAAAAAAATTCACCAATAGTGCTCATTTTCACCAATGCTACAATAAATTCAGAAGTATTCACAGAAAAGTAGTAAAAGCAGCAAAAAGTTGTTACTATCATAACAGAATCTGCGAAAGTAAGGATACCATCAGAGAGACATGGCGTATAGTAAATGAGTTTCGCGGCAAAACTCCCACTCTGGCAAAGAATATCACTTTGGATGGCAACACTCTGAATTAAATCTATTGTTCCATAGCTGACAAACTATCAAAAAATATAGATAAAGCACCAGATCCATTATCGTTTATGAGCAACATTAATATTTCTGAAACATTTGTTTTATATGAGACTAATTTAATAGAGCTAATCGATACAATAAAACATATCAAAAATAAAACTTCTTGTGGCATCGATAATATCTCGATAAGAATTTTTGAGAATATGCCAATTTTTGCTCTGGAGTTACTAGTCCAACTTATTAATGACTCGTTTGCCAAAGGAACTTACCCACAATTCCTAAAAACAAATGTTGTGATCCCTCTTCACAAGGGGGGTGACACCACAGATCCATCAAACTTTCGACCCATCTCGCTCATTCCAACCCTTGGTAAAATCATAGAGAAGTTGGTTAAAATTAGGTTGATGAATTTTATAACCGACCACAAAATCTTAAACCCTCAGCAATTTGGCTTTTAGTACAAAAAGAGTACAGGGGATGCCATCTTCCATCTGCTGCTGAAAAGACTTTACTCTGAGTTGAACTTTAAGAAGGTGTGTGCGGCAGTTTTCTGTGACTTATCGAAAGCTTTCGATTCTGTGAACCACGAAATACTGCTGCGCAAACTCCAGCACTATGGTATCAGAAATCAAAGTCTCAACTGGATCCAATCATATCTAAGTCAACGAACCCAAGTTGTTAGAACTGACACACTATCAGACATTGGCTTTGTCAGACACGGTGTGCCCCAAGGCTCGGTACTAGGGCCAGTACTGTTTTTGTTATATTTCAACGACCTGGCTTATATCAAATCTAATGGAATGTTTACAATATTTGCGGATGATACAACCATCATGTGGCAGGATATCAATGAAACAAATCTTCACAACAAGATAGCTCAAGATATTGCCAGTGTGAGAGAGTGGTGCAACTCCAATCTGTTATCCCTCAATATAGACAAAACCAATCTCATATCATTTAATTGCAACTTATCAGACATTCCGTTGGGTAATAATATTATATCAAATAAAAAAAACAATAAATTTCTTGGAATCAATTTGGACAGCAACCTCAATTTCAATAACCATATCAAATTACTGAACAAAAAACTAGCTTCGGGATGTTATGCTTTACGAATGGTGACGAATGAATTAGGTATTGTAACCGCCAAAATTGTGTACCACGCTGTAGTTGAGTCGCATCTAAGGTATGGCATATCTAAGATGTCTAAAAACCCTGGTGAATGAACTGATTCGATATTGTTTAGATTTTTGAGGGGACACCACCTGTTACTTCAACAGAGCTTCTCTCTCTGTGGTAGATGGCGCCGTCCAAAAATGTTTGTTTATATTCTCGCTTAATGTCAGAATCTAATTTCTGACATCTGCAGCATCTTATATGAAATTATTTTCAGTGTTTTGTCGGTATCTATGCTTTTTCCATTTCTTTGATACGAAATCTTGTTTAGCTTATTCCTGAGTTTGTTCTTCAAACAATCACTCGTTAATCAGTTCATTAGTGCGTGAGAAATTGTTTATTTTGAGGTTGAGTAGTGTGTAAGGATACTTTTTGTAGAATGGGCCACATTTGTATTTTGTGTTGACTAAAGCCGCAGATTTTTCGCGAATTTTTGCCTGTATTCAATGCCAAAAGCAAGTACAAATCTTGACGAATTTACTAATAATGATATCTCCATAGTTCATTATATTGAATGCATTGAATTTTTTATTTTCTGCAATTTAATGACAATTCCATTTCCAATTCTCCGTCTGTCAAAATGAAGTTAACCTCAAATTTAAATCTTACAAAATACGAAAAACAACATGACCGTGCTTTCCTTGTACAATGTTCGGGGGCTTCGAATTCTAGCTTTGCTATTGGTGAACTTTGACAGATGTCTCTTTTCAACCAATAGCAAAGCTAGAATTAGAACCCGCGCACAGTTCGCCTCAAAAAGAAATCTGAGGAAATAAATATACCCTGTTACTGAATTGAAACTAAATCGAAATTGGCGCCATCTGACACGCTAGTAATCTCTTTTATCAAGTAGGCCAAGTGTCGCCAAGTCGATCCCAAACTTCTACAGGTATAAGTGCAAGCACCAGGGTTTTTATATATCTTAGGCATATCATTCTGGGGCAACTGCAACCAACAGCACTTCAATACAGTATTCATTCTTCAAAAGCGCGCCATTAGATATATGTGCAAAATTGGGCCTAGAGTGTCTTGTAAACCCTTGTTCAAGGAGCAAAAATTACTCACACTCTCCTCTTTATACATACTAGAAACTGTGTGCCTGGTACATAAGAACAAATCATCCTACGATGTTGTTGTTGGATCTACCCGCCAAAATGACAAGTTAAGACTGCCCATTCCATCATCAAATTTGATGAAAAAATCGTTGATCTATACTGCAGCTAAAATATATAATCATCTTCCGACTCATTTTAAAGATATCCAATCAATTGAACAGTTCAGAAAGTCTGTAAAGCAAGTTCTCATTCACCAGGTATTTTATAGTGTTCAAGAATACTTTGATAAAGATATGGATGGCATACTGTTATGAAATCATTTCTTTTTTAACCATTGTATATGTCCACTGCTAATAGTCACTACGAATTACAAAACAGTGTAACGACTATGGGTTCAAACTATCTTATTAATTTATATACTTTATTCATTTACTCCTTCAATGTTATGTTAACTTATGACTATTCGTTCACCTACGATGTATATATGTTTGTGTGTATCTATTTATATTTATTTGTGTTTTTATCTTTCTCTTTTAACATACAATGCTTTTTTGATATTCCTTTGTTGATTCTCCTGAATTTTCTGTGTTGCTTCTAAACTTATTTAGTATTGCTTTGTCCACGAGATTTTATCTTTTGACATTAAAGTATATTTTGATTTGATTTGATAATTTCAGAGTTGCCAAGCGTTATTCATATTTCTTTACAATGTAAGCAGGCCGAAAAAATAATGACATAGCACTCAGTATACATACATATTATTCAAGAATAACTAAATCAAGAACAGCTATCAAATGAGAAGTCTTCATTCCAATATATCACATGCTGACACAAGTTCTGTTTCATTCATAGGATGAAACAGAATAACATTTCCACAGAAGATTACGAAGGCGTAGAAGGGCCAACAACAAAATATTTTTTAAAAACATTTGGAATTGCCACTTTGAACTGACAATTGTCACTTTGAAGTGACAATTGTCACTTTGAACTGACAATTGTCACTTCGAAGTGACAATTGTCAGTTACAAGTGACAATTGTCACTTCGAAGTGACAATTGTCACTTCGAACTGACAATTGTCACTTTGAAGTGACAATTGTCACTTCTAACTGACAATTGTCACTTGAATGACAATTGTCACTTCGAACTGACAATTGTCACTTTGAAGTGACAATTGTCACTTCGAAGTGACAATTGTCACTTCGAAGTGACAATTGTCAGTTGAAGTGACAATTGTCACTTCGAAGTGACAATTGTCACTTCGAACTGACAATTGTCACTTTGAAGTGACAATTGTCACTTCGAACTGACAATTGTCACTTCGAAGTGACAATTGTCACTCCTAACTGACAATTGTCACTTCAAAGTGACAATTGTCAGTTCAAAGTGGCAATTCCAAATGTTTTTGAAAAATATTCTGTTTGGCCCTTCTACGCCTTCGTAGAAGATTCTCAAAATAGCGACACTGGCAAGTCGCCGATCGCCAACAGTACAATGAATTACAGCGTTGCCAAGCGTTACTCAAAATATTTCTTTACAATGTGAGCAGGCCGAAAAAATAATGACATAGCACTTGGTTATTCAAGAATAACTAAATGAAGAACAGCTATCGAATACGAAGACTCCATTTCAATATAACACATGCCGACACAAGTTTTGTTTTATTCATAGGATGAAACAGAATAATCTTTCATCAGAAGTTCCGCAAAATAGTGACACTGGCAACTCGGGAAAATGTCAAATCAATGGACTTATGACGCCAAAAGAAGCGGCAATAACGCTGTGTTTGAATGTCTCACTGAATTTGAGGGTTTTAGAGCAGCGTTTATTCGAATATTACACAATATCTTCTAGGAAAAACTTTGCATACATAATATTTTATCACTATATTTCAACTTCAAGCACATATGAAGCAAATTTGTGAGTTTGTGATCTCGCCTATTGTGATGATTTGATTTTAGTTTTTTATGACAAACGTTTTTGGTATGACACGACAAGATTTATTTTTTATTTGAAAGTTTATTTTTGGTTAGGATTTTGCATTTGTAGTCATTTGAGGGGCGATTCTTTGTATTTTTGTTAGTTGCGGACGATTTCTTTCGGCAAGCGAAATCTATTCAAAAATTATTTTTTTGTCCATTCTTTCAAATGGTTTCTACGTTGTCTGAATACGGGTCTCTTCATAGTCTGTTATATCTTCGAACATATTTGCAGTAAGGTATAAAACAAAAATATTCAACAGAATAATAATTTTCAGAATAGTCAAATGTCTAATCAGATTTCAAACAATCAAATAGGTTAGAATCGGCAAATTATCTCCTTAAATCTCCGAATTCGTGAGATTTTAAACCATTGTAGGTTTATCTCATAAACCCATATTGAACAATTGAAACAAAATTGGTAATCTTGGTTTAAACCCAATCTCTTGGTCATCCTTGAACAACCGGTCCTTAAGTCAATCCAGAAAAAGAGAACTTGGTATAGTCCATCCAATATCAATTGCAGAAGCTGTTTCTATAGGGAGCGAATAAAAATCACTTCGCTAACACGAGCGTATATGCGAAGAAACCGAACGAAAAATAATCTGTACTACTCGTAAACATTTGCCATCGGCATATGGTAGATCATAAAGAGCCGCAGTCAACGTGGACCTGAGAAACAGCTGTCGCTTTTCTACAACCGATTCGTCTGGGCCAATCGTCGGACATCGATGCTTGTATAGGCGTGTCTATACTGGAAGGTCATAAATCACGCGTTATAATTGTGTTTTAATAGCTCTGAAAGATTAAAAACCAGTAGCGTCTGTGGTCTTGGTGTGTGCCGATCGAAATACGTTTTAGGATATTCTAGTAACCTACATCAAACAATGAAAGAAATTATTTTTCTTTCTTAATGTATTTGTATAAATAAAAGCTTGTCTTTAATTTTTTTTCAATTTTCATTATTTATGAAGTATTTTTGAAATCTTAAAATATCTAAATAAAATTAGTTATCTCCGCCACTGCTGCTCACAGGATTTCGCCGCAAGACTTTTTTATGCTTCTGCAATTGATATTGGAAAAACTATACCTTCCACCAAGGAACGCAAAATAGAAAATCTTCCAGAAATAGTTATTTCAGGAAGACAGCTTCCGTACAAAGGGTCGACCAAACACCTTGGAGTCATGATAAACTCCAAGCTGAACTGGAACTAACAGATTGAATATCGCACTAAGAAGGCTATGCAGAAGAGCCCTCGGCAGACGGAATCTAATTGTTCGTCAACAGGGATATGTCGTAGATCATTCTCTGGAAAGAAAACGAAATTATCGAAAAGTTAAAAAAGTTGATGAGGCCAGTAGAGTACTGCCCACCTTGGATTCAATTACCAAGAAATTATCCTTCCATATTGTAACGTAAATAAACTTAACTTGGTTTTAATAATTTATTTCACACTTAATCTACAATTTAATTTATATTACTACGCCACTGTATAGCTCGATCGTATGGGCTCGTTCAGACTGTTCCGACTCCACTTGAGGGTCGCCTATTTATCTCCGATACAGCATTCTCGATGTTTCGAATTCTGGCATGTTCCAATTGTTTCCAATATTGACCGTTGTTTTCCGTGGCAGAGCGACTGGATGGTTCTCGAATATCTCCGGGGATGATCTCATCGTTGTCGACGGCAACGCGCGAGGCGACAGGTCCGGCCTAGGTTCGTTACATTGCCCCCTTCTTAAAGACATTTCGTCCCGAAATTTCATCCTTGGAGTGTGACGATATCTGCATGACTCCCCATATCTGCACCGTGAAGTTCGATGGAAGTAACACTCCACGGTCTTCATGATCGGTCGTGGAAGAGGGTTACAGCAAACCAGAATCTTGATGCCGCTGGATCTGAATATCGCCTCCAGCATACTTCTTAGGACTCTCCAGTCCAACCCATCAATACCACAGGACAATTTTGGAATTGCTAGATCCACCAGATTCTGGTCCACCATAGTATCTCTTAGTTTGGTGAGACTCTTCCAGACATCTTCATAGGACGGTTTATCTTGGGAATGCCTCTTGATAACTAGGTAGTAGATGTTTCTCTGGCCTTTCTTCAACTGTAGCACCCCACCAACTTCTGGATTCTGCTCCCGCAGTGTTTGGAGTTGACCAAATTTCTTCGAGAACACTACGGCGATGCCCTGGACATTCGAAGATCTTCTGCCACACAGTGCGCTAGTGCGTAGTCAGCAGGCACCTCGAAAAGGTCTCGTGACTCCTCTCTAGTAACCCCATGTAGAACTTTCTGCCCGTTTGAATACAAGGACATAAACTTCTCGAACGTCATATCATCCTCCGGTGGCTTGAGGGTGCGAACTTGGTCATGGTTTCCAGCGTAAGGGCCAACCTGTTGAAATGGACGACCCTTGGTTTCCCTCGGGTGGCTTATGGATTCGGTACACAAGGTCGTTTATCCTTTTCACGATTTTATACGGGCCTTCCCACGAGTTCCGCAACTTTGGTGATAGTCCACGACGACGTTTGGGGTTGTACAGCCAAACCAGGTCATCAACCTTAAATCCTCCAGCTTCGGCCTTGATGTCATAGGTCTTCTTCATTTTATCGCTGGCACTCTGGATGTTCAACCGGACTCGTTCGTGGATGTCGTCCATTCTCTGCCGAAGTTTGCTGACGTAGTCCTCTCCCGCAGTGTCTTGTCCTGGCGGTATCCCAAACTTCAGGTCACAAGGCAGTCGCAGTTCTCGGCCCATTATAATACTAGCAGGAGTTTGACCGGTTGACTCGTGTACTGCGGATCGATAGGCCATCAGGAACAAATGAAGATACTGGTCCCAGTCTCTTTGATGGTCAGAGACAACCTTGGACAAGTGGCGGTTGATCGTCCTGTTCATCCGTTCCACCATTCCATCGGACTGCGGATGTAGGGCCGTGGTTCTTGTCTTGCGGATGTTCAGCAGTAGACATATTTCTTGGAAAAGGTTGGATTCGAAATTTCTGCCTTGATCCGAGTGCAGCTCCATTGGAATACCGAATCGACATATCCATTCTTTCACCAAGACGTCGGCGACGGTGATGGCTTCCTGGTTGGGCAGGGCATAGGCTTCCGCCCACTTACTGAAGTAGTCCATTGCCACAAGGATGTATTTATTCCCGTGGTCGGATACGGGAAACGGGCCGGCGATGTCAATGGCGATTCTCTCGAACGGGCTGCCTACGTTGTACTGACGCATCGGGGCCTTGGGTCGTATTCGAGGTCCATTGCTAGCAGCGCATACAGCGCACTTTCTGCACCAGTCCTGGACGTCAGCTTGACAATTGGCCCAGTAAAACCGTTGCCTCACTTTCTGCAGGGTCTTCGTCACTCCCAGATGTCCCCCGGCGACTCCATCATGGATTTCCGCAGCACTTCCTCTCTTCTGTTCCTGGGAACAATTATTTGGCGTCTGTCTTCCCCACCAATATCGGCCTCCAACACACGTTTCAGGATCCCATTGTCCAGAATAAGAGAGTTCCATTGTGCCCAATAGGACTTAACAGCCGGTGAGTAACCTGCGACTTCCTGCCATGATGGTCTTCGATTGCCCTTCTTCCAGCTGACGACTAAGCCAAGGTCGGGGTCTCTCTCTTGGTCTTTCTGGATCTTGCTGTCATTCCAGTTGTCATCCATTGCCGCGGTTCTACAAAGTGTTGCTTCTTTCTCTTCTGCTCGTCGGCAATGTGAGCAATCATCTGGACATGGTCTTCGCGACAAGGCATCTGCATTCTTATGGCTAGTTCCGGCTCGATGTTCGATCTCGAAATCGAATTCTTGGAGTCTCTCGATCCAACGTGCTACTTGACCCTCAGGATTTTTGAACTGTAAGAGCCATTTGAGAGCTGCATGGTCAGTTCTCAACAGGAATCTTCTTCCATACACGTACTTGTAGAAGTGTTCCACTCCTTTACAACAGCTAGCAGCTCTCGCCTGGTGACACAGTAATTGCGCTCTGGTTTGCTAAGCGTTTGCTGAAATAACCAATGACCTTCTCCTGTCCCTCCTGGATCTGAGATAGGACGGCTCCAAGTCCCACGTTGCTGGCGTCCGTATCCAAAATGAATTTCCTTTGGGTAGGGGATAGCTCAGTATAGGTGCGTTGATCAAAGCTCCTTTCAGCTTCCTGAATGAGTCTTGACATTCTTCGGACCACTGGAACTTTGTTTGGCCTTCCGTGAGCTTGGTCAGTGGTTTAGCGATGTTGGCGAATCAGCACATATCGGCGTAGTATGTGCATAAACCAAGGAAACTTCGAAGTTGGTGAATGTCTTTGGGATGGGCCAATCCTTAACAGCTTTGATCTTCTGGTCATCCACTGCTACTCCTTCTCCAGAGACAACGTGGCCGAGGTATCGTACTTCTTTTGGAACAGATGGCATTTCTTAGGGCTCAGCTTCAATCCGGAGTTCCTCAGTCGCAAGAATACTTCCTCCAAGTTTTCACGTGGTCCTCAAACGATCTGCCGACCACAATTATGTCGTCGGATACACTAGACACGTGTTCCATGAGAGTCCCTTCAGTTCTGTTTCCATCAATCTTTCTAATGTGGCGGTAGCATTACAGAGCCCGAATGGCATAACGGTGAACTGCCACAATCCTGAGCCGATGGTAAAGCAGTCTTTTCTCGATCTTCCTGAGCCAGTTCTACTTGCCAGTATCCACTCTTCAGATCAAGGGTCGAGAAAATCGTGGAATCAGCCAACGTGTCTAGGGTGTCATCTATTCTCGGGAGAGGGTAACTGTCCTTCTTCGTGACATTATTAAGTTGGCGATAGTCTACACAAAAGCGTGTCGATCCATCCTTTTCTTCACCAGTACGACTGGAGGACCAGGGACTGTCAGATGGTTCGATAACTCCTTCTTTTCCCATATCGCTGACTATTTTGTCAGCCTCTTCCTTCTTGGCAAGAGGGAGTCTTCTTGCTGATTGCCGGATCGGTCGGGCACCCCCAGTATCAATCTTGTGCTGGACCACATTAGTTCGACCTCCTTTTCCTTGTCCGGTATCGAAGATGTCTTGGTACTTCTTAACTAAATCTCTTAGTTTGGGCTGTTGAGCTGGTTTTATATCTTTGGAAGAGATGGCAACTAATTTTTCTAGTTCTGTGGGCAAGTTGTTGGGTTGGCTAATCGTACCTCGTACACTCCGGATCACTGAGGAAACTGACGAGCAGTGCCCCAATATTGTTCCTTTCTTCAAGGTCACTGGAAAATAATTGACATTCATGACCCTTACCGGCACAAATTTGTCAGCACGTAACAAGGTCTTCCCTAGTGCAATCCCTCGTCCAATTTTCTCATCATGAAGTTTGGGCTCGAACATCACCACGTTTCCACTGCTCGTACTCCCGTCCAGGCGAGCCTCCAGAATGGTTTCAGCCCTCTCAGGTACGCTTACATCTTCAGCCAACAACACACGGATCACTTCCTCGCTTCTCCCATGAAGCACCAGCTCTTCTCCGTTGACACGTAGGACGCCGTCTTTGAAATCCAATTCAAACCCTCTGGAATTCATGATGTCCATTCCGATGATTGCATCGTCTTCGATGTCCGCTACAAGTGCCTGATGTTTCACTTTAGTGTTGCCCAAAATTATTTCAATCGGTAGCTCGCCATATACAGTAGCTGGCTCCCTGTTGCTGTGCGTAGCTTCAAGTTGTCGGTTCAATCCGTTCCGGTGTTCTGGCAAAGGAAGGCCAGAGAATTGTCCTAGTCGCACCTGTATCTAGCAGCATGGTGCAAGGCTCGTTATTGATTAGACCGTCTCCGAAGTCACCTTTGTTCTGTCGTTTAGGGATAGCGACATATGCGTTGTTAACCGGGGCTTGCCGACACATGCCGACGATTGCCCCTTCTCGTCGACCTTTTTAGTTTTCCTGCATCGGAGTCGATGAATGTTGGACATTTGCTACGCACATGTCCAATTTTGCCACAATTCCGGCATCTTATCTGTCTTTTCTCAGGCAACACTTCCTTCGTCACTTTTCTTATGGCAGCTTCCAAGTTAGCAGGCTCCTGTGAGTCTTCCTCAATCGTTTGAACTTTACTTTGGCTTTTGCAGCATTGTTTTGCTGCCTCAAATTCCAAAGCGCGTGCCAGTGCGTTTACGAGATGTGTTGGACGAGCTAGTGTCAACGCTTGTCTGGTTTCTTGGTCACGGAGTCCATCCAAGAATGCCTGAACCGCTAATCGCTCCATTACATTTTCCGGTGTGGCTGGATATGCGAGACGAACCAAGCGTGCAATGTCAGCTTCGAATTCTTGTAAGGATTCGCCCGATTTCTGGCAGCGATTTTTCAGTTGGGAGTGGTATACGTGTTCCAAATGGGCCTGGCCATATCGTAATTCTAGATGTTTAATCAGCTGATCATTGTCCTCCTGTTCTTGGGCGGTAAGAGTTTGTAGAATATTCGTCGCTTCTCCACGTAATGTAAGTGTTAGTGCTACAGCTCTTTCCCCTGCATTCCATCCATTTGCTTTGGCCGCTGCTTCAAACTGTCGGCGGTAATTTTCCCATGGAGTTTTTCCGTCGAATTGAGGCGGCTTCATGGAAAGCTTTCATTTTCGTTAACCATCTCTGTGGAGGGCGCACTATTAATTCGTTTTTCCAGCTTACTGATCGTTTCCTTTATTTTATCTACCTCCGTGTTCACTTGCTCCCTAATTTTATCTATCTCTGTCTCAACGGTTCCCATTCTTTCTTCTAGAAATTTAGCCACACCACACAATTCTTTTTTTAGGCCTTCTGTGTTTTCCAGGAACTTCTCTTCCAGGCTTCTTGCATTTTCTTCCAGGCTTCTTGAATTTTCTTCCAGGCTTCTTGAATTTTCTAGAAGCTTCTCTTCCAGATTTCTAGAATTTTCTTGAAGCTTCTCTTCCAGATTTCTAGCATTCTCTTCCAGGCTTCTTGAATTTTCTCGAAGCTTCTCTTCCAGATTTCTAGAAAGCTTCTCTTCCAGATTTATAGAATTTTGTTGCAGTTCTTCTTTCACGGATTTAGTAGTTTCTTCGAGTTTATTCATTACCAAACTTAAATCACCTCCGGGAACTTCGAATAAAAATGTTTCGGGGTCCTCACCTTCTTGTATAAGTCCTTCTGCAAGTCTTTCCTGGAGTACTTGCTTTTTACCCGTTGTTTCCAGTTCCCTTTCCTCCAATTCCTGTTTCAATTCCGCTACCTTCAAGTCCGCAAGGCGCACTTTTCTTGAACACATTTTGTCTTTGGCGAGGTATCAGTCTGTTTCACACGAAAAGTTTATCAGTTTGTTAAAAATTCACTTCGCGAATTCTTTTCCACGGGCCACCAGTCTATTGTCTGTTTCACGCGAAGAGTGTATCAGTTTATATTCCCACGCACAATTGTCCACTTCGCGAAAACCGGGCCACTGTCTATTTTCTGTTTCACGCGAACAGTGTATCAGTTTATATTCCCACGCACAATTGTCCACTTCGCGAAAACCGGGCCACTGTCTATTTTGGGCGTACAAAAAGGTCTATCAATTTATTTTTCTGACTATCCACTCCACGATCACTTGTTTATTTTCAAAATCTCACTTCCGACACCAATTGTAACGTAAATAAACTTAACTTGGTTTTAATAATTTATTTCACACTTAATCTACAATTTAATTTATATTACTACGCCACTGTATAGCTCGATCGTATGGGCTCGTTCAGACTGTTCCGACTCCACTTGAGGGTCGCCTATTTATCTCCGATACAGCATTCTCGATGTTTCGAATTCTGGCATGTTCCAATTGTTTCCAATATTGACCGTTGTTTTCCGTGGCAGAGCGACTGGATGGTTCTCGAATATCTCCGGGGATGATCTCATAGCTGTCGACGGCAACGCGCGAGGCGACAGGTCCGGCCTAGGTTCGTTACAATATACTTCCATACCCATGCCTCAGCCGGTAGAGCATTGGACTTTTTTTCCATGCCCAGGGTGATAACAATATTTATGCTTGGATAAAAAAAATATAATTATTATTAACTTTCGGACTGTTTCTTATTATCACCCGCCTAAGGTCGGCATTTTCCATCAAAGCGCACATCTTATTATGTTTTAACAGGGGAGGATGATAAATCCCATCCTCATCCAACTAAGAATGGATATACAAGTTGAAATTCATTTTTAAAACGCATAATTCACATGTATATTGCCAGTTCCAAAATATTTATCATTAAATATCAGTCAGGCCGTGACGTCATATTCTAGTTCGCATCGAATAATTATCCAACTTCATTTTTCAAGGTCTGTAGAAGTTATGAAAGTCTTAGGGGGCAAAGAACTGGAACCATTTTATTGCCTTATCGAAGGAGGATATAGTGGATGGCTGTTTCAAGAAATAAAAGATCTGTTTTACTACATGCAGATTTTGCAACAAGAAAATATCGATTTGCCGAGGAGAGTGTCAGATACCATTTCGATATCTGAAATACCAGATTTGTTCAGGACTATTGGGTTCTATCCATCAGAATTCGAGGTAGTATGAATAAATTGTGTGCCAGAATATTGGTATCCTAAGGATATTAGGAGAATGTTAAATTTTTCACTTCATTTTCTGAGAAAAAAAAATTGATTTGTGCAAATTAATAATAGTTTGAAAAAACTAAAAAACACGCTTTTATAGAAAACCAATTTTAAATAAAATACATTTTTTTCTTATTTTCTATTTTTTTAGTCTGGTTTTCTATAAAAGCGTGTTTTTTAATTTTTCCAAACTATTATTTATTTCCTACTTTTTAGTGTGGTTTATTTATAAAAGCGTGTTTTTTAGTAGTTTTTAAACTATTATTTTTATTATTTTTTTGCAAATTAAAAAATGGAATGATCTTATCAAATTAGGTAATCATAATCTCCGACCCCAAAAACCCCCACATACCAATTTTGAATAGAATCAGACCATAATCATAAAACTCGGCCGCCATTTTGAATTTTTCAATTTTTACAAAAGAATCATAATATTCGACCCCAAAAACCCACACATACCAATTTTGAATAGAATCAGACCATAATCACAAAACTCGGCCGCCATTTTAAAGCCGCCATCTTGAATTTTCCAATTTTCACAAAAGAATCATAATATTCGACCCCAAAAACCCCCACATACCAATTTTGAATAGAATCGGACCATAATCACAAAACTCGGCCCATTTTAAAGCCGCCATCTTGAATTTTTCAATTTTCACAAGAATCATAATATCGACCCCAAAAACCCCCACATACCAATTTTGAATAGAATCAGACCATAATCACAAAACTCGTCCGCCATATTGGAACCGCCATTTTGTTTTTTTTTCACACAAAAATTTCTTAATGCATTCACCTGCCAAATTTCAAATCATTCGGAAGTCTGGAAGTGGGTCAAAATCGCGCCCAAAGGAGTCGGTTACAAACAAACAAACAAACAAACATACAAGTGAAGCTAATATAAAGCCTTCAAAGCTTTCGACCTATAATCCAAGCAATCAAGACATAGCAAAAGGTCACGGAGAGTTCTAATTTGGTAAATTCGTACATTTTGGTGTCCTAATTAATATTCCGAGTTTGCGACCTTGAGCGCCCGCCGCCGCCATATTGGAAAAATGGTACCGAAAACTTCGAGAATATCTCCTCTCCAGCGCCACCTAGGTCAAAAATTATAGAACATGAAATTTCCAGCAATTTTTGTGGGAAACATTTTTCAATCAGATGAATAGTTCACGAGTTACAGCGGAGTCAATCTCAGTGAATTTCTACAATTCGCAAAGTCGCTACATTTTTTTTCGAAATATCAGTAAATACCGATAGTTACAAAAATCGCTATTTCTGGTTTTTTGAACACCCAAGAAACATTGACAATTCAACTCATGTATGAAAAATCGCATATACCAATTGTCAGTTTGACAGCGGCAAAAGTTAGCTGTAACTCTTACAGCGACAAATATACTAGTGGTTTTTTCACTTATTCATTTGTTTATCAATTATCGCGGTGTTGGTTGCCAAAATGAATAAAGTTTGCATTGATATGTTTCTAAGATAGGATCGGGAAAGACCCCAGTTGGACCTGAACCCATCCTGGGAATACCCAGCAGCCTGGCAATCTCAAATATGGAGGAACTGCTACAAAAGCAGTTCCTTAAAACATGGCAAGAGGCGCCAGGCATGAGGCAATCAAAGCTCCACATAAAGGAGCCAAGGAAAAAAATGTCTAAAGAGATCCTGTCACTTAACAGACGGGACGCACATCCTCACTGAGTGCCCAGCCTTGGTGCACCAGAGGGAGATCAACCTTGGGAGCATAATTCTGAACCCAGAGGACGTCAAGGAGATTCAGCTGAGGAAGTTGCTGAATTTTGTCAAAGAAATCGGCATGCCCAGCTGATTTTCTCAGAACAAGTGGGCGCACAATGGGCCCAAATAGAGAGGCCTACGTGTACGGGGTTCTTCGAAACCAGCGCACCTTGTGCGAAGAAGAAGAAGATATGTTTCTAAATTTCATATTCATTAAATTGTCCTGCCGAATGGAGGACTTCGGCTAAGGTTTAGTGATACCACAACAAAATTTTTGGCCTTAAATCTACTGACACATTTTTTGACTATTTTTGATAATTTTAAGATGAAAAACACCTTCTGATACCCCAAACCAATATTGAAAAGATGCGGAATTGTTGAATTATTTAGATATTTCATAAAACACAAATGTTTAGGGAATTTGTATTTTTATAGTGATTATTTTTTCCTGGAAGGCGCCAAATTCAAAACAATAACATTAATATCTCGTACGACTTTCCATTGTCAAATTCGTCCTATGGATATTAGAAAAAAAATTGAATATCTGACTGAGCAGTGTTGTAAAAATTATTCAATAGACTTTTGGTATCTACCTATTAGTTTTTATTTACGTTAAAATGGTTTATCGCTGTAGTTATAAAAATTGTAAAAGTGACTCCAGAAAGCGTTATAAACAGCGAAAGAAGTTTTTTCCCTTTCCCAAACCAAAAAGATATTTGGTAAAATGTCTCAAGTGGATTGAACTCTGTGGAAATGAAAACCTTCCATAAAAAATAAGTAGAAATACTTATGTTTGTAGCCTACATTTTGAGGTTAAATGCAAAAACGAACCACTACCATTTTCCAATCTGCAAGTGTGCGAAAATGTGGCTGAAGGAGAAATTATGTTGTGTGAAACTGGTGAAATATCAATAGACAGTGTGGAACAGAGCAACGCAGAAATAATTTCAACTAATAACTCCCAACATCTTTCTGGAACCCCTGATGACTTGAGCACCATCACTCCTAATGATTTTAACTGAAAACTCCCACAACATCTTTGTGACACCCCTGATGACACCACCACAGCTAATGATGAAGAAATCTCCTACTTAGAGTCTTATACGCAGACTTTGGAATGTGCTCCGAAGGTAAACATATTTTCATATAATAATTTGAAAAAGAATTCAAAACATTTCAAATATTCCACAGGACTTGAATTCTGGCATTTTGAGGCTCTCTATACTCTTTTAGATGAAAATATTATGGACAAGCTTGTATATCCTTATAAAAATTATGAAAGGAATAATGTAAGGAAAAGATATAGGTATTTGATATATATCCAAATGTGATATTTATATATTTTCGAAAAAAGTTACAAAATGGAAAACCAAAAGCAGAAATAATAAGTTTATTTAAAACTAATTATAAAAAAAACATGTAAAACTAAACAAAAAATTAAGTATGCTAGTAAAATGTGAAAAGATAAGATATTACGCTAAAGCGAAAAATCAAATAAGGTAGTTATTATATGCTATTTCGCTACAGTTCTTAAAAAAAAAATGTTCGACAGCAATTAGAACATTGACGTTTTTAACACACTTTTATATATGGTAAAATATGTGATTTATAGATCATTTTTGTCAAAAACATTAAAAATATTCGTTTGGTCCTTTGCTCCCTATTGCAAATCAATAGTGTTTGTAAAGTTTCAGACTCCATGATCTTCAGATAGAATTTTTTTTCTGGCGTTAATAATGGTGTGAACCGCTGGAAAGTTTAGATTGTCTACAAGTGGTGTGCAATTCCATTTTTAGTGATTGAGGGTTCTTTCTAGTACCTCTTAAATAAAAAACCAACACGTTTTTTTTCAAACTCTCATTTAAATATAGCTTTCAAGATACTTAATGGAATTTTTATTTCAAGTTACGAGGGGTTCTTAAAAATTTACTAAAAAGCAAACAATAGCAAAAATATTCGAAATAATGGGCATTAGTAATATGGGATATTTCTTTGAAAACATCTTATATGATTTAATTAGATAGATAGCCCTCTCAACATGAATTCTTGCTTTGACAATTTTTTTAGTTATTATTTCTTCTTCGGCTGTCAGTTGTTGCCTACCCATCATAAAAGGTGGGATATATAATTCAACTCCCATTTCATCTAACAAATCCCTGATTATGAAACCTCTATCAGCTTAAGTAATCATTTTCCATCAACAACTGTCTAATATCGCTCTTTTCAAATAAATCTGTTTCTGAAATGAATCCCACATAACCCTCACTACAGTATATCACTGCACCAGTTACTGAAATTGCAACAAGAAATTTAATTGTATTACCTGCTATTATGTTTATAATTATAAAATGTATTTCCTTGGCATTCTCATCAACAACTCTGTGGCATCTATAACAAAAGTAATACTGTCGCCAGAAAAATTTCTGAAACATTTAATATCTCTGGCACTAGAATTTTTTTTTTTCATTCCTTCTATCTTAAAAAACATAAACTGTATCCAAGTATATGATGTAATGACAGAGACATAATTTCTACTCAAATTGCAGAAAAATGATAAAACTCATCTAATGTGAATCCCCTTTTAATTTATACTAACGTTAACGCTAATTTATCCCGATTGCTCAATTTTTGACTTCGCTTTCTTTTCCTTACATTATTCATTTCATGATTTTTATAAGGATATACAAGCTTGTCCATAATATTTTCATCTAAAGAGTATAGATTCGAGTGCCTCAAAATGCCAGTATTCAAGTCCTGTGAAATATTTGTAATGTTATGAATTCTTTTTCAAATTATTATATGAAAATATATTTGCCTTCGGAGCACATTCCAAAGTCTGCGTATAAGACCCTACGTAGGAGATTTCTTCATCATTAGCTGTGATGGTGTCATCAGGGGTGTCAGGAAGATGTTGGGAGTTTTCAGTTAAAATGTCTTCATCATTAGCAGTGATAGTGCTCAAGTCATCAGGGGTTTCAGAAAGATGTTGGGAGTTATTAGTTGAAATTATTTCTACGTTGCTCTGCTCCACACTGTCTATTGAGATTTCACCAGTTTCACACACCATAATTTCTCCTTCAGCCACATTTTCGCACACTTGCAGATTGGAAAATGGTACTGGTTCTTCTTGCATTTATCCTCAAAATGTAGGCTACAAACATAGGCATTTCTGTTTATTTTTGATGGAAGGAGGTTTTCATTTCCACAGAGTTCAATTCACTTGAGAAATTTTACCAAATCTCTTTTTGGTTTGGGAAAGGGAAAAAACTCGCTGTTTATAACGCTTTCTGGAGTCACTTTTACAACTTTTATAACAGCGATCAACCATTTTAACGTAAATAAAAACTAATAGGTAGATACCAAAAGTTTATTAAACAATGTTCACAACACTGCTCAGTCAAATATTTATTTTTTTCTTATATCAATAGGACGAATTTGAGAGTGGAAAGTCGTACGAGTTATTCATGTTATAGTTTTGAATTTGGCGCCTTCCAGGAAAAAATAATCACTATAAAAATACAAATTCCCTAAATATTTGTGTTTTATGAAATAACTAAATAATTCAACAATTCCGCACCTTTTTAATATTGGTTTGGGGTATCAGAAGGTGTACTTCATCTTAAAATCATAAAAAATAGCTATAAAATGTGTCAGCAGATTTAAGGCCAAATTTTTTTGTTGTGGTATCACTGAACCTTAGCCGAAGTCCTCCATTACACTCGATGTTGTATTGATATCGGGTAAATTTGTGTTGTTCAAATTCTAAACTGTTTCCTTTAGCAATTTGACTCGAAAAACTGTCGACCTAAAAACGCGACACCGAAGGTGGAGCGTTTTTAATAGTTGACAGTTTTTCTCGTCTAATTGCTAGACAACAGTTTCTCATTAAACAACCCAAATTTACCCGATAAAATACAAACCTCTCGTGCAATTATAAGTGAAAAATCTGCAGGTATTTATTACAATAATCTAGATGAAGTGAAAATGCCGTTGAATTATATTTTCATTTACTTTTAATGATTTAATATTGAAATCATTTCATTACAGGATTTATAGTAAGACAAGATATAGATCATCTCGTTCTGCTAACAGCAGTGGCGATATTGGGAATTCAAAATAACGGATACTCTCTCTGGTTTTTGAAACTATACATGAGTACATTGTTTACTTTTCGAAACATTAATGTTTATATGAGTTTAGCCATTGTATACCTAAAAATTGTCGAATCTCTTGTGATTGTTGACATTTAATGAAATTCTTGTTTACCTTGAGAATGTTCTGTTGACTATTGTTGGACATGATACAAATTATTATTATTTATCGACTTATTCATTACAGCTGGAGAATATACTGATTGAGGTACGATACCGAAATATGGACGAGCGTCAGAAAATAAACGAAGATATTAATTTTATCGATTTTGTCAAACTTTACTGCAATCATAAACCTGTATATGGATATTCAAGAAAATCGATAGAAGAAGCTTTCGAAGTGTTGATAGATAATAATGAAGAAGAACCTACCGGAGTTGATACCGTAGATCGAGATGAATTTATAGAATCGTTGACAACCCTAGGTAGTCTTTTTTCCTTCTTTCAGATTCTTTAATTTCTGCATCAATAGGTTTGTTCACTGATTATGCATAAGATACATACCCTAACATCTAACATTTGAGGAAAGCGTTATTTCAGCGGCTGGATGAAGGAAATGTGTCATCTGAAGGTTCACCCAGAATAGTAATTTATTTTATGTTAAAAATTGTTATGTTTTCGGAAAAAACTTGCTCCGCACATTATAGCAAACAATTTTTCATTGAGGATTAAATATTCAAGAAAATAATCCTCTATTTTGAAATTGTAAACAAAGGCAACGAAAAAAGCTCCAATTGATTTTTAATTTACCTCAAAAACTAGATTTATCCGTGGAAATTGACATTCCATAGTAAGCAATTGGTTTATATGGGAGATTCAAAATCTTCCATCGGAAACATCTTGTGGTGTACCACAGGGATCAACCCTTGGATCTATTTTGTTTCCCATTTATATTAATTCTATCACCAATTCATCATCAATCAATATTATTTGACATTTAAAATTATTTGCTGATGAACTTAGTTGATTTATTAAAGAAAAAATATACACGAGATTTAGAATCAAATGGAAGAAGACCTATGTTTAATAACTGTATTATTACGGTATCATAAATTAACACTAAATGAGGAGAAATCTTAATTAATGTTCATTCCAAAAAGAATCATTTCTGATTAACAAATTGATCCACTAACATTTGAAAATGTTTGCATTAAATTCTCAACAGAATCTAACTTTTTAGGGTTAACCATTGACCAAACTATTCAAATTCTCAGGAAAAAAATATCTCCTATTGGCATTTTATATAAGATAAGATCTTTTGTTTCCCTTAAATATTTCAAAATTATTTATTTCAGTCTAATTTATTCGAAACTCCAATATTTGATATAACGAAATCGGTATTAGAACCATTGGAATCCTTCTCTTGTTTTTCTCCTCTTGTTTTTCTCTCTGTCGACGTTCTTCTTCCTCTTTCCGTTTTTCTTCAATCAGTCGTCTCTTTTGCTCGGCAAACTGTTGCTTGATCATTTCCTCTATGGCCTCCATCTCGTCGTAGGTTGTATTTCTCGTATTAACCATTAATTTTCTCGAATAGTCACTAAAATCCTCACTTCCGACACCAACTGTTACGAAACTGAGTTCGTTTTTATTAAAACAATATTCGAATAATTTCTGTTCATTTATTCCACTTTGAAATCACAACACAGTGAGACACTAAATACAGTTAACGACTAAAATGTAACACGCTGTACTAATGTTACGACTGCTGGCCAGTTGGAGCCAGTCATCTGACCAACCAATCTTACGATTGCTCGTTATTTGTAAAATATTTTTTCTTTTGAGTTAGGGTCTTTTCGGAATAGGTATCAGATGTAGTTCAATGTCCAGCGTAGCTTTAGCCGAGGAAGTAGTTGTTTTCTGTTAGACATTCACAAAAAATAACTTCATTTTTATCGTGAATTTTTCAATTAACAGAAAAATATTTCCATTCAATATTCAATTGAGAATGTTTCCCTTTTCAACATGAATACCCCACAAAAGTTTATCTTTCAGTCGCAGATGATTCCACATCTGATTTTATGAACATCCTGTTCATATTTTCAACAAATAAATAATAACAACTTATACCCATGGTATAATTTACGGAGAAAATGTATAGAACTTTAGAATGAATTTAATATATATATATATATATATATATATATATATATATATATATATATATATATATAATATATATATATATATATATATATAAACTTGGATGTGAAACAAATATAGAATGCCTAATAAAATAACTGTTCTTCAGTTACTTTAGCGATTGCTAATATTACTACTTTTGTCGAATCAATAGTTGACTCTACTATGAAATCAATAAGGGATACGACCATATACAAATATACCTTGCCAAATAAACAGTTTTATTCTCTTACCCTCGACTGGAGAACACACCACGTTTTAATGTTACTTGATTGTTCTTTTGGATTACCGAGTTCTTTATTACGCGTTCACTGGTTCGTAATATAATTATTTAGCTTCTTTGTAAAATATTAATTATATTAGTTGAGTTATTACTGATATGATTTCTGTTGTTTACACTTCCACTAGTTTCTGCATACTTTTGATAAATTGGCTACTTTATGAATAATTCAACGTAGTCTACACTTATTTCGTATCAGAATAAGATAGCTATGCATCTTTACTAAATGAAATTCAATTCTACTTTAATGCGCTTCATACTCTGAAGGCTTTTACTGAAACTGAACACTCTTTCTGACTCTGATCTAATCTAATCTCCCTGTTGATTGTTGACCTCGGTCTTATATAGAATCTCCCCACTATGACTCACAGTAATGAATTATACTTCGGACATTAATTTCCACTGCGATACATTTCAATCGCATTATTTACGAGTTAATGTTTCATCCCGGCTGTTGGAGAATCGTTAATTAACAATCACGGCTTTGAGCTCAATAGAAATAAAATAAATGTTCTGTCGTAATTATGTTCGGTCTGTTTTAACTTGTATGTCGTTGCTGTCATCTCAACATATTCATGAGACATTTTTGATGAGTAGTGTTATCATATCAAATATTTTACGAGATTTTTACATTCTTTGTCGGAACTCAACTCAACATTCTTGCCTCCTAATTTAATAGCGGACGAAATAAAGCAGTCGGTCCCTTTTTATTGTCGCATTCTTCAGTCAAGGGTATTACACATGGTTAGGTTAAAATACCTTGGTTGATCGTGCTCATCACACTAACTGTCCGTCGGTTACGGGCGATTCGCTCATATAATCAAAACATAATTCTTGAATTTCTGGGAATGTCATTTCTGGAACCATCTGGTTCTTGGAAATATCGAAACTATTCGATGTTTGTCATCGGAATTCCCAGACTTGAAGAATCTAGGTCAACGGTCGTAAACAACTTTTCGCTTGTGACAAACAACGCAGGGCGGACTCCACTCATTTCCGTAACAATACTTTTTATATTTATCGCTCGATACTGATTCAACTGCTATAAATCTTTTTTATTTGAGAAAAAGTTTAATTTCCTCTTTGTCCCTTCATGAACATGTATGTTTCTTGGGATGAATAAACATTATTATTTTCCATGAGAATCTTATAGGGTCCTTTTTTATAAAAAAAACGCACATTTTATTACAGGTGAACCTTTAACAAATACAAATGCCTTGAAATGCTTCCAAACATTGATGAGAGAAGAGGAACCAAGCGATGATTTCAGCTTTTTACCGGAGGTAATTAACAGAGAAACTGTCCAAACAAAAACGTTATGAATGAGTTACGATTTTAGGAGATTGATTTTCAAATGTTTTTCGAAAATATTCTTGGGATCGACATGGATAGAAAGCAGGAACCGGAAAAAAGCGAATCAGATACGGAACTTAGTGCTGCTGGAAGTAGCTTCGAGTTAAGCGACTGAGCTCTGATGGAAAATATAAAGATAACTTCCCTCAAAGTCTTCTGAATATATTTGCTTATGATACTCATCATGAGGAGTGGTATCAAATGTAATATATTTCCCAAAATTGTAATCAAATATGAGAAAAAATCAACAATTTATTTGCAATTCCCCTGTATTTTGAAAACATATTTTTTTTTGTTTAATAAACACAAATCTCACAAAATACCAACATTTTTTATACATGCTTTATTAACTTCGCCTATATGTATCAATGTGTATGTATGTAGGTAATAGAATTTTTGAAATTAATTTTCACCCACTTCCAGATGTCCGAAGTGTTTGAAATGTTGCATACATATTGAGGACTGCTGGCCACTCAATAATTTCATAGCTATGACATGGTATTCTCACCTAGATCATCAGAAAAAAAAAATCTTCATTTCAAAAATATGGCGAAAGCACAAGTTTTTCACAGCATAATTTTCATTTCAAAATATGGCGAATGCATCTTTGCCAAATTATGGTGGAGGAATCAATCCTTTTTCTCCCATAATCTTTTTTAGTATTCTGTAGCAATATGGACTAAAAAGTTAAAAATAAAATTATAGTTTAAAAACTAAAAACGCGCTTATGAAGCAATAAGGACTAAAATGTTGAGGTGCTTGATATCAGTTATCTTAATATAATTATGAAAAGTAAGTAAAGAGCACCCTACGCTTTTTTTACATAAGAGAAAATTTTGTGGTCAATGACTTTATTCTTATTATTTTCAATATTTTAGTCCTTATTACTATAAGCGTGTTTTTTAAACTATAATTTTTTTCAACTGAATTTTATTTTTTATACAAATTATGTGGAAGTTCTACATTTATTTAAACGGTGCCCAAGACTTTTGCTAAGGAATCAAATCATAAGATATACAACAACAATTGTGCGGGGATCATTCAAAAAACACATGTACAGTGAGAAATTGTCGTTAGACCATTTCTTTGTTTTATATAA
The DNA here is from genome assembly GCA_018342105.1 of Gonioctena quinquepunctata. Taxonomy (NCBI): domain Eukaryota; kingdom Metazoa; phylum Arthropoda; class Insecta; order Coleoptera; family Chrysomelidae; genus Gonioctena; species Gonioctena quinquepunctata. Next base: position 204,556 of record JAFIRS010000737.1, on the reverse strand, counting down.
AAAAATTATAATGAACTTTCGAAATTTTTCCTACCTAAAATATATATCGCAAAATGGACGAACTTGGAATCAATTCGTATGCCCGATTCGATAACATAATAAAATTTCCCATACTTATATTATCTCAACTCCTCGTGTAAAGTATATTACACTATCTTAAAAAAAATGGTTCCTACTTATAATATCTTATATCCTCAAACGAGCAATATATAATATATATATTTCGGCTATCTCGGAAACGGCTCTATGGATTTGTATGAAGTTTTGTTTTTGGATAGGGTTTTGCTTTTCAAGTATTTTTATACACTTAGGTGTCTTTCCAGAAAATATGCGATTTTACACCAAAAAAAAATTCATGGTAGGTTAGGTTAGAACAGGCGAATCCACCAGATTCAACTACGACGTCTGTAATACCGGTAGGTTAGGTTATACAAACATATTTTCTTGTGTAAAATCGCGTTTTTTCAGGAAAGACTCCTATATGAGATGGCGTTAAAAATTATCCGATTTCAAGTTTATCTAAATGAGTACCTCCGAAAAAACACGATTTTACAAAAAAAAACACACCGAGCAAAGAGAGGTCGCCCAGGTATACAGAAAAAATTGATTTTTCGACACAACACCAATTTTGTTAGAGTGTTTCTATACTAGACAAATGTAGGCACTGGTCTCTATTTCTTTTAGTCACCATTAGTCTTCTAGAACGTAGTTCCGGCCTTCGGATTGATATGCGAGGTCTTTTTTTAATAACTTTTCTTGTCAATAAATAAAATAGCACCTACTTTTTCTATTACTGTCTTCAATGACTTTTTCTTCAAATAAAATTTCTTTCAACACGTTAACGACCGGGTGAGGTTTAGGCGGTGACACAGGTGTATGTACCGCCAGGATAGGGTGACATCAATGTGGTGTCACTGACATGATTTTATTGAGTATAGCCGTGACTTTCGCAGGATACACGCTCTCACGTTTAATAGATATAATGTGTTTCGGAGCGGTCCAAGGAACTGGGTAATAGGCCAATCAATAGAGATATTCTGCTCTATTGATTCTGTGACAAAAATACTACCAGGAAATAGACTGTGCCATCATATGGAAGACGGTTCGTAGTTATATCCTGTTATGTTTCCTACTAAAAACTGCAATTGCTTAATTTGTTATAAACATTTAAAAGCATTTTTTTTCATTTTTTGTTTTTGACTTGTAACTTGAAAACCAATGAAGCAATCTCAATACTCTCAATGGACCAATTGTAAAGAATTGAAATTTAAAAAAAAGAGCCCTAACGCGACTCGATCAGATTATTAGTAATTGAAAAACCCGGAAAAAATCAGCATTTTTTTAAATTCATAACTCCGCCACTTTTTAAGATGTAGTGCAGGCTTTCTACGACATAGAAGTGATTAATATGTACTTTATGTGTGAAAAACTCAGGCGCTGTCGCATCATTAGTTTTGGTATAATTGCAAACTGAATTTTTTAATGCACTATATTGCAGTCCGATTCCAATTTTTCAAAGAGATTTCGAGAGTAAAAATGCTGCAAAATAGATGTAAAATACTTGCAAACATGACCGAAAATGGGCGAGTGCGTGAAAGCGGCTGAGTAGTGGAGGTAGAACAGCAGTCGCGGGCAGTGTAGGAATAGTAATACAAGCGCGCTGCGCCCGTTATGAATCTGCAGCTCTACCCATAGACAAATTAAAAATAAAGAGACTGTTTGAAACATTGGCGATCTTGACCACCAAGTTTTTGGTACGGCCAGTCGCGCATGGAGGCGCTGCCCGCAATCAACAGACGACTGACATGATAATTTTTCAATTTCGACATTTGTCAGGAAATGACAAACAACGTAATAATTTCAGAATAATTCTACTGTTAATTGTCATCGAAAAATTAATTATAGAAATTATACTAATGGACTTGAATTGTGAACCCAACGTCGAAAATGGAATGTTTTGTTATTCGAGTTGACGCTGAAATTCCTTAAAATATTCTTTCACAAGGTAAAATATAAGCTGCTTTCCACAAACTGATACTTATTTCCATCCATCAGTTGCAGACATTTTTTCACAAACTGATACTTATTTCCGTCCATCAGTTTCCATTTTCTATCACCATTTGAGAAAGTACGAAGATTATCATCAAACTGGAGTATTTGTTAAGTATACCTACTCGTTCTCCTTTGTGCTAATGAATGAACAAAATTATTGAAGGTTTGTTGTAAATGTAATTTGTTTTTATTTTGGTTGATTTGATGATAAGACTGAAGAATATTTTCAATTTTGTTGTTTTTCGGAGTTTTATTATTGTTTTGTCTGTAGTTGTACCTTGTCCTAGATACAATAAAATGTGTTTTTATAGTGTTCAACTTATTATTCTTGTTTTATAAGATCTTTGATTTTGTTCTTGATATCATGAAATAAAGATTTACTTTGGAATTTTATTTTAACCACGAACGAACTAACAGATTCTACGAATCGATTACTTTATATATTTTATTAGTGATCGATTTGCCATTCCTGTATTTCATATGATACAACCATTCATATGGAATAGAAGAATGGCAAATCGATCACTTATAAAGTATATACCATATCAATCATATAAAAGTAACACATTTGAAAAACCCGCCTTATCTCAATCGGTTCTACCAACTGTATTTAGTTCGGCCAGTTGCGAGATATGTCGCCACTGTGTAAACGTGGTGCCAACTTTTACTGCAGGTTTGACAACTCTCTTTATTTTCTCTATGGCTCTACCCCACTCCTGAAACCCTTATTACACTATGCCTTTTTCATGCCTATTTTGGTGCTTATTTTCATGGCTATTTGTTGGCTGAATTTCCCCAAATAACTGGCACTATTACACTGTGCCTTTTTGATGATTGTTTCAGGCGCTAATTTCAGAGCTGCAAACCTAAGGAAAATTGACATTTACCTTAAATGATAAAGTAATTTAGTATACCTGGACTATTTGTTTCAACTTTTTCCTTATCTGGTACAAGATTTTTTATTCTTTTCTGTCATACTGAACAAAACGAAAACTATGTGATTAATGTCATTTATTTGTTGGTTATGTCAAGTCCAATAGATAATTACTGTTTTGGCAAACCTGACATTTCCACAAACGTCCTTGAAATCCCCTCGATTCAGGCGGAAAAATAGAACCAGACCTATTTATTTTCATGCTTGAAACAATCAACAAAATAGCCTCGCGCGCATGCGTATTCGTTTAAAATTTCATCCACCGGCAGTCAGGCAGACAAATAGGCACGAAAAAGGCATAGTGTAATAAGGGTTTGAGCCGCTTTCATTCACTCGCCGGTTTTCGGTCATGTTTGCAAGTATTTCTAACCTATTTCGCAGAATTTCAACGCAAAATGAGAATAGTCATTTTGTAGTACTATACTTACTCTCAAATTCATTTAGAAATATTGGAATCGGACCACTACTGCAATAAAGTGCATTAAAGAAATCAAATTGCAATTATGCCAAAACTAATAATCCAACAGTGCCTGAGTTTTTCACACATAAAGTACATAGCAATCACTACTGTGGTGGAGAGCCTACTTCCTGCTTCAAAACTTGGAAAAATGGCGGTGTTATGAATTTTAAAAAAACGCAGATTTTTTCCGGTTTTTCTCCGTCGAGTCGCGCCTGGGCTCATTTTCTTTGCATTTTGATTCTATACAATTCGTCCATTGAAAGTATCGAGATTGCTTCATTAGTTTTCAAGTTACCAGTCAAAAATATATGTTTTTATCCAAGATATTTCTGTATATCGAAATATGAACTCTTTATCGTTTTATTTTCAATCGGAGAATTGAAATTTATAAAACACGAACAAAAAATGAAACTGCTTACCCTGGGACCCATCTAAAAAAATCAATAACACCTACAGGGTGTTATACACACAAGATCCGCATGTTTCCAAAAAATTGATAAGAGAATTTCAGTTTCTTACCAGTTGTTAACAGAAAGTGTTCAAGCAAAAACGTTATGAATTCTTGATATATTTGCCGGGGAATCAATTCCTAAGATATACAAAAAATTTGAAAAATTCATCTGAAATCTATTTCCCATAAGAATTGTGTGTGGGGAGGGGGGCTTTATTAATTGGTGAATCTTTAACAAAAATGCCCTTAAATTTAGAATTCTACTTCAATAATTACGGATATATAATCAGGGTGATTTACGTAGGCTGTGTATTAGAGGTTTTTCAACTTGCAGTCGGATTGGAAATTTAAAATTTGGTATGCTGTCAATTCATCATGTGCATATTTTTATATTTATACAGGGTATGCCAAAAGTAGATATCAACACCAACTTTTTTATTTCAAATGGAAACCCACTTTTTTTTTTCACATGGCTTGATTGGCCTTCTAGTTCTGAGATTAGACGATTTTTTGTATCTCGCAAACCATGAAAAATTATGAAACCACTACCCGTTAAGTGAGGTGAAAAAATCATCACCGTGAAAAAATAATTACATAAAAACATATCTCGGGTGTCATCAAAAAAAGAGTTCCTATGGTAACACTGGAAGAAAGATTTTCATGGTGCCGAAATTTCAAGAGGAGGAAGAGCAGTATTTTTAAATTCATTTTTATATCTATGTATTATTCTCAATAAATTTTGTGCTTTTGGTAATAATAATTGTCAATGTTCATGTATTCTCTTTCAGATCAAACAATGAGAGAGTATCATCGATATTTGGAATCCAACAATACCGAGCTAGGTTTAATACTTTGTTGGGTAACCTCCTGCCAGGGAAGACCTGAAAACCCATATAACTGCAGCGTAGTAGCGCATTCATTGCATAAATCAATGAGCACAAGATATAGCGATAGATATGCCGTTCCTCGAAGGGGCCGTCAAGATGGCGTCCCGAGTTCGTGGATGTTGAGCTCGTTAAAGATCCCTATCCTTTATTGGGAACACCAGAGGATTCGGCAATATTTCCGATTGGGGGCAGTGTACTCACCGGCTTCGGTGTTTAGGCCTGATCGCAGAAATAGGCCAATGTTAAAAAAAAATAAAAAAACATTTATAAAAAGATAATTTATTTATTGCATATAAAACTAATTACATTAGAGTAGTAACATCAGTCTATATATCACACTGATAATTTCTTTGATAACAAGAAAAACTTCAAATATTTCATGAACGTGGAGGTTTGAGCAAACTAGCACAAAACGGATACAAATCGAACAAATCAATTGAAAATCAAAACAACCTTACTCAACTTTTTTCTGACCAACTTTAGATTTGGCATTCTCCACCAAATCTGTGAATATTTTCGATAAGGTTTCCAATCCCTTGTTCAAGAAACCATTGTAAGCCATTCCAGGTAGCAAGAAAACCAGCGAAACTAGGAGATATGTCAAAAATAGATTGTTTATGGTTCCTCCAATCCAAGCAAGGAATGTCAATCCAAAAATGGTAACGCTGAAATACTAAAAACAGAATACAATAATATAAAGGTTCATTTAGTCAACTTTTTTTGATAACATTAAGAGTTGAAATTGTTCAATCAAATGTTTTCATTTAATTGAGAATGTTTCCCTTTTCAAAATCAACTATTTTAATTTTAGCAATATTGAAATCCTAATTTTTTTCTTGCTTTTGACATTGCTTTATATTACTTTTCATTTGAGTAATTATTTGGTTTTTGTGATATGTAACACCATGCATATTAAAAAAACAATGATAATTCATAAGGAACGAACATGTGTAGCGTGTTGGGGCAATTTTCATATGCTCAGTCGGTAAGAGCATTCGTCTGTACTCACCACTTTTGGATTGGTGACTCTCAATCTGTAGTAGGAAGCAATCAATAACTCGAACTTAGTCTTATAGAGAATTATATTGGTACAAATTTCTTCGTACTGCTTCTGTTTTCCATTATTCCAAGTATCAGCTTTGAAAATTGACGATGTTATGAGTGGTAATACATAATCGGCAAGTGTTATCAGCAACCCAGTCAAAGACAAAACTGTCAGAATAGTTGGTTCGCACAGCCACAATAACATGAAAAATACCGTACATCCTGAAAAAATTGAACTACTTCATATCAAGCATTCAATTAAGTGAGTAAATAAATACAAATCTATTCCCTATCAGAAAGAATGCCGGAACTTCTATAAAAATCTCATTAGTAAGTTTTGATTGCAGATTCGTATTGAAGAGACAAAAATATGTAAATACCACAAAAATCATTAAGATCAGAGGTGGAGCACCAGGTACAGCAACTTAATATAGTGACAAATAATTATCTTGCATTGCAATACAAGATTTTTTAAGAAAAGAGTTTAATCATGTTTTAGCTGAATGCTCAGTTCCCATTCAAAATTATTTCAGGATATCAGATCAAATTCACTTGAAATTTTAAAATCGGAATTATTTCCGATAATGGCAATGTTTCCCTATGTTTATGGCTCAATATTGGCTAACACTGTCCAAATAGTTCACTTCAATGATTTCCCAAATTACCTAATAATATTTAGCCCTAGTTCACTTCGAATTTGTGTTGACGTAATATTTTAACCAAATAATTTTCATTAAAAGTCTCTTGTAGCATAATTATTAATCCAAAGACCTCTGGCCGAAGCGAGACCCAACATAAATGAAAAAATCATCAATCTTAAATCATCTGTAGGTACGCCGGAAAAAGTAACTTTCAACTTTTACCTAGTGACAGAAAGAAACACTACTGTTCACCTACCTCAATAGGATTCTATCTCGATAGGACAAGACATGTTGGATACCCTATCATTGATGCCAATTAGACAAAGAATAAATTACATGGTAATGTTCTATATAAATTGAAAAATAATATGTTACAAACCTATCTTTCTGCTCAGCTGATCTATATAACCAACATACATACATATAATACACGTAGGAATGAAACTAATGATTTTTATATCAACAGAATTGAAAAAAATATCATCAATATATTCTTTAAAAAGGAATGCTGTAAATACGTGAAAGCTCATATTCTGTATTGAAGACTAGAATGTATTGCCTTCATGCAAGTTTTATTGTTAGGTATTATGTAATTAACTTAAAGATTTAAATTACCAGATTGCGATAGTTTTTTCGAAATCTGGTAATTTAAATCTTTAAGTTAATTACATAATACCTATATATATATATATATATATATATACAGTAAAAATGTATATATATATACAGTAAAAACCGAATATAACGACATGGTTTATAACGACAGATCGGTTATAACAACCGAATGGCAAGGTCCCGGCCGAATCTATATAAACTAATAAGTACACATACCGCCTATAACGACATCGGATACAGCGACATATCACTTAAAACGATGAAACTTTATCGATATTCATCGGCTAACGACCAACCGTTTACCTAGTCCAGCAAAACAAAACATTACACCTTTATACTAATAATATGAAGGAATATTTTGCTATAGGCTTATTATTAAGCCTAAGAAGGATTATTATTCTCCTACCTTATCCGAACGAACCTCTTTCCCGCTCTTTGCCATTTGACCTTGCATGTTTTACCACTTATTCAGTGCAATAGTTGACCGCGTGAATTACAGGTTGATTTTAAAACTTTTGGTTTAGATCGTGTGTTTACGCGTTACTATGTCGTTTTTATTTACATTTTATTTGAAAACAAGTTCATATGCATAACATATCCCCATACTACAAACAGACATAATATATACATACATACTTGTGTATATTGCTTATAACAACTATCGGACATAAAGTCCGAAGTATACGGTCCCTTCAATGTCGTTATATCCGGTTTTTACTGTATATACACAAAAAAAAAAAAAAAACAAATTCATTCCCCACCATATCTATAGATTCACATGATAGGTTCTTTTCTGCAATGTGCCATCCGTGGGTTTGCTTTGCAGTTTAATAACAATTTTTACACAGGTTTCAGTTTTTGATATCTTTGGTTCCTAATTCATAACGTGCAAGATGCTTTTGTTTAGGCGTTGTCTTAATGCAATGCTGAGTTTCACACAGCGCCGGCTCGGTCATGTGACCAAGATAGTTCTTCCTGAATTTTGTGCAGTAGAGCAATTTTGAAAAAAAAAAACAATGGAGCCGTTTCTACAGATATAAAACTATCTTTTCGCAACGTGGCCTAAAAGGTCCTTTGTTTATCAATTTGGAAAACTTCCCTGGCGCCAGCATGGAAAAAAGATTTCAACGCTACAGCAGCAACGTGTTAAATCATTTCGAGAAATTAAAAGATATAGATAATTATTTGAAAACTCTCGGAGAATAATATTTCAATGAATTTGATGAATGGGCAATAAACATACTTTTGGTATGCCAGTTTCTAGAGTACTTTGAATGTGAGCAGAAAAAACCATGCTGTTTGCTCAGTGTATATTTGTTTACCTCCTATTATTGCAGAAGGATGCCACTGTTTCTCCCATAACAAAAGGCTATTACCATGAAGCATCAGTTCTCTGTAGGTCTCCATGGATAATCTAAGTTTTCTTATCTGAGATTCCTGTAAGTCACAACACGGATTAGTTGGTAGATTGATAAACCTTTCCGATAGAAAATTAATACCATAGTAAGAGCATAAGGAATTTTGTATTCATTAGGTACTGGTGGGATCATTAAAGGTTCATCATATCTATAACCTCCATAGGTCGAATCTCCCATGAAACTATTTTCATAGGACCTTGGATGGGAAAATTCGGTTTCCTTCAAATATCAAAAATTATACGAAACTTGGAGAATCGATTTTCTATTACTTACTGTTTCTGACATAGTTCTGTGTTTATGGCACTGCAATTTTTTCTTGTTTTGAATTTCGAAGCCCTTTTTTGAACCTATTTTTGACGTCGGTTGACACTTAATTTAGTTGACCTTTTATCTTTTGTTTTGAAACTCTCAACAGTAGGTGCGTTCAGTAATAATCACAGACCATAGACAAATTAATAATAAAGTTTCCTACGTCACAGACATAATGAAAGAAGTTCTGCCTCTCCAATGAGGGAGTGCCGCACATGTTGCCAACATCAAAAAAAACTTTAAAAACTTCTGCCTCTCCAATTGTAATAATTTCATCAGGATTGTGTAGATAATCGCAAACTGAATATGCTGGATCATTTATTTTCATTCCCAAAGTGTACTTTTCAGTTTTATTAATAGGGAATTTTATGCTTATATCTTGAGTGTTAATGCCTGTCCCAACCTCTGTCGAATTTTTTTGCCAAAAATATTGTTTGTGCCACCAACTTTTCACATATTCAGACAGAAAATCTCTATGAATGTCACATTTGATACTAGAAATATATAAGCGCTTCATGACCAAAAGTAATGGAATTGCTATATCAAATTGGAGGTTTTCTATACAACCAAAGTCAAACAGAGGCAGAACTTTTGGAGGTTTTTTTAAGTTGGCAACTTGTACGGCACTCCCCTATTGCTTTTGGTCACGAAGCGCTTATATATTTCTTATATCAAATGTGTCATTCATAGATCTTTTGTGTTTAAAAATGTGAACGTTGGTAGCGCAAAACATATCTTGTGAAAAAAAGATCGAATAAGAGTATACACAAGACAATAATAACAACTGATAACAGCGGAAGTCAAGCAGCAAGAGAAAGAAGTGGCGTTCTTCTGCGTTAAGGTTCAAATGACATGGTGACAAATGACAATCGATAATGCACGAAAACACGAATCAGATTGGGACAGGCACCAACACTCGAGATATAGATACCATTTCATATTATTATAACTTTTATATACAAAAATATAAACACTTTGTGGCTAATAATAAATTATCCAGCATATTCAGTTTGTGATTCTCTACACAACCCTAATGAAATTATTAGAATAGGGGAGGCAGAAGTTTTTGAAGGTTTTTCAAGTTGGCAACATGTGCGAGACTCCCCTAGTGAGTAAATATCGTATGGGCAGTGTTGCCAGTTCGAAAATCCCAAATTATGCAATGATGACTCAATAGGAAACACATGTGATTATATTTTTTTGTTGCATAAGTTCTTCAAACATAACATTTTGAAAAAATGTTTCTTAAATAACAAAATTTTGTCGAAATATTAAAATTGAAAGGTGCCCCTCAATTGAAACTCGATTGACCTTCAGTTGAATAACTTCCCCCTAATACTAGCGCCAATTGTGGTTATTTCAAGAACATTGATTACTATTTCTTCCAACCCAAACATGAATTCAATCTCACTTTTAATGTAATGTTTCAGTAATATTTGAAAATACTATAATAATGAAAATATTAGTACAATATATAAACGAAGACAGATAAAATAATAGTTGACAGTTCGAAGCAACTAGCGGTAAAAGTTTGAACTGTGTGAAGTTACGATTCATACGTCCATCAGAGGCGCTAGGAGCACGTTTTTTAATGTGGTTTTCAATTTTGAATTATAAAAAACTTTAATTATTTTTTCGGTTCTCATGTTTGTTGCTGATCTTTCTAGGTGGTAATCTTTATGTAAAAATTTTAATATTTTAGAAAGGGGGCACATGCGTGTTCCTCATCCCAAGTAGCACAGAGTCATAAAATTAACATAATGACTTTTTATACCGTCTTAAAGACCACGTATTTGTAATGTTCTAGAACCAAAAAGTTAATATGCATTTTATAACCTTTAGGCGTTGCTTTGACGTCGTGTACAAGAGTACAATAAAGAATTCTCAAGATGAAGTTGTACTGTGGTTTGTATGTGAATAAATTGTATGTGTCGTTAAGTAGAACTTAAGAGCAGTTGCTGTGAGGTTATTATGACAATGGACATTTGTGGTTCTAATGAATAGATTTTTGAAACGTTTCTACGACTACATATTGTACTCATGTAATGTAGTTTTATCAACTGATGAACTTTGGTCGTAATGATTACATTATGTATCTATGGTTAGATTATTTTTGTTGGTTATGTTATTTTTGTTGGATAGGTATATTGTGTTATGTATGTAGAATATTCAGTTCCGTATCAATAATTAAAAGGCCAAAACAAAAATCCAATCTGCCTTACAAGAGTACTGGAGTGAATAGAAAAATTTAAAAAAATATGAAGAGGAAGGAGTGCCTACCCCAAAATTAACATCTGAAATAATTATTCAGTCTATCGGGACACTGCAAAAAAATGAAGTTCATCCAGTCCCTTCAATTGTTTTCACAACAAGGAAAGACATAAATAATATGTATGTGCACTTCGAGTGATGAATAAAAAATATTTAAATATAACTGTTCAACATCAACATAACCTCTATTGTAAATATCATAAGTTATTCTAGCGTTTTCCATTAGGTGGAACTAGCGGAATACTTATGCACTCAGTGTATATATTTTTCTGTTTTGATAGCGTTACGACGTTAGTACAACAAAACTTGCTACTTGTGGTCACAGCGACTACATTACAACTTTTTTATGTGAGATATTGCGATGTCTTTGAGACACTCGTAAACTATTCTATGATAGTACATACCGGAGTAATTACAACTTTTCGACACTAGAAGGACGGCATCCATATTTTTCGATTGATTGGTAACATCATTCTGGTAGCCATATTAGATCAAAAATATTTAAAATAAAAAATATGGGACCCTGGGTGTTATATCAATTTAAAAATCATTGGAGGTGTGCTAATCAATTCGTAATATGGTCTACATATTTCAATGATTAATGAGAAAAATTTATGAAATATATTTTTTCTGAAATGAAAATAAATATATATCTCTCTTCATTTTCGAGGCGCATGAATTTTAAGTCAGTAGAATTGGATTTTGATCGTAAAAATGGATTTGCTTGGTCACCAGAGTTTCAGAACAATTCTTAAAGACACATAAATGAAAATCATCCTATCTCGATAACTATCACGGCCATTTGTTGTTAGTATATATAGTGGATATAGGACATTACCACAGAGTATCATGAACATGTAAAGGAAGACTGAATTATATATTATATTATATTATATAAAATTTTTGATATGGTATACATATTGTAATACTATATTAGAAAGATTAGACCTCCATGCATAATGATATAATGACTACACTAAGACCACAGAACGACGTAATAATAATATTCAATCCAACCCTTTTGCGACTGGCTTATATAAGTCTATATTGGCAAGTCATTACCACTACTTTATAACGTCGATGTGACGTCGCAAGAGTGCGCCTTTTTGTCGTATTGGCATACATAGCGACGTCTTAGCATATTACAAGACATAAGTCATGGACTTTTGCGAAAGGTCTAGTAGACGTCTGTACAACCGAATGTGCTACTTGGGATTATTCTCCGAAATTATCCTATTTTGAGAAAAAGAAAACGCAATTCAAACAATCGATAAAAGTGTAAATGTTGATTATTTCCTCAATTTTTGTGAAATTAATGGTGTTTAAGGCTTATTACATAGGAGACTCAAGTTGAATGTGGTCAACTTTTTTGAGTATCAGCATTGTTTAAAGAGAAAGAAGATTCTCTTTAAACAATTAATTGTATTCAGAAAGGAGGGGCAGCCCTGATGGCTTACCCCAGGAGCGCGTTCCAATACCCCAACTCAGTTGGAGGACGAGTGAAAATTTTTACATATTGTGTCAATTGTCATTGTGATTCTTTTGGAACGAAACGAAACAAATTAGTTTTATTGTCAGTTGTCATCGTCCAAAATAATTCAAATTTGAGATATGGTTCAAGGATTTAACAATGGAAGGAATTGAAGGGGAGATTCTTGGCTTTACTGGAGTACTGGAACAATTTGTAGATAATGAAATCAAATACTTTTTCAACCCCATTTGCCCACTTCACATACACTGTAAACAAACCTGCATTCTGTACTAGAGCAGATTGATTTTCACCCCTCACATTTCCTTCAACATCCACCCATAAAAAATGCGTTGCTGTCGTAATACTCATTTTATTTTCAAGTTTAAAAAAAATAATATACAACCTATGACTTAACCTTTAATCACTTCTAACTATAATGTGCAATGCGCATGCGGTTGAAATATTTCAACTTTTTCACGGACTCTCGACTTCAAGGAAAAGTTGTTCATCCGATTAAATCAACCGGAGTATAGGCAAAGATTATTGTTCTGTTACTCTACTCTTTGGTATAGGAACGACTTTCACGAGTGTGGGAATCCACCGAGTTTATGAACGGTTAGGATGAAAAGTTGAAGTATTGGAACGCGCCCCTGATATATCATGATCGGAAAGTGATTTTTCAATTACAAAAGAAAACAAGATCAGAACGTTCTCATTGGTTCGAAAATTCAAAATATGTCTGACTCTTTCAGAACTCCAAGTTAACGTTGTTATGACGATTTTTTAATGTGTTCTTGAGTTTACTAATTAAGATTTTTGTTGGAGCATTGTGATATTTTATATAATGGCTTCTGGTGGAACAGTAAGTTCATATAACCGAGTCGTTGATGAATAAATAATTCATTTTTCATTTCAGATGTCAAACAATGTAGAGAATCTATCCCCGCAGATAATCAGAGGGGTTGTGAAAGAAATGCAAGATCTAGTCAATAATCCACCTGAAGGAATCAAAGTTCAAATTAACGAAGAGGATGTAACTGATATTCAGGCTTTCATTGATGGACCCGCAGGTGAATATCTATATTAACAATATTGAATTCGTAATTTATTGGTCTTTTTTATTCAGGTACACCCTATGTTGGAGGTTTATTCAAAGTGAAACTTACCCTCGGTAAAGGGTTTCCTGTGGAACCCCCTAAAGCTTATTTTTCAACCAAGATTTTCCACCCCAATGTAGCATCGAATGGGGAAATATGTGTCAATACTCTAAAGAGAGATTGGAAATCTGATCTCGGTATCAAGCATATATTACTAGTGAGTATTTTAGCTATAACTAGCTGGTACCCTCGACTTTGTCCGCGTGGAATTTGTTTATGTTTTTCTTTGTGTTGTTCCATCTAGCTTATGCCTGTGGCTTTGCTCGTTATCCTGTTATCCCCATTTTCTCTTTATTAGCAATAAGCTCTTTACAATGACTAAATACACAATTACCACACTAAAAAACCATCACAATCAAGTAATTTAAATCGTAAAATTAATAACAATTAAACTTGCATGAAGGCAACACATTTTAGTTTTCAATAGGGCTTTCAGATATTTACAGCATTCCTTTTTAAATTAATATATTGATATTTTTTTCAATTCCATTGGTAGATTGTTAAACAAGATCAATCCATTGTTAATATTATTCCTGCTATCAAATTAGGGTTGATATAAAAATCATTAGTTTCATTCCTATGTGTATTATATGTATGTATGATGCTTATGTAGATCAGCTGATCTGAAAGATAGGTTGGTAACAGATTATTTTCCAATTTATATATGAACATTAACATGTTATTTATTCTTTGTCTAATTGACATCAAATATAGGGTATCCAACATTTTCTTAATTGGTGCTTATTACAGTTTAATGTTGCCCCCATAGCCCTATTTTGTAATTTTTGAAAGATATTCATTGGTTCATTATTTAGAAAAAATAAGATGGTGCTACAATAATCAAAATGAGGTGCTATGACACATTTATATTTTGTGGGTTTTGAAAATTCAGATACTTTATTATTTAATCTATAGAGATAGTGAGTGTATTTTTTTTGTAAATTTCCTTTTTATGTAGTTCTCATTTGCTTTCATATTCAATTCTTGATCCAACATTACTCCCAGATATTTACATTCCTTGACTTGTTAAATTTCCTCATTTTCGATGTTTACATGAAATTTGAAATTTTCATTTATCACTTTAACTTGACATCTATAACCTATTAACATAAATTAACTTTTTTTACATTGAGCTTCAATCCATTATTACATAACCAAGTACTTATATTTGAAAGATCAGTATTAAGGTTGTTCTCTATGTCATCTGCTGTTCCTGAGTAATATTGCATTGTGTCATCTGCGAAAAGTTTTATTTAACATTTCTCTATTTGTGTAGCTATGTCATTAATGAAAAGAATTAATAATGTTGGACCAATAATTGAATCCTGTGGATCTCCATTTTTTATTTCGAGTATTTCTGAGTATTGATTATTATATTTTACGACTTCTTCCCTACCTTTCATGAAACTAGTGAACCATTTCAATACATTACTGTACATTTCTGTAATAGTAGCTCCACTTTGATTGTTTCAAAGACTCGTTGAAAATCTAAGAATACACCACCTATTAGTTTCTTTTCAGCAATATCTACTCTCCGTGAAATATATATATATATATATATATATATATATATATATATATATATATATATATATATATCCATTTATTTAGTAATAAAAAAACTAATACATTGTACATACAAGTTCAAACAGCAACTCACAATACAATACAAACAACCATGCACGGTGGTTAACGTATATATATAAGAATATCCATACTGTATTGGTAAACATTATAAAATGTGATAATGTTGAAATTTTCCAAACAATTAGGGATTGCTTTCCAAAAAAAATTAGGGATTGCTTCCCTCCAACAAATATTTTTTCAGAGTAATTTTGAAAGAATAGAGAGAGAAAGCGTGCACTTTTTATTACAGATGGTGACTCGTTGCATGCTCTTAAGCCTTTGATAAAAATGGAGTTTTGCATAAATCTTTTGTGGATCTGTGGAATATGGAAATCTCTTCTAGATCTCGTTGGTAATATTAAAAATTATAGTTTGCTTTATCTTTCGAATAGTCTGGTACACTTCCATTGCTTATTTTCATTACAAAAACGAGTGCCTGGTACAGTAGAAATTATTTTACTGACAACCATTCTAGTCTGCTCAACATTGTTGTAATAGGAGTCTATTGCGTGAGAGAATCGGTTCTGTAATTTTTGAAATATATATTCGATTTTGGTTCAGTAAATACAAAATAGTTGAGCAGTAAGTGAAATGGGGAAGTATAATAGTGTTGAATATAATCCTTTTGGTCCATTGATTGAGATATCTTGAACATCTATATAGGTAGTTTACTTTAAAAGATATTGTTTTTATTAAATAGTCTGCATGTTCTTCGAAAGTCAGTCTATAATCAACTATAATACCAAAGTATTTGAATTTTTTTACCCACTCGTTTATTTCATTACCAATTTTTATTTCCATGTTCACTCTCAGATAATTATTATAATTTCTGTGATTAGCAACGAGCATGAATTTATTACCATTAATTTTCGATAGATTTCCACAGCACCATTCTTGTATTTGGTATACTGAATTGTTAAGGTTTTGTACCAAAAGCACTGGGTCTGATGTAGAGAAATAAATTGAAGTGTCATTAGCAAACAGGTGAATTTTACAGTTTCCTGCTGCTTCAAATATGTCATCAATGTATATTAAGAACAATAAAGGTCCAAGAACACTTCCCTGTGGAACCCCATAACCATTTTCTATTTCTTCAGATAATATATCGTTAAACCTCAGTTTATGTTTTCTGTTATCCAGATAATTAGCTAGCCATTCCAATGCCTTACCCTCGATACCAACACATCTTAATTTTTCAGTCAACCTATCTTCGAAAGCCCTTTAAAGATCAAGAAAAACCGCACTTGTCGTTTGATTTTCTCCTAGACTTTTTTTTCAGTCATCCAGGACACATTGGAAGGATGTTTCACAGCTATACTTACCTACTTCGAAAACCTGACTGAACATTGTTAATAATTTTATTTTCCTCTACAAAGCCTACTATTGGTTCATAGACTGTCTTTTCGAGGATTTTTTCAATATTGGATTTTTTCAATATTGACTGGCGGCCTCAAATCAGCATTGTTTGGGTTTGCAATTTTTGGTATTGGGATGATAGTTGAAATTTTTAGGTCATATGAAAATAGTGATGTATTAATGAGGTTCAGCAACGGTTCTTTAATGTTATCATAGCAATTTTGTATGAAAACCATATTAATGTCATCGGTGCATCCCTTATTGGGCATTGGCAATATTATGTTTTTTAATTCATCATAAGTAATCAGTCTAAAGATTTGTAATGATATATTATTGTGTCTGGGTGTGAGGGGGTGAGTTGATATTTGAGACTATATCCCTAATGATATCAATATAGACGTTATTCAGAGCATTTGGTATTTCACAATAGTCTTTGATGGTTACATTCTCCGAGATTATTAATTCATTTAAATTTAAGTTTCCTCCATTAGTTGGTATGAGATCCTTCAGAGTTTCCCACAATTTATTTCCTTTAGCTTGCATGATAGCTAATAGTTGTAAAGCAGTTCCACAGGAATGTGACTGTCTGAATCCTGACTGTCGTGTAATTCACCGGAAGGATTACAAATAAAAATTTTCTTAATTGCTTCTGTAGAACTTGCGTGGAGAGGAAATATTTTCAAAAGGAAACTGGAAATGACTCCAACTGGTAGAATACAGTATAATCCTATTTTTACCAAAACCACACAGGGAGGAGCAAAACCGTGTGCTAATAATAAATGGCTTGTACCCAACCATAATGAAGTGAGTCGTTGTCCAGTGAGACTTCTAGATAAACTATGATGAAAAGAAGCGAAAACATCAATATTAAAACAGATAGGTTATTTCTGACAGTAAATCCTAACAGCAGAAAACAAAAAACCTTTGGCTGATACAAAAATATGTTAATTGGAGTGCATGAAATTAGTAAATGGACCAAAAAGTCTGCAGAATTGGCAAATTTAAATATGACAAACAAAACATTTTCAAATCAGTAATTGTTCTTTGACTGCTAGTTCCAATAGTTTTTCAAATACTGGCAATGTATTGATTGGTCTAAACTCCGAATATATTTTAATTTTTTGATTGAGATTGATTATAGATATCTTCCAGTCATTCGGAATTATTCTTTTGCTTAGTGATACATTGATAATATTAAAAAACCATTCACCAGCTACCTCTAGCTAGTTTGATTATTCCAAGTTTATTCCATTACTGTCAGCAGTGTTTTTATTTTTTAATGATGATAAGATTTGTTTGAGGTCAGCCATTTATAACTGCATGAATTCACTAAAATTTGGTGGAAATTCTGGAATGAAGCTTGTAGTGTATTGACTGCCATTCATTGGTTTTATTTGTTTCTTTTACACTCTTGATGAAATATGCAAATTGGATATGGAATGGATCTTGACTTTTCTTACCAATTGAGCAATTCTTTTAGTGATTTCATCAGATTATACCAACAATTATATCAATATCTTGGAGGGTAATGGATTAATATCCTACATAAACGCATATACCAGAGTTACACAACAAACAAGGCGTATTATTGATCATATCTTTTTAAGAAAAGTAAAATCAATTGATGAATCTTTTGAAATATCTTCCGCAGTGGTAGAAACATCTATGACGGGTCATTTTGCAGTTTTCTCATCTATGAGGACTATAAGCGCCAAAAATCGACAAACTGTAAACCTGAGGTTTACTGAAAAAAATTGAACTCTATTCTTCAAAACGAACCTTGGACAGATATATACACATGTAATGAGATACAGATTGCGTATGACAAATTTATTAAAAATCTAAGTAATCATTTGAAAAAATGCATCGAAATAATCAAGCCGAAATATCACCACATCCACAAAATCAAACCCTGGATTACTATTGGTCTAGTGAAGTCAATCAAGATAGGGACATTCTTAAAAAAGCTACATATGCTTCACTCGCATGAATTGGAAGTAAAATATAAAAATTATAGAAATATGCTGAACAAATTATTAAAAAACACAAAGAATGACTATTACAAAAATAAACTATTAGAAGCTCAGGGAAATTGTAAAAATCCTGGGAAGTCATAAAAGAAGCATCAAATTCACCACCTTCAAAAAACTCATTAATAATTTAACAACATTCAATCCAGAAGGAGTGGAAATAATTGAAAATGTGGAAAAAGTAGAAATATTCAATGATTTTTTTTGTCAGTATTGGAAAGACAATGGCAAACAATTAAAAAAAAACAGACTATTAACAAAAAAAATTGCAGAAAAAACAAAACGGTATTATCTTCCATGTATCTAGATGAAGTCACAAATAATTGAGTTGTCATGAGAATGAAAAACAACTGCTCTCCTGGTCCAGATAGAATATCATCGAAGGTTACCAAAAATTGTCATCTTCACATAAGTCATCAACTTGTTCATATCATCAATTTAACTTTCAAAAAGGGAATATTACCAAAGCAATGGAAACAGTATCGTTACTCCAGTTCATAAATCTGGAAACCCCCAACAATTGAATAATTACAGACCTATATCGGTGATAAGTAATTTCGCTAAAATGCCTCAAGGCTAACAATCTTCTTCGAAAATCAGTATTATCTCGAGTGGTTTCAAAAAAATAAATGCACAGAGATTGCGGTTCTTCAACTACTTGAGGACGTGAACCTTAATCTTGATAAATCAAAAAAAATGTCTTGGGGTATTTCTCGATTTAGCAAAGGCTTAAAGCTGTCTGATGTAGGTGTTCGAGGTCCAGCTCTGGATATTATGCGAAATTACTTATCAAATCATTATCAGCAGGTTAAAATTGATGTTCACTTGAGTGAACTCAAAAAGGTCCACATAGGCGATCCCAAGGTACAATCTTAGGGCCAATAATGTTCCTTATATATATAAATAGTATTTTTCATTTTAATGGTATACAGGGACATCTTATATCTTATGCGGACGATGAAAAACAACAATGAAACTAACAATGTGCCTACTCAACCTTTTATCACTTCATTACCATATATAAGAGAGATCACTCCTAAACTCTCCAGATTATTTCACAACCCTGAAAGTTTTTAAATATCATATAAAACAGTTCTAACAATCAGGTCAATGTATTCTAAAGTTAAAGATAAAACTCCATTACTTTCAATGTCAAATGTAATTTATTGTATTCCCTGTCATGGTTGTAATAAACAATATATTGGTCAAACGCAAAGATCATTATCGAACAGAATAATTTCTCATAAAAGTGACTGCCGATTGCATCCTGAAAGATGTGCTTTGGCAGAACATGTGAATAAATTTGACCACCAGATGAATTACGATTCAGTGAAAGTGCTAGCGACAGAGTCACATACATCTAAGAGAACATTCTTAGAAATGGCTTTCAATTCCCAAGAAAAGAATTGTATAAATAAAAAAACAGATATTAACCACTTGAGTGAGATCTACTCTTATTTATTGTCTTTAGATATCAATCAACATTGACAACAATCTAATATAATAAATAAAAAAAAACATTAACCATTCTAGCGAAATCTCTTATTTATTGTCCTTAGATATCAATGAAATTTGACAACAATGTAATATAAAATAATAGTTCTTTTTAACATTACCGCCACCTGGTAACATCAGTTGGTACTAATCTAACAGTTGGCAACAATGTAACTATTTCCAAGTGACACCCGTCAGGTGTCGTTGGCTTAAATATAATTGCGAGATTAATTCCTAACCTGCCAGTTTCACTTGTCACACCACATAGAGTACACAGTTATATTTATATAATTTTAAACAACGCCTATGTGGTTGTAGTAACTTTGAACTTCGTTTTATTCCTCGATCTACGTTTTTTTTTTTGTATCACTATGTTAGATGAATATGTTTAACATCATTGAAACCAACCTCAACAAAGTTGTAAGTAGCATATTGTTTCGTACTTGAATATGTATTACTATTGGTTTTTTCATCTATTGTAGTCTCCCTGATGATGGAAATAAACATTTCCGCAAGCTTGGATAAACCTTAAAGAGTTTACTTTTTCATTGCTGCTTACCCCAATATCCCTAGTTTTCTATATATATGAGGATTGTTGATTCTTGGGAGTTAGGTTCATTCATTGATGGGATTCTTCGAAATTAATACATTTTATTTTGCCGACGTTTCTATTGCAACCGCAGTCTTTTTCAGGGTTTTTTTTTTGCTACAAATCTATTTTTCGTTTGAAGTGAAATGTTTACATACTAACAAGAATATGGACTTACCTAAAAAAGTTTAGAATTACATGGAGAAATTGGCTAGGCCATCATTTTGACATTTCTTCCTCTTCTTCATGGTGAGCACAAACAATAAATAGTTCTTTGTGAAAGGAATTTGCTGAACACACCACTTTACGTGTTGGTATTCAACAATGTTAGCTAGCGTAACCCACAGCAACTAAACAATAGAACCCTGTACCAATTTTCCATTCGAACGCATAAACCGTCGTCAATATCACTCCCATGTCATTTCAGTAGTAGAACAACATTGTTGAACACCAACACGTAAAGTGGTGTGTTTAGCAAATTCCTTTCACAAAGAACTATTTATTGTTTATGCTCACCATGAAGAAGAGGAAGAAATGTCAGAATGATGGCCTAGCTAATTTCTCCATGTAAATCTAAACTTTCTTAGGTAAGTCCATATTCTTGTTAGTATGTAAACTTTTCACTTCAAATGAAAAAAAAACCTGAAGACCACTGCGATCGCAATTGAAACGTCGGCAAAATAAAATGTATTAATTTCGAAGAATCCCATCAATGAATGAACCTAACTCCCAAGAATCAACAATCCTCATAAATACGTCAGGTTCAAGAAACCCCACACACTATATATATATATATATATATATATATATATATATATATACACACTTGGTTGTGAATAAATGTGTTTTTTGGTTTGGTTCTAAAGTAAATAATGCAATGTACATTTTACCAAATTTTATTATACATCATTAAACGGACAGATGAAATCAGATTGTACAATGTGGAAAATACCTCTTTATGGTCGCAAAAAATCTGTTTCTTATTAAGTCATCTGAGGTCGGAGCACCAACTTTTATTCGGAAATTCTTCTCAGGATCATCAGTTGGAATATTACGAATAGTTTATATTTAGAAAAAGTTTGGGTATTTAAACAAAATTGAAAAATGTTAATTAGTGTATGGAAACTACCTGATTTCCACCTTATTCCAGATATATTTTACAGATTTCGGGGGGGTCTCTACCCCCCCAGGGTACGGCCTTTGATAATGCATATTTTTAGTCTAATCATAAAAACAAAAAAGTTTAATCAAAATCGATCCTGTAATTTTTGCGTATGCTCGATTTATTAGGAACCTTAGACTACTTTTCTTTGTTCTAGACCATTAAGTGTCTTCTGATAGTTCCGAATGCTGAATCTGCTCTTAATGAAGAGGCTGGCAAATTACTCTTGGAACATTATGATGATTACTCCCAAAGGGCAAAGATGATGACGGAAATTCACGCTCAAGTAAGTTTATTCAGATATCCTGTACATGATTGTCACTAATTTTCAATTTTTGCAATCATAGAGTTCCTGTTGAGATTCATACATCAAAGAAAGGCAATTTCAATGTTTAGTCATTCATCATCCTTCATTAATATGTTTGTCTTTGCTCAACACAAACAGGCCCTCTGGTTCCAATGTTGATCAAGGATCATCATCAGCCTATATTATGAACCCAGAGCCGCGCCGAGCTATGCGGCCGCCTGTGGTCAAAATATAAAATTAGGCCCTTTTTTAACACATTCACGGACACAAACTGCTATAACCGTCCTGTCGTTTTCATCACAAATTGGCACTACCTTTTTTTTTGGTCTTAGAGAAGATACATCTCTTCAAATGGTTTTTCATGTTCAATGGGCGAACACAGAGCTAGGTGATGACGTCAATGAAGTATGTTAAGAGGACGGATATAGCAGTTGTGGCTCTATTGACTGTATAATTTTCTTACTTTTAGGTAATGTGACAGATCAGTTATAGACGTCCCTTTCATAATTCTGACATTTATGTCAATTGAAAAGTTCAAAAAATGGTTTATAGATTTTTATTTTTGGAAAAAAATTCAGCATTTTCAGAAAAACAATTAAAATTTTAATACAGCGCATTACCGAACAAAAAATATTCAGTCAGTCTTACAAATTATGCTATTTTTCGAAACAAGTACCTGGACATGATGGAGGTTTTCCTTCATAACCTTTGCAGCGGAATTAAGTTTCCTTTCTGATTTTATTTTTTGTGGACATTCTGCAACATAGGAAATGTTGTTTGCTTTTACAACCAATTGATAAAGGAAGAAGCGTTCGATACAGCCACGTCTACTAAATGGAAATCTACTTCTTAATACCATCGTATAGTCTTTCTTGGCAAGGAATAATAGGAAACCATCTGGTCACATCTATCTATTACCCATATGTACTGATTATAAGCTATTTCCAGGGGTTTCATCTTCTTTTGACCATATCTGTTAGAAACTTCTAGCATCTGGGGATGATTTGCAGTAGTTCTAGCTAGAAGCTCTCTTTTATGTTTCCATTTGGAAATATACAGTGCGGCTTTTAATATATCACCGATACTAATTTTTGAAATGAAAAACATTGTGAGTTCCCGATAAAAAGCGCGGGGGGCACATCAACTTGAAAATTTCAAATAGGATGGGGTGTCAACTAGCACTGGCTGAGTGAAGCATTAATGCCCCTTTTACCCTGGGATAGTGCAGCCTCTGGTGCTACCCCTTGACCCCTAGAAATGGCTTTGAATGCACTTGGCTTGTATCGAACAACATCCAAGACAGTACGAAACTGCCATAAAATATTATCCTCAATCGGGAGAAATAACAGTTATTCTCCAGTCTGGAATACTGGCCATCGAACTAGAACCAGTGATTGGTATTTCACCCAACTTTGCCAAACCCTCATGAATTCCCCGAATGGCAAGGAGAATATCTTACTTCTGGCAAAATCTACCAGGATAAGCTCGAAGGCTTTCATAATTTCCTCGAGAAAGGTTGTCAACGAACTGTTGAATCGATTTGTTTAAAAATATGAACAGGATATTCTAAAACCAGATGTGGAATCATCTGCGACTGAGAATGTTTCCCTTTTCACATCTGTTGAACTTTGGTAGAGCGAACTACACTGTCTAATGGAACTTTACACTATCTAACAAGACTGGGACTTACAGAGAATCTGGAGTGCCATCTCTACCTGAAACATGATGAAACTGCAGAGAACATTGTGACTGTCCCGCTACACTTTTGCCATCAGACCTTTAAAATAACTCACCCAATAAACAATAAACTAAACAGCTCCTTCAAGATGTTGTCCTAATTGTGCCACAATAGAATAACTTTTACTCTTAGACAAAAAGAAGGGGGCCCCAGGCTGCCTATGAAAAAACAAGAAGAGCAAGATTGTTCAAATATACTCAGGTTTCTGGGTACCAGTGCTCGAAAAATAGACTTGTGGCTCCCTATATTTCATTCATTGAAAGAAATTTATCATAAAATGTATTAGTAAATAAATTTGCATAATGTCCATAATTAATCCATGTTCAATAAACAAATTACTGACCAAATTCCAACGTTTTCAGCAGCATAAATGCAAAAACCTAGCAGATGGTCCCTTGGCCAAAAAACACGCCGGGGATAAGAAACTAACAGCAGAGAAGAAAAAAATTATGAAAGATAAAAAGAGGACATTGAAACGTTTATGAGACTATTTAGACTTTGTACTTTATATATTTTTTAAATATTTTCATTAAATGTTTATTTGTGTTTTAATTTTGAGAAATGAATTTTGTTATGAATAGATTTTATGTCGAGGATATTTTTTAATTTCGTGATTTTATTCCATAATTCACCACAGTACAAGAACTTTATTACCTTCGAAACAAACTGCATTAACATGATTTTCATATTTTTATTGAAATTTTGAATTAAATTCCACTCGGACACTTCTGCAATTTGATGAGAATATTATGAGCCATTGAAACTTAATTAGTAATAAATTTTCTCAATTCCGAATAATACTTCTAATTTCAATCCATGATATATTTTTGTCTTCTGATCAGGGAAGTTTCTGCTTTTCAATAATAATGAAATATATTTCACAATATTTCATTCATTAAAGAGAATTAAACAAGTCACAAGCCATATTGTACTAAACATATCAAAATTTGGGTAGCACTTATTTGACAATATTTCATCTGTGATTTATTATGTGTTAATTTGGTTCACACCATAAGAATCACGCAGATTGTTCAAGATTATTTTCTCCATTACTATTTCTTAATATAGAATTACCGGTACTTTTATAAGACAATTCTTATTTTTAATACTCGAAAGTATGACCTGAAACTTGCGTTTTTTAAATTTGATAATAGCTTTTTACAGTTTTTTTTTGACTTTTTAGGTAATTTTCCCATTGATTTTTGTATTTTGCAAATGAATATTCTCAAAGGCAAAAAAATTTGAACTCTACATTTTACCGATTGATTTCACTACATATTTTGATTTTCTAACCAATGTAGAATGTACACTTTGTTTTTCTATTATTTGTATATGTTTGAACATTTAGTTTCTGAATCTACAAATAATTTTGACTGTATATTTTGTGACAGAGATAGTTGATTATATTAATGTAAATAAATGAATGTAAATTATTTTAGACATTGATTATTTTTCAGGTGCAGCTCAATGCACCAAAAGTGCAATCATTTGTTTTCCTTTTTTCACTTTTATCTGTGAGTTTTAGGATGTGTTTGTGTAGTTTGTAATATTATTTATTAATAAATCTATTCTGTCATGACGACAATTCTTCCATTATTTTATCCACATACACCTAGCTAGTTTTCTAATATATACAGGGCGTTTCTTAATAACATGCTAATATTCAAGGAGGCTATGCTTGGGTCCATTTTGAGAAAAAAACTTCAAAATCACATATGTCCCAAACGAAAAAAAATCGATTTTTTAAGTATTCACGAGGGCAGAACCACCCCTTTGGCGCCTTCCAAATCTATATCATTCATATAGTACACTCTTCTGATACCATAGAACGGGGCTATTCTAGACTTTTTCTATCTATGTATTTTGATAATGGTTTTGGATAGGTTTATATACAACCAAATATTATCCTATGACAAATAGGGGGCCTGAAAAAATTTTTTTAGGTCCGTCTAAAATAGCCCCATGGGTTGGGGTTATTTTAGAATCGGTGAGAATAACGCATAAATTATAGTTGCCTTGTATGTGGGGCTAAATTGGAATATATATATATATATATATATATATATATATATATATATATATATACATACGTGCCCAAACGAAATTTTTGGGCATCCGTTACAAATTTTTAGAAGACCGGGGATATTTTGGAATAATTA
Source organism: Gonioctena quinquepunctata (assembly GCA_018342105.1). Taxonomy (NCBI): domain Eukaryota; kingdom Metazoa; phylum Arthropoda; class Insecta; order Coleoptera; family Chrysomelidae; genus Gonioctena; species Gonioctena quinquepunctata. Next base: position 178,385 of record JAFIRS010000737.1, on the reverse strand, counting down.
TAAAAATGTCGTCCATAATAGCCGCAATCTTCTAAAAGGTCCGTAAAAAATTTTGGGAAGCATAATGTTTATAACTTTATTGCACAATGATACTAACAACCCCACCAATTTTTACCTGCTGCAACTCTCACCCACGACGCACCAACACTGAAAGTTTGACAGGCTCAAATATTGGTTGATTTTCCGCCTCGCTTTCAATGTCCAACAGACCACTACCACGCTCTTACGAATACTGAAATCATCTGCTGTCTGAATAAGTAAGGTTATGCACGATACTATTACAGTGTAGTTTATGCGGGATTGTGTTGTACCTGAACATGGTTGCCAGATGTAGCTGCAGGTTATGAATTCTAAAATATCCCCGCATTTCCAATTTAGCCCCGTTCTATGGTACATAAAACATTTTCTGCAAAATATGAACGAGGATATTTTTTTTCCTTCACAGAAACATGTGTTTTTAGTTTTCAAGAGGATGGAACCACCCCTTGGACGCCTTCCAAATCGATGTCATTCATACAGTATACTCTTCTAATATATAAAACACTTTCTGCAAAATATGAACGTGGCTATTTTTTTCCTTCACAGAAAAATCGTTTTTTTTATAAGTTTTCCTGAGTGTGGAACCCTTGGACGCGTCCCAAATCGCAGTCGTTCATACAGTGTACTCTTCTGATACACAAAGCACTCTCTACGAAATATGATTGCGGCTATTTTTTTCCTCCACGCAAAGAAAAATGCAGGTATATTACGTTTCACATTTCTTTTGAGCTAAACCCATACATGTTCGATCAGTTTCAGATCCGGGCTTTTTGAAGTGATAATTGTCACTTCAAAGTGATAATTGTCAGTTCAATTTTTTAGAAGTAATTCTGTATTTATAGTTTCAAATGTCCAAGAAAACCACCCTTATGATTTTCTTTTCATGAATGTCCACTTTCCATTTGGATATCAAAAACTGTAGTGCCGTTTCACATAAGTGAGATTTTCTAAAACCTGATTGTTGTTCCATTAGTATTTCATTAGCACTGATGAATTCAAGGAGTTGACCTTTGACTGCAAGCTCTAACAATTTCTCAAGTATTGATAATGTATTGATTGGGCGATGTTCAGCTGCATATTGTGTATTAAGTACTTTTGGGATCGGAATCACTGTAGATATTTTCCATACCTCAGGAAAAACCACAAATACATTGTTTGAGAAATAGGTCAATTTTTTTTTTGAAAATGTAATCAATAACGAAAATAGTGATTTAAAAAAAAAATTGTTTAAAAAAAATTTATTGCTTAAAATTGCTCTTGTTAGTTAACAAATTTTTTTTTAGAACTTAATATTAGTATTAAGGAACCATTTAAAAAAATCTTGTTCTTTCTTATTCTGAAAAAAATGTTTTTTTTATTTGTTTATTAAATAAACAATTTGTTATAAACAAATACATTTTCGCGGTATTTTTTTAAATATTACAAAAATAAACAAAAATTACCATGTGTCGTTTTATAAGCAAAAGAATTTCATGTACAAAAGTATTGCATACAGTAATCAATAAAGTTTTAAAAATTATATATTTATCAATATTACTTTTAGTTTCTAAGATACCAAGGCTGAAAAAGTCAGAAAATTTCCTTTTCCTCAATATTACGCAATAAATAATTTAGTAAACGCTTCGACCAAAATCTCAAATTATTCATTCAAAAATTTTTCGAGGTATTTTTATAAATAATAACAAAAAAGTAAATAAATAATTGAGTGAGAGCTTAAAATAAAAGCTCAATTTGTTCATTGTTTTATGGAGAACAATAAAAACTTTAAGTTAAATAAAAAATTGAAATTTTTATTTAATTTTTAAAATTATCATGCTTTTATCTCTATTTTTTTTTCTTGATTATTATTATAATTATTATAACTCATAAACTACTGAAGATACAACGAGAACACTTAAACTTTTTATTGTTCTCCATAAAACAATGAACAAATTATTTTAAGCTCTTACTCAATTATTTATTTACTTTTTTGTTTTTATTTATAAAAATACCTTGAAAAATTTGTTTTTTAAGGCTTTATTGAATGAATAATTTTGAGCTTTCGGTCGAAGCGTTTACTACATTATTTATTGCGTAATGTGAAAAAATATTAAGGAAAAGGAAATTTTCTGACTTTTTCAGCCTTGGAAACTAAAAGTAATATTGACATAATATATAATTTTTGAAACTTTATTGATTACTTTATGCATTACTTCTGTACATGAAATAGTGTTTGTTTATTTCTTTAATTTTTTGATCGTTTTGACGTTTTTGCGGCGGGGATTCGTGACATTCAGTTCCCTTGCTAGCTTCTTGTTGTTCTTGCTGTTGTTCTTCCTGGGTTCCAATCACATTATCCTCGTTTTTCGACCAAAAGCTCAAATTGTTCATTGTTAAATAAAGAACAAAAAGGCCTGAAGTATTTTTATCGTATCTTTGATAGTTTATAAGATATTCAAATTTAAAAGCCTTGAAAAACATGTTTTCGAGGTATTTTTATAAAAAAAAATTAAAAAAAATTATAAGAGCTTAAAAAAACCAATTGTTCATTGTTTTATGGAGAACAATACAGATTTTGAGTGTTCTCATCGTATCTTCAAAAGTTTATAAGTTATAATAATTATAATGATAAGAAACAAGAAAAAAATTAAGTTAAAAGCATGAGAATTTTTTAAATAAAATAAAAATTAGAAAAAATTTTTTTCCTTAAAAAACGACCTATAATCATTTTTGTTTATTTTTGAGGTATACAAAAAATATAGCGCGAAAATGTATTTGTTTAGGTATAACAACAAATTGTTTATTTAATAAAGAAATACAAATAATTTTTTTTTTAAGAGAAAGAACAATAGAAATAATGATTTAAAAAAAGGGTTTTTTAATATTAATATTTAAAATAAAAAAAATTGTTAGTCAAAGTGCGATTTTAAACAATACCAATTTTTTTAAGAAACGATTTTTTTAAATCAGTATTTTCATTATTAATTACATTTAAAAAAAAAATTCAACTATCTCATAAACAATGTATTCATAACAATTTTTTAAACAATGGTAAAACATAATGTGACTTTTGACGATAAAAAAACAAATCGATCGGAGTATTTGAAAAAAGTTATTTTTCAATGTTTTATTTATGTTTTTACTTTTTCAGCATCTTTAATTGTTAATGAAAAAATGGAAAATAATTTTTCCACGCAGGATCTTTTCTAAAGCCTTTAGTGAACAGCTCAAAAAAAATATCTTTTTTTCTGGCTTCCGGTTTAAAAATTATCGACTTGGAAACATTTGTTAATTAACAAAAGCATAATTAATAATAAGATTCAGATAAAAATTTTTTTTCCGGTGGCTCATTGTTCATTCAACTATCCGGCAAGTGCCTAATTTTTTTCATTCCTTGATATTCATGTGTATTTAGTTAAAAAAAATTTTTTGTTTAAGCATCCGAGCGATGCGCACGCGCCCCGAGTCATCCGTTTTTACCCGTATTTTCACCGCTCAATTTAAATTAACTTTTTTTTTAGGAAATTTCCTGCTCTCTCTGGATCTGTTTTCAGATTTTCGATATCTGCAATAGTTTTAAACTATTTGTTTGCGAGACATGGGACAAAGCGCAAATCATATCTAGATAAAATTCCGCATCCAATGACACCTTGGTCATAATTTCACGTGAAGGCCTTCTCCAACGGGACGAAATGGCACTTGTGAACCAGATTATTATTCACAAACTACCAACTTGACATGGGAGATCTCATACCTCCCAGACTATTCGGTGAAACATTACAAGTAGTAGAGCAGGTGAAATATCTAGGGCTGATTCTTGACAAGAAACTAACCTGGAACCCGCATCTTCAACATGTAACCAACAAAAGCAAAACCGGTTTTAAAAATTCTTGACAAGAAACTAACCTGGAACCCGCATCTTCAACATAACTTATGGCTCACTCTTATGGTGGCCAAAAACAAATCAAAGACAGGCAAAAACCAACCTTGGGAAAATCCAGAGGCTTGCCTGTCTCTGTATCACGGGTGCAATGAATAGCACTCCAACAGCTGCAATGGAAATCATCCTAAACCTCGAACCCCTTGACTTACATGTCATTGGAGAGGCCAGGATGAGTGCATACAGACTGAAACAAACAAAAAACTGGAGAATCCGAACAACTGGACATACCAGAATCACTCATGTAATCAACATCGAAGAACTCGAAATGATTTCAGATTACATGCAACCCCTATACTCATTCGAAAAACCATTCGAAACACGAATTGATGGATCTGGATGGGCCCCGAGTATAGAATCACAATCAACTGCGGACATAGTCTGGTATACAGACGGTTCAAAGACAGTTGAAGGAACGGGAGCAGGAATACATGGGGTAAGGCCAAGAAGGGATTACATAATACCACTTGGCAAATGCTCCACGATATTCCAAGCTGAAACACATGCTATCATGGTATGCATTCAGAAGAATCTAGAAAGTGGTTATAGGAAAAAACACATCTACATTCTATCTGACTGTCAAAGTGCTATCAAAGCACTCAACTCTATACAGATAAAGTCCAAACTGGTCTGGGACTGCCTCCAGAACCTCATCGAGCTGGCAAAACACAACAAGGTCACCTTGATGTGGGTGCCAGGTCATAGAGGCATTGAAGGCAACGTCAAAGCGGACCAGCTAGCTAGACAAGCATCTGAAACAATATTCACAGGGCCAGAACCTGCACATGGGATTAGCAAAAACCGATGCAGGACCCTGATCGACGAGTGGATAAAAAGAAGACACCAACAATATTGGGATCAAACTGTCGGGCAAATACACAGCAAAGTCATGGTAGGGCATCCAAACCGGACCCTGACGGCTGACCTTCTAAACCTGAACAGAACGAAGGCTCGTATAATAATAGGTCTGTTGACTGGACACTGCGGCCTAAGAAAACACCTAAACACCATGGGAGTACGCAGGGAAACCGTGGAGTGTAGGCTGTGTGATGAAGAGGAGGAAATAGCCTCTCATATTATCTTCGACTGTGACGCCCTAAGTAGTAGGCGACACAGAACCTTTGGAGAGATCAGCCCGGAAACAGGCATGAATCCGAAGAACCTTATCAACAGGCTTCTTAACCTAATTAAAGGCACAAACCTGTTTGAATGAGGAACCACTGACGACAGAGTGATACAATAGACCCCAGCTGGTCGCAGTGTCAAGGGAAGCTAAGTGCCAACCCAGTCTCTGGCTCGTCAGCTTTCAACCAACCAACCAACTTGACAGATTTTAATGTAAAAAAACCACTTATTTCAAAGTGCCACTCCAAAGAAATGTTTGTAACATTTTTCCATCTTTGCAAAGTGAGATGCTTCTAGAAAATGTGTTTCCCATTTCTTCCGGTCTTCCACGAGCGTGAAATATATTTTCGTCGACAAAAATGTTTGAAGACCAAGTGAATGTGATGCCTCTCTTGCATCAATGTTACAAATGCTTTCTGGTGAGTACTCTCTTTTGCAAAACATTCTTCTTTGCCTCATTCATCTATATGAGTTCTTAATTACGACTGGAACAGAAAATCAAATAATTATCGGAATAAAAATGCAAATTTTGATTTTCAGAATTTTTCTTTTAAGTTAGGGTCCTTTCTCAATATATATTTTCAATGTCCAGCGTGGCTTTAGCCGGGGAAGTAGTTGTTTTCTGTTAGATATACACAAAACATAACTTCATTTTTATCGTGGATTTCAATTCACAGGAAAATATTTCAATATTCAATTGAGATTGTTTTCTTTTTCAGACTGAAACCATTCAATACAATAGCTAATTTTAAATCACCCTGTATATTTAATCACAGAAAAAGTACTATTATAAAATGTTTTATGTACACCCTCTTCAAAATGCTGACTTTGAAAAGTCGTCATGGCAACATAGCTGACTGAAATCATAGAATTCGATAAAATCGTGGACATATACATACAAAACAGTCCAAAAAAATATTAACAAACGGAATGTATCTTTATTTTTCATTCAAATATATCACTATGAACACACAACGAAGATATATATGTGAAACTACTTTCTAAGTACAAATTTTACACGAATTTTCCCCTTGGGCCTCAACACCATATCACTTAGGAACACCATGTCTTCTGGTTTATCTACAGGTTCCAATTTAAATTTTCTCAGTATGCCGACTATTGCTGTTTTCAATTCCAGCATTGCGAATCTCTGACCTGAAACATCATTAGAATAATTATATTGTGTTCATTCTGATACTCCACATCAACAGCTGGTTACCTAAAATTCCAGGAACGATTCAATTACAATGAAAGATATAATTAAGAGTGGGCAAGCGAAAGTCAACTTTCATGTCATTCAATTGCAAATTACATTTTTAGAAAAATAGCATAGCAAGGCGACAGAATTGACATTTGTTTCAAAAGAAGTGGCAATAACGCTGTGTTTGAATGTCTAATTGAATTTGAGGGTTTTAGAGCAGCGTTTATTCGAATATTACACAATATCTTCTAGGAAAAACTATGAATTTATATTTTATCACTATATTTCAACTTCAAGCACATATCAAGCAAATTCAATGCTGATTGTGTTATTGGCTTCTCGCAGACTATGGAACACTTCCTCAAGAATGTTCCAAACTTCAGAAATATAGCTGGAGAAACAAAGGAGAAAAGGGGTTGTACCATGAGCAGTGGCGTATCTAGGAACTATGCTTCGGGGGGGGGGGTATGACATAAAAAAGTTAAATACCTCTACTTATAGGTACAAAAAACATAAGTATTTTTTTTCATTCAAATTCAAACAAAAATGCAAAATGTAATAAAATAAAAGATATATATGCAAATAAGATTTATTTCGTTAAAATAAAAATAAAAAACCTGTATTTCTCATTTGCAAACCTTTCAATAACATTTGAAACATCTATTTGCACATCTCTATGAACATGAAGTAGAGCTAATCCAACCAACCACACTAACTGGCATTGTATTTAAAATATGAAGACACTTTTTTATCAAGGAAAATATGTTAGCATCACAAGATTAAAAAAGAAAAAAAAAGAAAATTAAAAAAAATAATACTATTAGCTGAATACTTGAAAGAATGTTATTTCAATAAAAAATAATTTTTTCATTGAATTTTGATATTTATTTATTATTATTATTTTTTTTTGGATTTTATTAATAAGCTAAGAATTGTTCACAGAATGACTCCATATTCCGTTTTGCTTCCTGGAGCACATTTTACATGTGTTCTCGATAATATCACGCTATGAAATTTTATAAAAGTTGATTATTTTGTCCATTATAAATTTCTGAAGTTAACAAAATATGAGAAATTAAGTAAATATTGTCAATTTTTTTTATTGATATTTCATATTTTTATCAGTTTTATGTCTGACAAAGGCATTTTACAACGATTTAAAAAAGATACGCAATTTGTTTATAAAATATTTATAAACAAATGAATAAGTTTCAATATTTTTCAGAAATTGTTTTCTTGCATTAGGTTGCAGAAAGTTTATTGTGATTGATAAAAATATTGTTTATAATAGTTTTTTTTGTTTTTTATTATTTAAATAATTTATCAAGAATCAAGAATTGGTTATTCTCCACCTAATAAGAAAAAAATGTTTTTATTAATTATGTAAACTTTGATTGGCATTATAATATTTTTTATTGAATGGAACAAAAATTACAAAAACAACCATATACGACAAACTGTTCAAAATTTTTATTTTACAATTTTTCTAGAAAATTCTATAAAAATTACAAACAATTTTTTTTCAACATTTTGCCGAATATGGTTCTTTTTGTTATTTTTTGTACCATTAAAAAACAAATTGCCAATCAAAGTTTGTTTAATTGTTGAGTAAATACACACTTACCTACATTATTCATGGAAAACATAATTATTAGGTAGAAAAGAACCAATTATTAATTTTAAAGAAAAAAAATTATTTATATATTATTTAAATAATAAAAAAATTAAAGAATCTATTATAAACAATAAAAAAAAATTTTTTTTCCTTCATAATAAACCTAATGTAAAAAAACAATTTTTGAAAAATATTCAACTTATCCATTTGTTAATAAATATTTCATAAACAAATAGCGTATTTTTTTTCAAAACGTAAAATGCCTTTGTCAGACAAAACTTATAATAATGTGAAATATCAATTAAAAAAAATTACAATATCTACTCGATTTCTCATATTTTGTTAAATTTACAAATACCTAATTAACAAAATAATCAACTTTTAAACAATTTCATAGCGTGATATTATTTAGTACACATGTAAAATGTGCTCTTAGAAGCAAAAAAATTATGGTGTCATTCTGCGAACAATTCGATTTCTAATAAAATCGGCTGTTCCAAAAAAACTACTTGATTAACAATAGTCAAAACGGAATTACATTCTTTCAAGTATTCAGATGATACTACATTTTTTTTTAATTTTTAAATTTATATTTAATAGTATAAAAAAATATATTTTATGTGCATTGCTCTCTCGAGAGGTGTTGTACTCCTGCATTAACGCCCACGGGTTGAACGTTGAAATAATATTATAAATACTTGAGATAGAGTTCCTCTTCATGAACCTGTTTCTTTATTTTCTCTATCATCAATAGTTTGAGCTATTGCCAAAAAACTGAGTCAGTTTTTTTTAAATAGCAAATTCTCGACGGCGGAAAAAATCGAAAAAGATTTGAGTAGAGATGTGGAGTGTGGTGGCCATTCAATCAATTAAAAAAAAACTGTTTCTTGAAGGGGGGGTAACAACCCCCTCCCTTAAATACGCGCTTGACCATGAGTATGTGTCACACGGTATAATATAGAAAAAATATACTAACCTATGCAATTCCTAGGTCCCGCGCTGAAAGGCAAATAAGCAAAGGGATGCCGCTTTGCAATATTGTCGGGCAAAAATCTATCAGGATCGAATTTTTCAGGATCTTCCCAGATTTGCGGACTACGATGCAAATCAAATATGTATACATTCAAAAGGGCGTTTTTCGGAATAGTGTAACCTGAGTGGGTTTTGAATTCTTCACCGCATACTCGACCTACGAAAGGAACACTTGGGTACAATCGAAGGCATTCCTTGATGCATCGTTCTGTGAATTTCAATTCCCCCAGTTCCGCCAACGTTGGCTGCCTGTCTGATTCTCCCAAGATTTCTATGATTTCCTCGTACATTTCATCCTGTGAATTAATTGAGGCATTTATTTGAGAAATAATCGAAAGTTGGTTTAAATATCAATCAGAGATGAAAAATATGCCACTCAAAGTGGCAGAGTTACACAAAAAAATATTATCGTGTGAATCCTTTTTACACGCTTTATATTAGCTTCACTTGTATGTTTGTTCGTAACCAACTCCTTTGGACTTGATTTTCACCCACTTCCAGACGTCCGAATGATTTGAAATTTGGCAGGTGTATATAATTCCGGTGTCAATGCATTAATAATTTTTGTGAAAAAAAAACAAAATGGCGGCTCCAATATGGCGGACGAGTTTTGTGATTATGGTCCGATTCGCTTCAAAATTGGTATATGAGGGTTTTTGTGGTCGGAGATTATGATTCTTTGGTCAAAATTGAAAAATTCAAGATGGCGGCTCCAAAATGGTGGACGAGTTTTGTGATTATGGTCCGATTCTATTCAAAATAGGTATGGGGGGTTTTTGGAGTCGAATATCATGATTCTTTCGTGAAAATTGAAAAATTCAAGATGGCGGCTCACTGTATATATTGACAACGTTAAAATCCTTGAATGACTTCTAAAATCGAGATTTGACTATTAATACAGCTGTACACATTAATGATTTGGAAAATAATTACAGTTACTAATAGTAATCACGGAATTAATAGTACATTAGAACAAATAATAGTTTAAAAAAATAAAAAAAACACGCTTTTATAAATAAACCAAACTAAAAAATAGAAAATAAATAATAGTTTAAAAAAACTAAAAAAACACGCTTTTTATAAAAAAATGAACAAAAAATAAATAAGTAATAGTTTAAAAAACCAAAAAAATACGCGTTTATAGAAAACCAAACTAAAAAAATATAAAATAATTTTTTTTTTATTGGTGCCCCTTTTTACCCATTTAAAGCACGCCTCAGCGTGTTTGAATCGAACTTTAAAAAACGCGCGTTTTTTAAAGGTAACCATGACAACATCAACAAATCGAGAAACGTGAAGTCTAAATGACAAATTTTTTATTATTGATCTGACAGTACCTTGTAACGTCAAATAAAATATTACTAACAATTCGTTCATTTATATGTGCTCCTCCATCCATTTGATGAACTTTTCATATTCTTTTTTATATATATCACTGGATTTTCGCGGTATTAACCGCGATTCTGCCTCACTATTCAAAAATTCGATATTAGAATAATTCATTTTTGAGCTTTGGTGACAACAAGTATTGATCTTTGGTAACAAATTGCAAATGAATATCTGTTTTTCTCATTTCCATGACAACGAAAGGTATACTGATGGCACATCACGAATTCAACCATTTTGCATTATCAGTTCTTATTTCTATTTTTTGTAGTAATAATACCAGTATATATGATTTCAAAGTGCACCAATAAAAAAAAATAACGTAAAGTATTCGTGGATAACTGGTCTTAAAAACACTTGCTCTATTTCGCGCGTGTTTTAAAGCCCTTTTTATCCACTTATACTTTAATATACTATTAATAAATTTGAATTAGGAATAGTGTAAAAAATAATAATAAATATAAATCAATAATAATGTAAATAAGATTTTTTTTTGTTATTTAAAAAAAACGTGGGGTGCTTAATCTGAATCTTAAAAAGCACCCCACGCTTATTTTTAAATAAAATAATTTTTTTTCTTATTTACATCATTATTAATTTATATTTATTATATATATATATATTTATTATATAAAAGTGTGTTTTAGTTTTATTAAACTATTTTAGTTTTATTAAACTATTATTTATTTATTTTTCAGTTCGTTTTTTTATAAAAAGCGTGTTTTTTAGTTTTTTTAAACTATTATGTATTTCCTTAACAAGCTGTAACAGTAAGTTACAGAGTGAATTATGCAGAAAGTTAAATTTCCCTTGGGAAATATAACTTGAAAACCAAATTGAGCAGCTAATCTTTCGAATACTCCCGAATAAATATAATAGAATGAAACATAACATAATTATAAAAACGCATTGATAAGTCTACATAATGTACATTCATAAGTAAAATAAAATAATCAATAAAAAACCTTTTTACAGACAATCTTTTATTCAAATGTCCTAAGAAGTGAAAAATAATTGCTTTGGATGTGCGACGTAGGTTATTCCGCAGCAAAGTTTTCAGTTCGGATACAAAATCGACAAGCTTTTGAATCTATAACTCACGGAATAACCTACGTCGCACATCCAAAGCAATTATTTTTAACTTTTTAGTGCATTTGAATAGAAGCTTGTCTTTAGAAAGTTTTTTTATTAATTATTTTATTTAGTGCTTTCTGGTAAGTACGCCTCAATCTATGAATTTTTGTTAATGTATCGTCATTATGAGGCACTTTTCCTGTGAGTTCTGAGCTATCTAGTTCTTCAATGAGGAGACCATCTAAAGATCAACTCGTCTGACAAAAAATCAATAATCTTCGACTAAATTATAATCTCCGACCCCAAAAACCCCATACAATTTTGAATAGAAACGGTCCATTATCACAAAACTTGTCCACCATCTTGGAGCCGCCATCTTGAATTTATGAATTTTGACAATAAATTCATAATCTTCGACCCCGAAAACCCCCACATACCAATTTTGAATCGAATCGGACCATAATTACAAAACTCGTCCGCCATCTTGGAGCCGCCATCTTGAATTTGTGAATTTTGAAAAAATTCATAATCTCCGACCCCGAAAACCCCACATACCAATTTTGAATGAATCGGACCATAATTACAAACTCGTCCGCCATCTTGGAGCCGCCATCTTAATTTTATGAATTTTGACAAAAATTCATAATCTCCGACCCCGAAAACCCCCACATACCAATTTTGAATCGAATCGGACCATAATCACAAATCTCGGCCATCTTGGAGCCGCCATTTAATTTTATGAATTTTGACAAAAATTCATAATCTCGACCCCGAAAATCCCCACATATCAATTTTGAGTCGACAGACCATAAACACAAATCTCGTCCCTCATATGAGAGCCGCCATTTTGTTTTTTTTCTCTAACAAAAATTCCATAATGCATTGTCACGGGAACTACGAACACCCGCCAAATTTCACGTTAATCGGGCAACTACAAGTGGGTCAAATTCAACTTGCAAGATTTGATTACAGACAGACACCGGGACAGGTGAAACTAAATAAAAGCTTTTTGGACGGCGGTATCTTCTTCTGTCTGGTAAAACCTGCAGGTGGTTTCTTCTGCCAGACCTATGTCTTTATACACTGAATTATCGATGAGAAAAATTTTCAAACGAAAAAGATTACCAGGAATAAACAGATAAAATAGAGGAAATTCAAAGGGATGGGAAGGAGTGAAAAGTTGGCCAAAAAGTCTTGCCTTTGAAAATTACGGTTTCTGGACCCTGCAGAATTTGGAAGCTTAAGATTGAACCCAAGTGCAGTTTTCTATTTTTCAGCTTAGCCGCTTCCGCGAGTTTTTCAATTTGTTTATGTGGTCAATCCTGAGGCCGGGCCCTATTAAAAAAGTCTTCCACTCGGATTTTTACAATGTAAAGACCATAACAAAGTAAAGGAACACAAAATTAAGCATATAGGAAACGTCCAATTTTTGAGATGATCGATTTTTGGAGCCCAAAATTTTCAAAAATAGGTTTTGAATAGTGCACCTCAACCAAATCGTCTTTTGCTTTGTCAGATGACTACTAGTCTCTTTGTAAACAAAATAATTGTAACGGGAGACATATAGAAATCGTCGAAAAAGTCGATAGACATTTTCCCTTCGTACTGGAGTGGGCCCTGCCCGATTAATTTTTTTTTTGGAATTTGGGGTTTTCGAGGGATGAACTTTTATCTCACCAAACGGAAGAAGTAGAGCTTCTCATCGCGGTTTTAGACCCGCGGCTCTCTAACTACTATATTGATGAGGAGAGTGGTGTGCTGACTGGTACCTGGTACCTACCTAATTATTTTTAACCGACGAAATCAAAAAACTTTTTAACAAAAAATTAAATCGACGAAAAAATCAACTGAAAAGCAAAAAATAAAATAAACCTTCTTGGTCTTAATGATAATTGAGCTCCTGAACTAATGTGAGTAACTAATTTTGAGTCGGCGCCAAACAAACAATTATCGAAGATCATTATATTACTTTGAAGAAGTAATCAAAACGTCGCTGAGCATCTCGCTGCCATCATTTTATGCTTTACCTAATTCAATTGCTAGTTTGTTTGGCGCCGACTCAAAATTAGTTACTCACATTAGTTTAGGAGCTCAATTATCATTAAGACCAAGAAGGTTTATTTAATTTTTTGCTTTTCAGTTGATTTTTTCGTCGGTTTAATTTTTTGTTAAAAAGTTTTTATTTTCTATTTTTTGTGGCTGAAACCTACTAATTACTATTTTATGTTTGGCTTTTCAGTTGATTTTTTCGTCGGTTTTTAGCTTTTAGTATACATTATCTGCATCATTATTATGTTTCTTTACAATAAAACAGTTTGGCTTAAAAAAAAAAATCACTATTTTTTTAGTCTTAGTTGAATTTGAATGCTGGATAACAGGGTGAGTGTACAATCTGTGCAACCTATTTCTTTGCGGAAACCACTCTGAGATGATGTATTCATAATGCATCGGCAACAAATGCAGTATGAACCATAACGTGCCAGGTTTGCTATGCAATATGATATTGTAGCTACTTATGATTGCATTTACGATCGTTTAATGCACTTATTTCGATGTTGAAGGAAAACACTATTTAAAATCGAGTACTCACCTGGAACTGCTTTTCGTTTGCTATCGCCATCAAAGAATGGCATAATGCCACGGAGGTAGTGTCATGGCCCTGAAAAAAGCACATGCCACATTTTCAACAAACCCAAGAATTGTCTGCACACTACTTGTAGCTTTGCGGATTTGGTCATTTTGAAAAAAAGCCTTCAAAGCACAAACTCATTTGTTTTATGAGCACTTAATATGTCAGTAAAAATAAGAAAGCAAGCGCTAAATCTCACCTCGAACATGAAGGTATCCACTTCCTCCCTAATACCTTCGTCATCAATATCCTCTCCTTCATATTTGAATTTCAACAGCAAATCCAGCATCGCAATCTTCTTTCCTTCAGAATAAGAACCACTTCCATGGAAGTCAAAATTTTTTTTACGTTCTTCTATGATATTGGTGGAGAAGTCGTGTAGAGTATCCACGGCCGATTTGACTTTTTTATATTGATTAGTAAACTTGAAAATGAAATCGGGGTATAACCAAGGTCTGACAACTCGCCAAGCCATGTTGTGGCCAAAATCAAAAATAGCTTTTTTGTAGGAGTCACAGTTCGATCGTTGACTCAGATTCACCCCTAGAGATGTCTCTGAAATGAAAAATATGTGCTACTCAACGAGGAAATAATGTAATGATCATCTATTCTATTATAAAATTGTAATTGTTTGTTCAATGGGCGAGGACACGAAATTTTCAAAATATTTTTAATGGATTCTAGAGCTTGTGAAAAGTTTTTTTTTTTTTTGAATTTTCTAAAACTTGAAAAAAAAAATTTGAAGTCGGCAAAATTCAAATGGCTTCTTTCTAGCGCCATAGCAAAATGTTGTGACGTAATCACCCGACAACCAATCCCACAGTTGTCAGCTTCAATCAATTTTGCAACGTTGCCATATTTTCAAATCTTAGGCCGCGCCTCCAAAAAAAGAATGATTGATTGGCTTTCTCTTTATCAGAAATCTTTTTGATGGACCACAATGATTCATAATATCAAAAATAACAAGGTTAATGTCGACAATATATTGTTTTAAGACAGATCGAATGTTTTTACACCCTTCAAATCCGCCATCGTCGCTTGACATTGCGAATAGTGTTCTAGTTCTGGCATTTGTAGTTTAGGAAACGTGGCACCATCACCGTTTAATGTCACACTCGACCCGATTACGCCTATTGGCTGCTCGGTCGTTTACGTCACAAAGCACGCCAATATTAGTAGCAACAAAACTTGCTGATTAAAAAACGAATGGAAACTGCTGTGATTGAAATTTGACTCAAAAAATGTTTTCTGGGTACATTTATACATGCGTTATGTATTTTGTCCTCGCCTATTGTTTGTTTGTTCGAGCATCACGCAAAAACTACTGAACCGATTTTGATAAAACATTTTGTGTTTGGAAGCTTATGATTGGATTAAAAAACTGGTATGTATTTTATCTCACTACGATGACAGGAACCGGAAATATAATAATAAAACCTCATTTTTTCAAAAACAAGTGCAACCAATCAAGGTGAGCTCCCATTTCAGGTTTATCCCGTTGTAAAGGATAACGGAATAACAGGAAACGGGATAATGGGATAACAGGATAACGGGTAGCGGGATAACGAGAAACGGGATAACGAAAAACGGGATAGCGGGAATAATGGGATAAGAGAAAAACGGGATAATGGGATAACGGAAGAATGGGACAACTGGAAACGGGATAAAGAAAAGCGGGATTACGGAATAACGACGAAGTCCGAGGTACCAGCTAGTTACTAATGAAATGACTTGATTTGCTTTCAATAATTCACGCATGTTTTCGAAAATATTATTTCTACTACAGATTGAAGAGGAATCACAACTATTATTATCAAATCCAAATTTTGTGATTTTATTTTACATAGTAGTGATTTTCAAATAGAATTAATAGAGAAAGATGATAATTTCTGTTCCAGAGATTTAATATAGAATTCCTAGAGGAATGATAGTTAGCTACCAGAATGGACTTTAATCTGTTTTATTATTCACATCAAAAGAAGTTTATTGAGATATTGTCATACCCTATATATAAAGTATCGTTTTAATGTGGAAAGGTATATATATATATATATATATATATATATATATATATATATATATATATATATATATATATATATATATATATATATATATATATATATATATATATGAACAGCATCAGATTATTGATAGTGACACCTATAATCTGTGCGGTGAAGCTTAAACCTAATATCGTGGAATTTTAATAGCACGAAATTTCGTGCATATTAACAGGTCACCAACAAATGTGTCAGATAGGCCTACCCACGATACCAATAGTCGTACTCCTCATGCGTGTAACGCAAACAAATATCGAGAATAAGAGAAATCTGTTTCGAATCCAAAAGAACCCACCATCCGTCTACAGCCTGTTCCATGGTTTCCCAATCATCAGGACGGCCTGTGATCTCTTTCAAATTCGTATCAGATTTCTCGTAGGTTAATAGCCTTAGGCCAATACAAACATGTGAACAGCATCAGATTATTGATAGTGACACCTATAATCTGTGCGGTGAAGCTTAAACCTAATATCGTGGAATTTTAATAGCACGAAATTTCGTGCATATTAACAGGTCACCAACAAATGTGTCAGATGAAAGAGACCACAGGCCGTCCTGATGATTGGGAAACCATGCAGGCTGTAGACGGATGGTGGGTTCTTTTGGATTTGAAACAGATTTCTCTTATTCTCGATATTTGTTTGCGTTAAACGCATGAGGAGTACGACTATTGGTATCGTGGGTAGGCCTATCTGACACATTTGTTGTTGACCTGTTAATGTGCACGAAATTTCGTGCTATTAAAATTCCACGATATTAGGTTTAAGCTTCACCGCACAGATTATAGGTGTCACTATCAATAATCTGATGCTGTTCACATGTTTGTATTGGCCTAAGGCTATTAACCTACGAGAAATCTGATACGAATTTGAAAGAGACCACAGGCCGTCCTGATGATCGGGAAACCATGAAACAGGCTGTAGACGGATGGTGGGTTCTTTTGGATTCGAAACAGATTTCCCTTATTCTTCATATCTATATATATATATATATATATATATATATATATATATATTTAAGAGAATAAGAAAGAAAATACAAATGCACCCTTTTGCCCATAAAAGAATTAGAGTCAGTGGACTAATATTTAGAAAAGTCAAGAGCCTGTTATTTAATAAGAATAAAAAGGGGAATTGAAGACGATTCAATTTCGAAAATATATACACTTATAACTAAGAATATGCTAGAGATAACGATTTGAGCTTGAGTTGTTTAAATCCCATAAAATCGAGACAAAACAGCTCGTTACAAAAATAACTCCTTGTAGGAATGTTAGATATCCACGTGTCGAACAACAATAGTTAAGTGCTTGAACTTTGAATCTCCTCTACTGAACTTGGAAATAGCCATGAACAGCTCGTTATAAAAAAAACTCCTTGTAGGAATGTTAGATATCCACGTGTCGAATAACAATAGTGCTTGAACTTTGAATCTCCTCTACTGAAGTTGGAAATAGCAATGAACTAAGATTACCTACTACGTGTTGTGATTCAAAGTTCTAATATTAGGTATAATAATAGATGATTTTCAATGCAGGAGACTTTTTACAGTCCGTTGGCAAAAACGATGCATTGTTAGTTCTGTGGGAAGACTATAAAAGCGAAGAGCTGAGCTCCATCTAGAGTCATTCATTCAGATTATATTCAATTCATTCAAGTCATTATTAACATTCCATTATTTCGAGTCAGTTCGACTCGAACTATTACTTTAGAAACCAGTGCGAGCTGTAGATCAATCAACCAAAGTAATGACCATCCATTATTTATTCGATGTCAATACACTTTGAACTCAGAAATCAAACAAGACTAGACTTTGAAATCATGAAAAAACGTTGATAAAAGTTCACTTTAATAATTCTATAATTCATATAGTTCGCGCAGATAAATCGAAAATTGCATTTATTTGTCTTCATAAAGAAATCAAATACAAATTAAATATTTTCATATGAAGAAATTGGGCAGATCTTTCATAAGGGTCAGGTACTCCTCTCCTCTCCTCTCTTCTCATTATTTTGTAAACATGGCATTTATTTTGTAAATTAAAAAAATATCATAAAATACATTCCTGATGAATTTATTTATAAGATATGATTTTCTCAACGTACATTTTTATTACTTTATGCTGCCATTTATAATGGTAATTGATGTAAGAAAAATTTAATAAATGGTTGAAATTTTAATTGGTTGATCATGGCAGTAAATCATGGATGATAAATATATAGACTTAATTCAGCATATTATGAATAACTATCATTTAGTTTTATTTAAGAATAACTAAGTACATACTTTCAAATCAGATTTATTTTAGTGATTATTTTGGCCAATCAAAACATTATTATAGTGTGAATATTCTACCTAGAATATTGCCGCGGGAATAATTTGAGGTATTTTGTTTTTATTGTCTGACAACGTATATTTTTATTTTGACGTCTGTCATCAATTCGCATGAAAAATGAGATATGAATCAAATTCGATTTAATATATTGTGCGGGGAAATGTGTTTACATCAAAACATAATATATATAAACCACACGAGAGTTAGATAAAGTAGAAAATAATTTTCCAAATTTCTTTCTCAAACTTATTGCCATTAGGCAATAGCCACTCGAGCAACAAGTTTTCGAAAATCTGTCGAATTATTTTCACTTTATTCTCACTCTCTTGTGATAGGTATTACAACTGAATATGATTATGTTTTCAATTATGATTGTATAAGTATTTCAAATTTTTTATTATCCGATTTAAATATTTTTTTCTTGATTGACTTATGAGATATGATCGAGTACCTAGATTTACCGATCTCCTACAATCATATATTGAGAGATCTAATTGGGTCGACCGCTCCCCAAATAGATCTTGTTGTACTGCGATCAGCTATACAACATTCAGTTCGGAATCTCTGAAAACATTGAAATTACACTTTTGTGCAGTCAACGGTGTACAAATATTTATAGTTTAGCGTCAAGTTGATTGAACAAAAATTAATTACATTAATTTCAGTATGGATTGAAGACATTTAATTGTAAATGAAGAAACCATAATATTCGGGTTTTCAAAGGTGTCTTTTTAGAGTTATACAAGGGGTTTAACTTCAAGGTACGGGATTCTTTTATTCTATACCTAGAGTCGAATGTAACAATATCCTTTAAAAACAAAACTAGGCACATGACTGAAAATTTGAATTGTTTTTTGCATACAATTTCTTATACCGTATGTCAAAAACACCAAATTTTATTTCGATACCTATGGAGAAAAAAAAGGAAGGTTCTACTTAATTCCATTATACCTGTTATATGAATCTATTAGTGAATCTATAGTTGCATAGGTCGGGAACATACCTTATTTACGCGGAAGTGACCGAATTATGAGAGTATTATGGTATTGCATGAAAAAATGTTTTTTAAAAAACATCTCATTTTGTAACATGTATGTGGAGGAGTACTACCTTCGGCCTTCAACAAAACAGCATTTATTAAGAATTTTGAGCAACTTGAAATTTGTACTCTGTCATTTAAATATGGGGAAAATCGGAAAATTAGAAGATGGTTTTCCGAAAATTGTTATTAATCGACGAAACCAAAAAGGAGGAGGTTCTCTAGTCGACTCGTATATTTACTGAAACGTCCGATTCCGATAACTCTTTCTTCAGCGGATAGGGTGTACTTCGAAGTTGGTCCCATTTAAATTTGAAAGATGAAATCCACCCCTAAGGGTAGCAAAATGAAGGATATTGATCACTCACCCTCTAAATTCTGGTCCGTTAACCGATTCTATCAGCTATAACTTTGTACTGGGTTCTTCGATTTGGATGATTCTTTTTTTAATAGATAGGGTATACCTTATAACTGGATTTCGAATGTGATTATCCACCCTTACGGGTAGAAAAATAGGGGATAAGTGATTTTTCACTTGTGAACATTGGCACACACATACGTAGTTGACTGACATTATTTTTGTTCCACATCCGTCAAAATCATTATATTCTATGAGAGGATGGAATGATATACAAAGTAATGAAATAAACTAACCAGAACAACAAAAATAATGTATATTACAACAAATAGTGAAAGTAGATAATCATATTATTTAACTGGTAATAGTTGAAGTAAGGTGTGTAAGTAAGTATTTTGGAAGTAATCAAAAAACAAGTAGGCAGTAATTAGTAGATTTTAGCCACAAAAAATTTAAAAATAAAAACTTCAACAAAAAATTAAACCGACGAAATACGGAACTGAAAATTAAAAAATAAAATAAACATTCTTAGTCTCAATAACTAAGCTCCTGAACTAATGTAAGTAACTAATTTTGAGTCGGCGCCAAACGAACAATCAACGAAGATCATTGAATTACTTCAAACAAATTATCAGAATGTCACCGCGCAACTCGATGCCATCATTTTACGCCTTACCTAATTCATTTGCTTGTTTGTTTGACGCCGACTCAAAATTAGTTACTTACATTAGTTTAGGAGCTTAGTTACCGAGACCAAGGATGTTTATTTTCTCCGAGTCAAGCGAAATTAGCTTTTGCTTGAATTTAACCAGAATGTCGTCCGTACGCTTTTTCGAGTTATAATTGAAAAAAACGCTGCAATAAGTTTTCACAGTCAACAAATATAAAGTATTCTTTCACCTGCGAAAGCCAAATGAATCTAGTGTCATGTCGCTCTAAATCAGGTAGACGTGCATAGCAAATTTTGGAAAGTCAGGTGTTGTTCATAGTTTTCAACTTGTTAAGCCAAGTTAACGAAGATTTGAAAATCATGTATGATAATTCAATGCAGTTAGTTTCTATGCGCACAATATAGTCCGGGGTATTTTTAGGTAAAAAAAGTAAACGTTTGAAAAAACGAACTTGAATACCTTCTATTACAACCGCAGTAAGTACCTGGATAGATGACCGCCAGAGAAAACTCGCGTTGAAAAAACCCTTAAAACTGCAGCTTGCTAGCTTATGACAGCTCGCAGACGCTATATCAATGAACACCAAGTTAACGAAGATTTGAAAATCATGTATGATAATTCAATGCAGTTAGTTTGTATGCGCACAATATAGTCTGAGGTATTTTTAGGTAAACAAAGTAAACGTTTGAAAAAACGAAATTGAATACCTTCTATTATAACCGCAGTAAGTACCTGGATAGATGACCGCCAGAGAAAACTCGCGTTGAAAAAACCCTTAAAACTGCAGCTTGCTAGCTTATCACAGCTCGCAGACGCTATATCAATGAACACGAGATACAGCGAGAGGTATGCCGTCGTTCGGACGGGACGTTAAGATATTGAGTTTGTCGGAAGATCCTGTAATGCTCTGAATGTTTTTTTTTGTTCAAATTCAAATATCACGACACTTTACCCCGATAGCTCATTTGTTATTTGAACATTATAGGAAGTGGGCAAGGATTCATTTGGGGTTGTTATTTTCCAACACAGACTCACCTCATCTTGAAAGAAATTAGTGTTAATCATGTTTAATTTATCTAAATACGGACGTCTTTCCAAGAATAAATTAATTACAAATCTAAGTCTTTCAAAATCACTCTCTGCGAGCAGAATTCGAAAACATTATTGTTGTTGTTGTTTATCAACTTTTGAGTGACTGTTTATATTATTCAATATAATGTGGGCCTGGGTTATGTGTGAATTTTCATTTAAACTATACATACCGTGTGACACAGACTTATGGTACACCCTTTTCTCCTTTGTTTATCTAGCTATATTTCTGAAATTTGGAACATTGAATATGCTCACTAGACGACACTTTTTGACAAATTTGGAAAAAAAACAACTTCGGATTTTTCAGGAAATTACATCAACTTTCGATTTTCAAATGGGACACCCTGCATATTATTATATTTTTGAAATCTTCGTAATTATCTGAATCCACTGATACATTATAGTTGATATTTCATTTGTCAGAACACCCATTTTATTTTCCGATCTAGAGAGCCATGAACTCCCTAAAATTATTCCAAATAATCAAAATAATGCTACACTATCGCATTTTCGATTAAAATAGTATTGGTTTTTTAAACTATAATTTCATTCTAACTTTTCAGTCCACATTGCTAATAAAGACTAAAAAAGATTATGGGAGAAAAAGGATTGATTCCGCCACCATAATTTGGCAAAGATGCATTCGCCCTATTTTGAAATGAAAATTATGCTGTGAAAAACTTGTGCTTTCGCCATATTTTTGAAATGAAAGTTTTTTTCTTTCGATCTAGGTGAGAATACCAGGTCATGGTTATGAAATTATTGTCTTGTCATCGGTTCTCAATATGTATGCAAAATTTAAAATACTTCGGATATCTGGAAGTGGGTGAAAATTAATTTCAAAGATTCTATTACCTACATACATTAATTGATACATACAAGTGAAGTTAATAAAGCTCCAAATATTGAGAAAAAAATAAACTTTTTGGAAATTAACAAAGAAAATATGAATGTTCATGTACATGCACGACGACCACATACGTGTAATACAAAATAAAGGGGGTTTGTATCAGTATTTTTTAAATGTTTATTTCTTACTTTGTAGAGACAATTATTCAATCATATATTTGTCAGTTTTTTTAATTTTTATTTATTTCATTATCCCTAGAATTTGATTAAAAACAATATTATATTAGATATGGCATTTTGAAATATAATTTAATTTCACATATTGGGAGAGGACTACAAGAAGTTTGTTCATTCTTACAGAACTGCCTCCGCCTATATTGTAGGAAGAAAAAGAGAGCAGAAAAGAGAAACAGCAGCTTCTGCTGTTGATTTTTTTTTGAAATTTCAACATAAAGAGGATATACTGACTAACAAACCATCACCGCAGCTTTTCCTGCTTGGTGTGGGAACACAGGAGAGGAATGTGACAGCAAATTCTGCAACTTTTTCCGCATTCAACTGTTTTTTGAGTTCCCTGATCTTCCACTTGGATTATCAACAATCCTGCAGAAATATCTTTAAGGAAAAAAAACTCCTAACTTCCACTAGTATTTATCTATATAAACTTTTAACTCACACCTACATTCATAGAAACAGTCTCACGAAAAATTCAAATTTTCATAGCTACCAAACTTGCAAAAAAAAACGAATTTAGATTGGAACTAGCCACTTACACAAACTACAAAAAATCCACAAAATATGCAGGCGCAAATTTCTTCAATTTATTGCCCAATGAACTGAAAAACTAATCGAATTTGTTCAGATTCAAATCAAAACTGAAGTCTTTTCTACTCCAAAATGCATTTTATGATATAAACCTGTATATGTGAACATCGTCAATATCGAGTTTTGTCAATTTAACCAAGAATTCTAGTGGATCTCCTGAGTTTCTTATTTTCTGTTATTTCAACAACTTTTTTCCAACAGTGTAGATGGAACAACACAAAGAGAAACATAGCAAAAAATACCAGCTGGTATAGCATATACATTGATTGTGATTTACTTCGATTCTAAAATTCGACCTTAAACGTGATAGGTCTCTAATTGCCAATATGTATTTCAAATGGTGATGAGAGTAAAGTATAAAGGTAAATTAAGGTTTACCGCAAATATTAAGACTAATTTTCCAACAGAGTCTATGAAATCTTATTATTCTATATTCAAATACGGTGCATATGGGACTTCCTGGTTGTATGAATATCCCGTTCCAGAAGATTTATTTCCTGCTTTCTGAACTTTTTCTAAGATGTCTCAATAATTATATTTCTAAACGTAATAAATTCACTTTGGTGTTCATATTGGAGTTTTAACGAACTCAGTATAATTGCAAGTATTTTACTTCAGTACGATGTTTTGTAGTTGTGAAAAACCATTTCCAGCAAAATCTTACCTCCTATCGAATATAAAGTAAACTCTGTTATCGGCTTCACCACATCGATATAGTCTTCATTGCAAGTTTTCTCCAAAACTTTCACTAGATTCTTAGTTTCACTGTAGAAAACATCGGTGAAGTTTTGCAAGATGCTGAAATGGAAGGCTGGTGTCAAAATTTTCCTCCTTCTCTGCCATTTTGAACCTGGAACAGAAATTATAACTATGCTATCACTGAGTATAATTTTATAAAATTAGTGTTCATGCCAATAGACTTTCAGTATCTATTCAAGAATGCTAACCCATCAACATGTATTTTTTTGTACAGTGCTCGTCTAAAGTCCGTTCCCCCCCTACTAATTTTTGAACCACCCGGTATATCGCGACGAAATTTGGAGGGCTTGAATAGAAGATAAAAACCTACTCTTTCAAGAAAAAATCACAGCAAAAAGTTTTGAAATGGCGGCTGAGCGCCATCTTCAATAATTTTTTTAAATAGAACACTCCGTATATTTTTCCATTTTCGAAATCTGCTCATAATTCTCAACAGTTTTCTCTAATACACTTCACTCCTAAATTCAATTGTTTTCAAAATAATAACTTTTGAGAAGTGACGGTTTAAAATGAAGAATGGATTTTGGTCACTTCCGGTAAAACATTTTGCTAACTAAACGTTGTTATTAATTTGTAGTTAAATCTCTTAATGAATTCAACTAACGAGAGGCGTGAAGAGAGTTTATTGAGGATAAACAGTACCGCTTACCGGAAAATCTCGAAACCTACGAATGTGTTCTGTAAATTCCCAATCAAAACAAATTAGTTAGCTAAAAAATTATAATTTATTTTTGAATAACACTTTTATTTAACCCAAACAATTATTTCATCAAGTGTTCAATGTGGCCCCCTCCTAAATCTTGACAATAGAGTGCCCTATTATAAATAGCTTCTATCACGTTGATAAAAGTCTATTCATCTATTTCTTCACACGTATGTATTATTAACTCTTCTATTGTTTGGCATTCAATGGCGTAGATTTTTGACTTCAGATTTCCCCAAACGAAAAAATCTAGAGGTGTGAGATCCGGAGGTCTTGGTGGCTATTCTGTACTTCCCCTGCGACCTATCAATCGCCCAGGAAAGTTTGTATCGAGGAACTCTCTAGCCATGCGATCGAAATGGGGAGGTGCCCCATCCTGCTGAAATATGATTTCACGATTTCCTGATTGTTTAATACAATTTGTCTTATTCAAGGTTCAATTTCAGTTTTTAAAAGATTTCTGTAAAGAACTCCTGTAAGATTGCATCTGATGAAAATCGGTCCAACAACGCGATTGCCCCAAATCCCCGCCCAAACATTAACCTTTTTAGGAAACTGGGTATGTCCCTCTCTAAAAATATGCGGAATAGTATCGCTCCAGTATCGTACATTCTGTTTGTTGACTTTTCCATTGAGAAAAAACGTGCATTCGTCTGCGAAACATACACGTTTTAGGAAGCCCCGTTATCCTTCAATTGTTCTTGTTAACCACACACAAAATTCAACCCTCCGGTCTGGATCATCCTCCGTGAGAGCATGCAGGATTTTCATTCTATAGGGTTGAAACTTTTCTTTTTTTAGGCCTCTTTGGACCCTTTTTGAACTCACTCCACAGGATTCAGTAACTGCAGACGTCGACTGAGTCGGATTGATTACCATTTCAGCAACAATTTCTACCTTTTTTTCTTCTGAGGAGGTCTTCCTGATCTTGGAACATCTTTCAGCGTACCAGTTGCTTGGAGCTTATTTGAAAGTTTGCGCAAATATGACCTCGAAATAGGATTCTTGAGAAATCTATTATTAAACATGCGGACTGCTAGATGATAATTTCTTCTAGCTTCTCCAAATGACAAAAATGCTTCAAATTTATCGTCTAAACTACGAGCCATGAACACACTTTTCATAAAAGGATCTAGACGCTCAATGGACTATTTGACAGTTAGCAGTTCAGTTTGACAGTAAACAAGATGTTAGCGACAACGATTTTGTCCAATGCAAACTTGATTAAAAGCAACATTAGTGTTTTTTGGTTGGGTTTGAAATGACCAAAATGTCACTTTTCAAACGTTAATATTTCGAAAACAATTGAATTTAGCAGTAAAGTGTAGTAGAGAAAACTGTTGAGAATTACGAGCAGATTTCAAGAATAATATAAAAAAATAATTAAGATGGCGCTCAGCTCAGATTTTTCATCGAGGACCGGAACTAACTAACAATATCAAAATTGTTTCTACCCCACCTTTTGTAGGGTAGATATTTTTTTAGTCCCATTGACTGGAGTATCACTTTTCGATTCTTTCTGTGATAGGAATTCTTACCGGAACTTGTCAACAAACCGGAACCCAGCCAAATGTGTAGAAAATCGTAGAACATATGTTTTGTGTTGTGTTTGGGGTTACTCAGGATCAACTGAAACAAAAAAAATTTAAGTGGTTAGTGAAAAATCTTTGGGAGTCAAGAGTAAGGTCGTATAATTTTCGAGTCTGCTCGGTCTCATATATTATGAAAGGCTATCTGCATAACGCGAAATGAGGGTTTTAAGATCATCGTTATGGTTTTCCTCCGATCTTCGGGAATTGCTTTTTTTACTCTTGCAGCTTTGGTTATTTCTGAGCCAGTGAGGAAACATGCTTTTGACTCACCTTTTTTCAGCTTCATCTTCATATTAATTTTTCAGATGAACCATAATTCATTGTTTTTTATTCTTAAATATTCCATTGGACTTTTGGACTCTTTGGTATCAAAAATGAAGAAACCGCGAACCGCGATAAATAATAATTTTGTATCGTATAATGGTATAATTTGCTATTGAATAGTTAGAGACAATTTGTGCGGTGAACAGTTGGCAGTTGTGTGGATATAAAGTAGTAGTTAATAATTAATTTTCTCGTTGGGATGGCTGACGATAGTTCATTTCAGAATGTATCAATCAAGATGATGAGAAAAAATTGTCAGGGTGTGAAAATCGAAAACGAAGGGCTTCTAGGGATTTAGAATCAGAAAAACAAAGGGGAAATTTGTTAAACTTTCTGAAAAGATTCACTGACAATGGTGAATCGTCCAATTTTCAAACAGAAACTGTGACTGCACCAGAGTCCTATTTATCCTCATCACATGTTCCCACAATAGAGGGAGAAAAAATATTCTAGCTTCCACATCATATGAATATAAAAAAGAGGGGGAAGTGGAAGTTGGTTTCAGAGTTTATCAAGATGTGTACCAAGAATTCAACCAAGAGCCGGTTGTCTCATTTAGTAATGATAATGAGAACCTTTGGAAATTTATCGTGATCCATCACAATGGCCGGAGTTGACCGATAAAGATAGAAAAATATTAGTGGAGCAAGGTCCTTTTCGATAAAATTCGTCGAAGTATAGGATCGACGCTAAATGAAGGAAATTTAGTGATAATGATTACACACGAACTCTAGCGAATTCTGAAGAAATTTAATGAGATTGGCTTGTTTATTTTTCCCGGTCTGATACTGTGTATTGTTTCTGTTGCAAACTATTTCCAGGAATGGAAAATGAAATCAAACTGGTTCCCAAAGAAGGTTTTTCTGATTGGCAGAATTTGTCCAACTCTCTGAAACTCCAAGAGAGTTCTTTCGTACATATTTACAATTTTAAGAAATGGAAAGACCTGACGGCAAATTTAATGGGTAAAAGGACTATTGATAATCAAATAGAAATATTGTACGACCTAGAAAAACAACAATGAAAATCTGTTTCTTTCCTTCTTTATTTAACGTCGCCCTATTTCTGCTACCAAGGCTTAACCCGTCGCCGGTGAGCACACTCCTCCCAACCGGAAATTTTGCCAAATCCTCTGTTGTTTCAGAGGTAGGGTTCTTTAACGAGCTCAACATCTATGAATTCGGGACCGCCATCTTAACGTCCCCTCCGAAGGATCTTCTGATAAACTCTTCGAAAAACACAATAGTGATTTTTTGAAATTATTTGAGCTGTTTTCCAAATTCGATTCGGTAGTATCAAATCATGTCCAAAGGATAGTAAATACAGAGTCCCGCGTCCTTGAGTACCTGAGTAAAAATTTTCAGAACGAAATGATAGGTCTTTTATCAAATAAGATTTCAGAAACCATCGTTGATTCCATAAGGAAAGCCAAGTATTTTTCAATAATTGTGGATTCTACTACTGATATTAGCCACACTGAACAACTAACAATAATAGTTCGCTTTGTTTCAGTAGCCACCAATTGTTAGTAGAAGAACGTTTTCTTGGATTTCTAGATGTGAATGATACAACTGGTCTTGGTTTAACGAAATCCATAATTGACAAATTTGAATATTTCAATATTGATATCAAGGATATGCGCGGCCAGGGATATGATAATGGAGCCAATATGAAAGGGAGAATCAATGGATTACAAAGTCATATCCTAAAACTGAATCCTAGAGCAATGTTTGTTCCGTGTTCGGCACATCCTCTTAATCTAGTAGTCAATGATGCTGATAAATTAAATATAGATACGATAATATTTTTTTTCGGTTGTTCAGGAAATATATAACTTTTTCTCGAGTTCCGCGAAAAGGTGGGATGTTTTGAAGAAACACGTCTTGGATTTAACTGTCAAACCACTTTCCGATACAAGATGGGGGTCTAGAATTGATGCTATGGAGAGGTACAAAATTAGTGAAATATATGATGCATTATTTGATTTATATGAAAATAGTAATAATAACGATACGAAATTCCAGGAAAAAAATATGTGTGAAAAGTTAAAAGAATTCAACCCTGTATGTTCAATTGTGATTTGGTACGATATTTTATTCCGTATCAATCTTATAAATAAGATGTTCCAAAGTATTGAAACCAATTTGAGTTTTGTTTTGAATGCCATTAAGAATTTGATATTGTATTTAAAAGATATCCGGTCAGACTTGGGTTTCTCTCAAATGATGGTAGATGCACGGGAACTAGCGGACTCTCTCGATGTAACACCTGATTTCGGACAATCAAATATGACTCGTCAAAGGAAGAGAACATCCAAAAGACAAATTCAGAGTGAATGTTTTTTCTGCAATTATAGATACAGCAATCAATTCATTGGAAGATAGATATAACCAAACAAACACCCATTCCTCATATTTTGGCTTCCTATACAATTTTCAGCAAGTTGATAAATTGAATGAATCTGATTTATTACAAAAATGATTAGATTTAGAAATGCATCTCTCTCTCTCATTTTACGCTTTACGTAACTAATTTGCTTGTTTGTTTGTTTGGTGCTGACTCAAAATTAGTGACTTATATTAGTTTTGGAGCTTAGTTATTAAGACTAAAAAGTTTCATTTAATTTTTTGCTTTTCAGTTTCTTTTTTCATCAGTTTAATTTTTTGTTAAAAAGTTTCAGACAGTATTTTTGGGAGTGCCGAAAGATGTCTCTAGTGGTCTGGTGAGAGAATGTTCACGGAAATCTAACCGATGGCATTTGCGAGTGATCTAGCAATACTTCAGAGAAGTAGTTAGTCCAGAAATAAGCCGACATAATTAAAAGCGAGGAAAAGAGTGACAGTTCGAGCAGAACAGTGAATTTATCTGTAAAGTTGTATTGGAATATCACCAGTGTATCAGTATATTGAGTCGTCTTCGAAGGTTACTCAATGAATAATTACTTTATGCGAGGGCTCCTCTGAAACTTTACTTAGATTTGATCCTCATTGGTTCTTGAACTTGTAACAGTGGGATATCATGATTAAGCGCTACATGGTCTTGATCACTTTATATTCGTTGGTCTAATTCATGTTGTCAAAGATGATTTCCTTCATTATAATAATCCATTATGTCGATTTTTAAATAGCTGCCTATTTACACGTAAATGTCTGTTCATGATACATTATTTGATGTTGCATTATTTTTCATCTAATGTCCTGCAACTGCCATAAATAATCGAACATTGTTTCACTTACCTCGATGTCCTCAGGAGATATGAAGCAAACGCAATATATCTCTAAAGTCCATAATTTATATATTGGATAATATAATTTTGATCTCTCTCTATCCCTCTTGAACAAAGTCACTGAAAAAAAAAAAAACGTTAGGAAAGTACTATAATAAAACAGATATCCATTCAGTATTTTATTTTCTGAGACCTCTTAGAGATTGGTAAATGGCTCTTTCTCTAATTCAATTTAAAATCCAATAATAATATTAATAATAAAGTGCCTTTAGTAACAAAAACAATAAACAATGAGTACATGAATATATAACGGGTGTATATTCGCTTTACACGCGCTTCCATATAACCACCCTAAGAGATGCAACACACTGATAATTAAGATAAAGTAATGAGTAATAATGTACCATAAACGGAAAAACAAACACACATGAAATTAACCAAATCTAAATGCACAATAAGAATACTGAAAAGTCAGCTTCTGATTGCAAACAAATGTAATTTGAGATGTTTGCCGAAGGACCCCACACTGGGTTGTAACTTGATTGACGAAGGTATGGAATTAAAAGTTTTGAATATCAATATGTGCAGAGTGCATAAATTCGGCAAACAGCTCAAATTGAGAACATAAAGAGCGAATGTTGAAACATACAAAACTGAATTTATCGTTACGCATAATAAACTCCCGA
Source organism: Gonioctena quinquepunctata (assembly GCA_018342105.1). NCBI lineage: Eukaryota > Metazoa > Arthropoda > Insecta > Coleoptera > Chrysomelidae > Gonioctena > Gonioctena quinquepunctata. Next base: position 147,844 of record JAFIRS010000737.1, on the reverse strand, counting down.
TTAACATAAAGTCAGAGCTCGATTCGTAAATAAGTTTCTATTACTATAAAAACTCAAAATCAACCATGGCATAAACAAATTAATTTAAATTACATTAAATTGCTGCAATTCACAATCATCCAAATGTCAACATAAATGTGTAAAAGTCCATGAATGAAATATGCCCCATTGAGTAAATAAATATAATAACACATATGAGAGATAAACACCTGTTTGTTATCAATTCATAAGGAATCGGGGAGGGGAATAGAGGGCGATAGGGTAAAGCGGGACTCTCCACCCCTGATTCTTGTCCAAATCACTCCCCAGCTGAATAGTTACGCCGATAGCGTCGTGGGAGTTATATACCAATAAGTGAAAAATTGCAAATATCTGAAAATGTGCCAGGACTAAACTACCTCTATTTTTCAGGAGCCACCGAAAAAAAAAAAAAAAGAACCCCGCACGAAAACATATGGGAAATTGGCTCTCGGTCGAATTGGCTGAGATAATATTATAGTAGGATGGGTCATTAGAAAAGAGTGTGAGTTTAAATGATTTTGTATGTTTAGTTTCTGAGATATAAGCGGCCGAAGTTCGTAAAAACGTCGTATTGCGGTAGGATTGACAAAGAAAAAAACTGTTTTTCTAGTCGAAATAAGACAAAGTAAGGATGAAAATGTATTGATCGAAACTCATAAACATGTTCAATTATAATCTTATTGATGATAGTATATTAGGGTGTATACGGGGCATAGTTAAAAAAATCGTTTTTCCGAATTTTTTTTCAAGCACCATTTCAAAACCAACAAGTTATATTTTGTTAAGATATCATAGTTTCAGCCTATTGTGGGCGGAAAAACGTGATTTGTTTCTTGATGACTCTCTCTGTTTGAAATATATATTTTTTTAATTTTCGAGTATACCCCTATACTGAAAACAATTGACAGATCGTTTATGATTACAAAAAAAAGGAATTAATTGCTACTGTCTATTGAATAAAAGTTAGGGGACGAACTAAATTGTTCAATTGTAACATCCTGTAGGTGTTATTGTTTTTTTTATTGGTCCCAGGGTGAGTTATTTCAATTTTTGATTCATAATGCATTATTCCAGTTTCTTGGATGGAATAAATATGAAAACAGGGAGCTCATACTGCAGAATACATAAATGGGTCGTCGCGGATATAGAAAATATATTTCTGTCGAGCAGACGAGTCCATTCATTTTGAAAGTCATTGCTAGTTACAGATATGTAACATTGTAACTGTTATTTAGTCTGGAAATGTTAAACAGAGCCTCATTGATTCAACACAGCCGGGCAAACTGTCGAATTGGCAATATACACGGGTCGCGAAATATAGTCGCTGCAACGACAAATTGGAATTTGAACCATAATTTCGGCACGAATGAAATTGAGTAGCCAATCAGACTACGACTTGGTGCTTCGCTTCTTTTTAGAATGGAAAAAGATCAACAGGTCTGGGGAGAGTCTTTTCGCGAACCTCGAGGGGATTGGAACGGGTTCCGCCGTGGGTGCGAGTCCAACGGGATCGGCCCGAGTTTTTTGTTTTACCAGGAACTATGGCGGGTAGATATCGGAAACTTTATTTAAATCGTCAGTTCGGAAGACGAGTGTGTTTAAATTAGAAATCTGATTCGAGTGTCCACAGACGGCCACGAGGGAAATGGGAATTATATTCGACACTGGGAGGAAAATGGGAATTACAGGGTTAAGTCGCTGGCTTGAGTAGAAAATCTAAGTTGATGCATAGCTTTTAACTATTGATTCACGGGGTGAACCTCATGCGAAATTGATACCAGATTAGGAGTATACATAACATAGTATATTGGGAGTTCGTCTATTAAATTTGAGACTAACCTCAGATGAATACAACTTTTTGGTAATTTGGGAAAAGCGGAAGTCAGTTACGCGGGTATCTAACAATAAACTATGAGAGCCACGGGGAGAAACCGGTATTATATTTCGATAATAGGAAATCACTTTATATATATATATATTTATATATATATATATATATATATATAGATATATATATATATATATATATCGGAAATATGAGCCCCCTTTTATTGTAATATTTCCAAACTATTCGTTGTTGTTCTTTTATTGTCAAAATAGGATTGATTTTTTTTTTAGTTTACAATTCATATTATGATTTTCATTCGACAAGCGTCGAGCTGTACTAAAGTTTTTACCTTTTTTGTTAATAGATGTATTGAAGTTAATTTGTGTGTATTATTTTCTCAACCGAAGTTGAGGAAAGGGAAATTGAATTCAATTGAGAGGCAAAAGTCAATTATTAAGTTATATTATCACTTGAATAGAAGTCCCTTGAGACAATGGATAAAAAGTACTGATTTTTATATAAAGAATGAGAAGTTATTCAAAAGCAAGACCTTCGCATACTAAGCCGAAGGCATGTATCCAAATCCGACGGACTAGTGGTAAACCAAAATATCAGTGCCTTACATTATAGTAAAGAAACACTCTATCAAAATTGGTGTTGTGTGTAGAAAAATTTTTCTACATACATCCTGGTGACAACAGCTGCCCTTATAATATGTAAATATTATATGTAGAAACATTTTTGGACAAAGAGAGTGTGACTATTCTTTACACGAGGAGTTGAGATAATATAAGTAAGTATGGGAAACCATTATGTTATCAAATCGGGCGCACGAATTTATTTAAAGTCCGTCCATTCTTTCCATATATTTTTCGGTAGAAAAAATATTGAGAGTTATCGGCAAAATAGTTTTTCTTTAGAATTTAGTTTTTATCTGAAGAAATTCAAATAAAGACAAGTCAATAATTTATTGGCATGTTCTACACAATATTACCTTTCATTTAGATAAAGGGTGTGTAACATTTTTTTTAGGTCATTTACAATGTTTTTATTGAATATCTGGAAAACTGTTTCGTTAATTTGGACCATATTTTACTCGCAATATTTTGAAAATGTTGACTATTATATACGATAGTTTTATCAACTTTGTATGTTGCGTTTCGAAGATATGCATTTATGAAGTTTACGGTATTACGATATATGGGGTAACCTAACGATTCAACAACATTTTATGGAACTTTTCGACACATTCAATTCTATTATAAAACTTTCCGAAATCAATTATTGATACTATAAACAAACAAACCACACTCAACAACAATTTGGAACTCAACAGTATATACTCAAAAAAAAAAACGAATTATAAATAACGACTTCTAACATAAAAAGTCAATTAATATTATGGAAATTATAATATAACAAATCGAAATGAACCTGATGAAGCTATTATAGGTATAGGTAGTGAAAATCTTATAGTGTATTGTAGTAGTGAACTCTAAATCGAAATTGAAACTTATTAGTTATAAACAACATAAACAACAATTTACAGAATTTAACTCTCAAAAAACAAACAATAAACAAAACCTTAATTCAAATAATATTATTAATATTGTTATTTATTGGTCTATTTGCGCAATCTGAAACATTGTTTAATAGTTCATTGCTAGGGTACTTTATTGTTTCTTGGTGACGAGCATATGCTAGGTACCAAAGTACGCTGCAAATAAGGGAACAGCATCCCACTGTTCTTGCTCCAATTTTGCAGGTATAGTAGTGGCCCAGAATACGTTCATTTGCAGGTGCATCAGGAATGATAGTGAAGGATATCCACAGTTGATACTTTATAGCATTCCTAAATCTGGACGCTATGCGCAGCGTAATAGTCCAGGTTCAGGATTACGCATATCAATTTCAAAGCCAAACAATAAAGTACCCTAGTCATAAACTATTGAGAAATGTTTTAGATTGCGCAAATAGACCAATCAATAACAATATTAATGATTTTATTTGAATTTGGGTTCTAGTTATTGTTTGTTTTTTGAAAGTTCCATTATGTAAATTGTTGATTATGTTGTTTATAACTAATTAGTTTCAATTTCGATTTGTTATATTATAATTTCCATAATATAAATTGACTTTTTATGTTAGAAGTCGTTATTTATAATTCGTTTTTTTTTTAGTCTATACTGTTGAGTTCCAAATTGTTGTTGAGTGTGGTTTGTATTGTTTATAGTAACAAATAATTGATTTCGAAAAGCTTTATTATAGAATTGAATGTGTCGGAAGGTTCCATGAAATTTTGTTAAATCGATAAGTCGTAATACCGTAAACTTAAAAATGCATATCTTAGAAACGCAACATACAAAGTTGACAGAACTATCGTATATGATGGTCAAAATTTACCAATGTTAGTAGAATATGGTCCAAATTAACGGAACAGTTTTCTAGATATTCAATAAAAACATTGTAAATGACCTAAAAAAAATATAACGCACCTTTATCTAAATGAAAGATAATATTGAACGATTGAGTTCATCAGAATGTTACCCTATGTTTCATTCAATGGGCAGTAGCAATTAATTCCTTTTTCTGTGATCAAAAACTATCTGTCAATTGTTTTCAGTATAGGGGTATACTTGAAAATTAAAAAAAAAAATATTTTTCACACAGAGAGAGTCATCAAGAAACAAAACACGTTTTTTCGTCCACAATAGACTGAAACTATGATATTTCAACAAAATATAACTTGTTGGTTTTGATATAGTGCTGGAAAAAAAAACGGAAAAACTTTTTTTTTACTATGCCCCGTATACACCTAATGTACTATCATCAATAAGATTATAATTGAACATGTTTATGAGTTCCGATCAATACATTTTCATCTTTCTTATTTCGACTGAAAAAAAACAGTTTTTTTTTGTCAATCCTACCCCAATACGACGTTTTTACGAACTGGCCACTTATATCTCAGAAACTAAACATACAAAATCATTCAAACTCACAATTTTTTCCAATGACCCATCCTACTATAACATAAAATTTCAGCCAATTCGACCGATAGCCAATTTTCCTTATGATTTCGTGCGGGGTTCTTTATTTTATCAATTAGATAACAGGTAAAAGAAAAAACACAAAATGATTTCAGGAAAATGAAAACATTCTTATCTGATAAATTACTAACAGTGAACGTAGAAAAAACCAACTACGTCCCGTTTAGCTGCAACAGAACTGGACTACCGATATTCGATAAATTAACGGAAAATGTAAATGATATACGTTGACATATTTCACCACTCAACGAAATTAAATATCTGGGAGTCATCATCGACTCACACTTAAGGTGGGACACACATATCAAATCACTAAGAAACTACAAATTATTTTATATAGATTGACGTATCTTAAAAAAATATTACCAACCCACCTCCTGAAAACACTATACTATGCACTAGCAGAAAGCCATCTTCGATATGGAATACTGGGATGGGGAGCTGCAGCGAAAACCTACATACATCTATTAGAAATAAGTCAGAAACGTTTTCTTAAGCAAATTTTTCCTAATAATCGACGATACGTCTCAGATCAACTATACCTAGAAACAAAAGTCATGGGCACCAGACAACTATATTATTTCCTCACACTAACAAAATATCACACAACACAACAAACATCAGTAGTAGCTAATCATCCATACTATACAACAAATCGAAATCAGCACCTAGTTCCCTAAATGATGAAAACAATAACACAACGATTCTTTAATTATTTGTCACGGAAATTTTATAATAAATTACCTACACGGTTAAAAAAAATTGGTATATCCTCTGCAATTCAAAAATACACTCAATAGATTCATTCTTGAGAATCCAAAACAACTAGTCCATCATTACCACGATGTTACAGTGTACCTAGTATGTTACAGTGTACCTACTGCTCACATAAACGAGGATGAATTTATCATCATCTTTATTATTTTATCTCTTATGTTATCATAATTTTTCCCGTGCCAGAGTAGGGTAGTATCATCAGCAAAAATGGTGAAATTTCCTTGGATGGGAATAATGGCCGGGTCGTTTAAACATAGAAGAAAGAGAATTGGACCTAGAACAGATCCCTGTGGGACACCCCATGATATATCCCTGGTGGTAGAGATATTCCTATTTGATTTCAGGCCTGTTTCCTATCACTTACATAGGATTTTCAATCATGGCATACCCCTCTAAAGCCATAGTGGTATTATATGATTCACACAATCGAAGGCTTTAGAGAAGTCACAGAATACATCAGCCACTGCTAGGATCTTCAGAATCGCCACCTTTATATTTTGGAATTACTATTGCTGTTTTGAGTCATGGTGGGAATTTCCCATGTGCAAAGGATTTGTTTATACCTTCAATTGGTATATTAAATGCTGTATCAGGAAGATTAATTATTATTTCTGTGGAAATTTCGCCAATTCCTGTTGAATGTTTGTTTTTTATGTCATATATAATTTCTTTCAATTCAAATATTGGTTGCATCCAAGTGAAAATTATTTAGAATATTGACTGTTCTTAAATATACAGTAGGGATCAGTAGTAGTTTGTTTTTGAGCTATTGGACTGTAGTAGTCATTGAGTGTGTTGGGATTGATGCCATTTTTTTGTGGCATTGAGTTTGTTTTACCCTTTAAGCTATTCACTATAGCCCAATTCTGTTTGTGTTGAAATGAATTCAAGATAAATGCGAGTCATACCGTTTTCATGGATATGTTTATATATGTCACAGTCTTGTCAAACATTTTCAACTGTTAATATTCATTTTATATTTTCACTAATAAATACGTTTGGAATTCACGTTAAATTACATTCATTGGTACAAGTTGTTCGCACAACAAAGTTCTGCCCGACGCTCTGCTCAACAGGTTATGGGCCCAGGATCTGAAATCTGTTAGCCTAGAATTCGTGTACCAACTGAAGTTAACCAAGAAGTGTTCCTGTCCAGTAAAAACGTATTGAAAGACTCTCATAGTGTAAAATATAAGTGATTCTGTGAATATGAATTCGGCGAATATATCCAGAATTGAAACCCCGAACAAAGATAATTATGATACCTGGAAAATGCAAATGGAGGCCTTACTGATCAAGAATGATGCATGGGTATACGTAAATGGTGAATTATCGAAACCATTTTTGATTGAAGGGGACGCAGCTTCTTTGAGCAGTGTACAAAATTGAATAAAGAATGATAACAAAGCAAAATCCGATATAATTCTGTCAATTAGTCCATCAGAATTGAAACAAATCAAAGGATGCACAACTTCTCGTCAAGTTTGGCTGAAGTTGGAAAATACCAGTCGAAAGGACCAGCTCGAAAAGCGACACTATTGAAACAGCTTACGTTGCAGCGAATGAATGATGGTGACGATGTTCGTGATCATTTGAACAAATTTTTTGACGCAGTTGACAAATTGAACGAAATGGAATTCGAAATCAATCCAGACTTACTGTCCATTATGTTGTTGTACAGTTTGCCCTCTAGTTTTGAAAACTTCAGATGTGCAATCGAGTACAGAGATGAATTACCAGTTCCAGATATGCTACGTAAGAAAATCATTGAAGAAAACGATGCACGACAAAATGAAGCTAGGAATTCAATGCAGAATGCAATGTTTGCAAATAAAAAGCATTTTCAAAGCCGATACAACAAAAAGCCTGAAGTCTATGAAAGGTATTCCCATTCGGAAGCTAATACGAAGAACAAAGAATTTAAATTTCGTTGTCACAAATGCCGAAAAGTTGGACATAAAGCATCAGAATGTAAATATAATCGCAAAATAGATGAACATTCAGCAAAATATGCCGAAAATGTGTTTCTATGTGCCACCGAAGATATTCGAATTGGCGATATTGAAACGAAATGGTGCTTAGACAGTGGTGCAACGTCATATTCGTGTAAAGAAACTGAAAATTTCACCGAAATGGTTCACATAAATAACGAATCATTGAAACAATCAAAAGGATATCGAATTTGGCTGAAAGAAGAACGGAAAATTCACATAACAAGAGATGTGAAATTTTTTGAGAAAAATCAATCAAGTCTTGATGAATATCAAGATTTTGTTCCGATTGAAAATGAGGTAAATAATTCACCTCGAACAATTGACATTGAAGTTAGAAATATCATGTCTGAACCTGACATGAATCAAACTAGTGAACCAGAACCTGAGGATAATGTTCAAGAGGATGAAGAACCCCAAATATGTCATGAACAACACTCTTTACTCAGGAGAGGACCTGGCAGACCGAGAATTGAAAGGTCGGGCTCTAGGGGAAGACCTCGGAAGATTTATAGAGCGATGGAAACTCAACATGAAGAAGGAAACATTGCACTTATTTCAGAAATTCCAATGAAACATGCGATGTCTGGACCTGATAACACCGAGTGGTACCATGCTATGGTGGAACAAATTAAGTCCATCATAAAAAATGATACCTGGGAACTCAAGGAACGTCCAAAAGACCGACATATAATTGGAAGTCATATGCTTTTACGAAAAAAGTACAGAGCTGATGGAACACTCGATAAAAGGAAAGCACGACTTGTAGCCCAAGGTTTTAGTCAAGAACCAGGTATACATTTCAATCAAACTTTCGCTCCAGTTGCTAGATTAAGTTCGATTCGACTTGTCACGGCACTGGCAACCAAATTCAAAATGTCACTTCGACAGTTTGATGTAACTTGTGCGTACCTAAATGGCGAAATCGAGGAAGAAATATTCATGGAACCTCCGAAAATGTTGAAAGAAATTCTAGAAACGATCATCAGTGAGGAAAGTTCGAACTCCAACGTTATCACGAGAGCGGCTGATATGTTGGATCTACTTCGTCAAGGAAACCAAGTTTGTTTATTGAAAAAATCACTATACGGTCTTCGTCAAGCCGGAAGAAGTTGGTATAACAAACTGAATAGCGTTTTGATATCATTCGGAGCCAAGCCATCAAATTCCGATCCATGCGTCTATCGCATAAATCAAGGGGAAGACTTGGGAATGATTGTGATTTATGTTGATGACATCCTGGTAGTTTCGAAAAATCCAAGTACGATATATCAGAAACTATCGAATCATTTTGATGTGAAGGACTTGGGAGAAGTCGGATATTGCCTTGGAATAGAGTTTTCGAAGAAAGAAAATGGAATAGCAATACATCAAAGAGGATACATCAAAGAATTACTGAACCGTTTTGGGATGACAGATTCGAATCCAGTGTCAACTCCATTGGACCCCAATGTGAAATTGAAAATGTCCGAAGGAGCCCCAAACGAAGATGTGCAAAAAATACCGTATCGTGAATTAATTGATGCTTTGACGTACCTGAGCACTACAACGAGACCGGATATTAGCTTTGCAGTTAGTTATCTTGGGCAGTACAACAATTGCTACGATAAGCTACATTGGACTGCAGGTAAACGTGTTCTACGCTACCTGAAAGGAACCATTGATTTGGGACTTGTTTATTCACCAGATCAAGAAGTTTTGACAGGTTTTGTGGATGCTGATTGGGGGTAAATATTAAGTTACATCACCCTAGCACTCCGAATATGGGGAAAACACTTTTCTTACGTGTTTTTGCCTCCTGAACACGAATCCGGAAGAAAAATGCGGCGGTCTCATACCGTTTCAGAGTTATATAGGTTTTTCAACTGAAACTAACCTCAAATTCAAGCACCGTTTTCTCGCACAAAAATCACTCAAATTGCCTCCTTCTTATTACCAGCATAAACAATACACCCTTAATCACTTATTTTCGGCACAAATTTGCACAAAATATCGACGTTTTTATCGAAAAAATCATATTTCTTACACCGTTGCATATGAACAATTTTCCTTCATTTGACAGGAGAAGTTTAGTAACTCTGCCTGATTTTTTCATGTTGGCAATAAGCACCGCCAACTTTTCGAATTCAAATGTGAGCAAAAGTTTCTCCTTCATCTATGTGTGCATAATTTATTTTCATTCTCAAATATCTCACTTGGTTTATAATCTGCTTCATATGCTTTTTTTAGTCCATTTTTTAAATCCATATTTTTATGCAAAATGGTGCCTATCAACAATTTCATACATAAATGAAGGAGAAACTTTTGCTCACATTTGAAATCGAAAAGTTGGCGGTGCTTATTGCCAACATGAAAAAAATCAGGCAGAGTTACTAAACTTCTCCTGTCAAATGAAGGAAAATTGTTTATGCTGGTATACCGTAAGTGAGATTTTGATTTTGTAGTCGAGAAAACGGCATATTAATTTGAGTTAGTTTCGGTAGAAAAACCATATAACTAAAACGTTGGACGCAGTAACGTGTTCAGAGCCTAAGAACATTGTTTGGCTTTTGTTTATCCAGATAAGAATTTAATATTTATCTGATTGGGGATCTTGTCTCGATGACAGAAGATCCTATTCAGGATATACTTTTTATTTATCCAGAAGTCCAATTTCATGGGATTCGAAAAAGCAACGCACAGTCGCCCTCTCCTCTACCGAATATATGGGGATGACTGAGGCTGCAAAAGAAGCGATATATCTCCGGAATTCCATGAAGAATTTGGAACTTGAAGAGTTGACGGACATAATAATTTTCAATGATAATTTCAGCGCACTCAAACTAGCAGAAAATTCAACATTCCATGCTAGAAGTAAACACATCGATCTGAGATATCATTTCATCAGAGATTCGATTAGAAACGAAGAATTCACAGTGAAACATGTGTCAACGAGAAACATGACAGCCGTATTTTCACTAAGGGTTTACCGAAAGCGAAACATGAAGCTTGTGTGGAGATGCTCGGACTGGGTCCTGTTTTTCATTCAAGAAACTGGAATTGCCTCGAGGGGAAGTGTTGAAATGAATTCAAGATAAATGCGAGTCATACCGTTTTCATGGATATGTTTATATACGTCACAGTCTTGTCAAACATTTTCAACTGTTAATATTCATTTTATATTTTCACTAATAAATACGTTTGGAATTCACGTTAAATTACATTCATTGGTACAAGTTGTTTGCACAACAAAGTTCTGCCCGACGCTCTGCTCAACAGTTTGCTTTTATTTTCTGCTTTTTTTCCATCCTTGCAATGAATTTCCATGGCATTTTTGATAACCTGTCTGTAAATTCTGCAATAGGTATTAAAATAATTCATAAAAAAGCGATCAGTGTCATTTTTCCTTAGTATATGTAATAATCTCAGGTTGTTTGCAGAAAATCTTATTCCTTGAAATATCCATGGTTTTTTATTTTTGGAACTCGCATACAGTATCATGTATAATGCATTCTGCCAAGGAGCTATATCACACATACGTTTAAATTCCGAAAAATTATTTTTGCTATATATTTGCCAATTTTAAAGCTCTTATTAAACTTACTGAATTTTAAAGGAAAATTCAATATAATAGCTTCATGGTCAGATAAACCTGCTTGGATATTATACATCATCTTCTCTTCATCCATGTTAGTGCAGATGTAGTCAATAGTAGTAGCAGTAAATTTTGAAATGCGGTTTGGGCCTTGTACAAGCGTTCTTAGGTTGTATGATATCAGTATGGTGTTATTTATTCTCCACTGTTCGTTATATGTATGTTATAATCAACCATATTGTTAGATACTGTATATTACTATCCTTTTTAATGTGATAACTTCTATTGACCATTTTTTTTCCAGAGCATAACCATATTTGGTGTGTAAGCATATTATTCACAACCATTATACTGTATATCACTATACTTTTTTTGTCATAATTATAATTGATCATCTTTCATGGCATAACCATACAATCGTCAGCGAAATAAGTGCAACAGCACTTATCGCTTATCAGCTTTATTATAATTATTGAATAACGTTAGGAGTATTAGCTCTCGTAGTAGTTGTTTCAATAATACTAGCAAATTTTTTTTTAAGTTATAAATACACACTATAAATATATTTAAACGTAACAAAGAATAATTATGTTTTCTAGAGCATCAGGAGAATCGAGTTCTTGTTAGTGTATTAAAGAAATGCAAATAAACAAAAAATCTGTGTGTTGTCGGTTTCTCAATATATAATAACATCTAATATAACTTCTCTGATCTTTCGGTCTGAAACGTGATTATTTTGAAAGGATCTGTTTTTATACTATGAACTTGCATTTTGACAGAGCCTCAATATCAGAAATAAAGTGGGGTTAGGTCTGGAAACCTTGGAGGCTAGACATTTCTGGTCCGTCTGCCTATCCACTTTTTTCCAAACTTGTTATTAAGCCAGGTATTTATTTCCTGGGTTCCATGTTGCATGAACCAGCATCGTTCTTTACGATTCAGAGGCAGAGATCTTCTGAAAATGCACCTAAATGATTTTCCAAATAAGATATCCAGCCTATTTCAAGTTCTGCCTAAAGAAGAACGGTCCTAAAATATTTGTTTCTTCAGAGAATCCAAACGTTCGTCTTAAGATAGTATTGATCTCGACATCCAATCGTAAATCGTGGGTTTTTATCGGTCCCCCATCTGCAGTTTTCAGTAGATACATTTCCATTAGAAGTAAATGAATGGCCTTTGTTTTTTGAAGTTTTTACGTATTCGATTACTGTTTTAACAATGTTTAACCATTAACAAATAATGGAATGTAAATAACATTATATTACTTGAAAATTAACATTTTTCAGCAATTTCAACGCTTATTCACAATAAAAAATAAGAAATTCTCAAGATTACTGAAAAATCGATTTTGCTGACTAATGATTATATTCCAACCAAATTCTGTTAGTCAGGGTGGTATAAACTGTGCACTTGGTCAAGTATCTATCTTGGTTTGGTACCGAAATTTGTTGTGTACCAGACTATAATACTAAGTTGACTAAGATAGTGTAAACAGTTTGATAAGTTTTGCCAAACCGTGACTGTAAATTTTGGTTTGAAAGATTGCTAAGCGTTCTGTTGTGGTGCGGTTATCGCACTGGCTGAATGCACCGAATGGAAACCATAGCAGTAAAAAAGAGAGCGAGAGAGTTAGTGAAAAATATGTTTTCTGATTCCTAACCTTAGTATCCGCATTATTACCTCGGATATTGTTTTATATATTTTTTATATAAAATGAGTTGCTGCAGTTCAGAACCTCCTAAAAAAAAGTCCAAAGGTATTAATTGAACAGATGAAGAAACCAGTGCGTTTCTCCAAATATTTTAGGACAAGACAATTATATCAAGTTTGGATGGCAAAAAACACCTAGACATTTACAAGAGCCTTGAGGAAGACATGTTGAGTAGGGCCTTTACAAAAACTGCTGAACAAATGAAATTTAAAATAAATAATAGTTTAAAAAAACTAAAAAACACGCTTTTATAGAAAACCAGACTAAATAAATAGAAAATAAGAAAAATATGTATTTTATTTAAAAAAAAGCGTGGGGTGCATGGTATCACCTTGGCCAACAATTACCTGTGATCTGAGACATTTCTCACTTTACTGCCCTAGGTAATGTACTATATAATTATTGATACCATGCACCCCACGCTTTTTTTTAAATAAAATACATGTTTTTCTTATTTTCTATTTTTTTAGTATGGTTTTCTATAAAAGCGTGTTTTTTAGTTTTTTGAAACTATTATTTATTTCCTACTCATTGATGTGGTTATTTTATAAAAGCGTGTTTTTTTAGTTTTTTTTTAACTATTATTTTTATTATTTTTTTGCAAATTAAAAAATGGAATATTCTCATCAAATTAGGTAATCGTAATCTCCGACCCGAAAAACCCCCACATACCAATTTTGAATAGAATCAGATCATAATCACAAAACTTGGCCGCCATTTTAAAGCCGCCATCTTGAATTTTTCAATTTTCACAAAAGAATCATAATACTCGACCCCAAAACCCCCACATACCAATTTTGAATAGAATCAGATCATAATCACAAAACTCGGCCGCCATTTTAAAGCCGCCATCTTGAATTTTTCAATTTTACAAAAGAATCATAATATTCGACCACAAAAACCTCCCCATACTAATTTTGAATAGAATCAGACCATAATCACAAAACTCGTCCACCATTTTGGAGCCGCCATCTTGAATTATTCAATTTTGACAGAAGAAACATAATCTCCGACCACGAAAACCCTCAGATACCAATTTTGAAGCGAATCGGACTATAATCACAAAACTCGTACGCCATATTGGAGCCGCCATTTTTTTTTTCACACAAAAATTTCTTAATGCATTGTCACCGGAATTATGTACACCTGCCAAATTTCAGATCATTCGGACGTCTGGAAGTGGGTCAAAATCGCGCACAAAGGAGTCGGTTACAAACAAACATACAAGTGAAGCTAATATAAAGCGTGTAATGACTGAGCCTGAGCTCACTGACATCCAGACATTGTCATTGACAGATGACACAATTCCGAATTAGCAGAGTTTCAAACCTTTCTCTTGGTTACATGACTAAATAAATACCAAATCAGAACCAAGTTGGTTAATCAATCATTTGACAAAACACGATGTAAATAAACGATTACTAAAACATTTGGTTTGTATTTGGTCACATACACTTGGTAAGGTTACCAAATTCACATACGGTATAAACGTGGCCATAGTGTGAAGGTTTTGATGAAGAAACTAATTTTTGATTCGCGTGAAAATAATGCTCGTTGAAATTGAAAATAATAATACTTTGAACCCGATGATTCAACCAATACAGATACAATAACCACTTAAAACTAACCTGATAACCTATGTTCTCGGAAGTGTTTAGGGAAAATCTACATGTATTAGCAATACATTGTACAAATCATTCTCTCATTGGGTGTTGCTAATTGACCATATCGCGCGAAGCCATATTGTGATGAGATAATACGAACAATCCATTATTTCCAACTGCGGAAAGTTTTACTACTGGTAAATAAAATAATGAAACAATAAATTTGTCGAGAGGAGATAACAGTAAGTAAACAAGTTATCCATAAAGTTGTCGTTCTGATTCATTTGAATGTGAATGACATTGAAATACGCAGTGTTGTAGATGCCACTAATAATTGATCTCCAAAAATTAGATTCAAGTAAAAAAAAATATCAAAATACCGAGATTGAGCCCGTAAACATTTCAATGGTAGACATCTTAAGATACAAATTCATGATGAATTTTGTCAAAGCGTTCATTTTGATCATTCCGTATTATGGCTGGATATTTTTTTTAAGTCCGTTAAAGATAGTCTCATATTGAAAATGAATATTCAATTACTTTTCTTGAAATGCCAGGTCGACAAGAAGTGGATTAACTTGAAATTATAATGAACAAATGCAATGCAAATCTCAGAATCAAGGAAGAGCAGTGTTATCTCTATATATATATATATATATATATATATAAAAATCAATTGCTGTTCGTTAGTCTCGCTTAAACTCAAAAACGGCTTGACCGATTTGAATAACTTCTTTTTTGTTTCGTTTTCTCTAATACAGGGGTGGTTTAAAAACAAAAAAAAAATAGGAAAAGCCCAAAGGAACACCTGAAAAATAGAAAAACGGACTTATCGTCTAAGTGACGTGCTATACAATACAACATTTCTTCCGTGCGGTTGTAAAATTTATTACATTTCAAATAGTTTTCAAACGTTGTGGATTTTAAGAAAAGTCTTGGTTAAAGTATGTACACTTTGCGATGGTTTGTCATTTATTTTGATCTGCCAGTCCCTACAGGATGAGTCAGAATAAGACCGACAAACTCCGACTACAGATTCCTCACCTCATTTCGAGGTGAAAAGTTGCTATCAAGGTATGTCGTAAAATGCATCCCCTCTGAGATACAGGGTGTCGAAATTATGAAAAAAATTAAGATTTAATGGTTTGGATTCACGAATCATTCCCCTAAAAGTTAATGGTAATCCACCCCTTAATTTTTTTTTTCTAGACGAAATTTTTTGTTTTTATTTTTTTATGACACAGCATTCAAAAATACATACAACCCTGAATTTTCACCCTTCTACGATCAACCCCTATTTTTTTGGCAAGATTTTTATTTTTATGTTGTCATGACTTAGAATAAAAACATTCATACCTACGATCAACCCCTATTTTTTATTTTTTTTTAACCAGGAAAACGGAATAACAGGAAAACGGGATAACGGGATAAGGGAATAACAGGAAAATGGAATAACGGGATAAATAAAAAACGGAATAACGAAAAACCGGGAAAACGGGATAACGGGATGACAGGATGAGGGAATAAGGGGAAAAAAGGGAAACAGGAAAACGGGATAAGGGAAAGGGAATAAGGATAACGAAAAAACTGGATAACGGGATAACGATAAGGGGATAACGGGAAAACGGGATAACGGGGTAAAGACAAAAAGGGGTAACAGGAAAATGGGATAACGGGATAACGGGAAAATTTTCGGGAAAAACATTTAAGGGAACATCGAAATTTGAACAGGACAACGTCTGTCGGGTCCGCTAGTATAAATATATATATATATATATATATATATATATATATATATTTCGAAAAACACTCCTCCAATCAAGTCGAAATGTATAGGATATTTCATTTAAAAAAACATAACTTTGATAAGTCACACATTTATCGAACACCCTGGTATGTTGGTAGTTATTTTTGGAACATAGCTTTGATTGCTTTCTACAACTTTTATTTGAGTAATTTCTTCCTATCTCAAATGGGAAGCAGCTATCGTGCACCAACGCATCATTTGAAAGCGGGCCACCTCTCTAAAACTGTTATTTATTATAGGAAGTTTTTTTTTCAGTAGATAGAGCATCAATAGTTCTAGTTGAATGCCATAAATAAAAATAAACATTTCACGGCCCACTTCGAATTTTTTTCAAGGTCAAAAATCCAAAAAAACATACTAGCGATTTTTTTTAATAAAATTTGACGACGCCACTGGATTTGTGATGCTTTCAAATGGGTGTGACCAAAATTTCACGATGAAATTATTTTTTTCAACAGAAATATGGCATAAGTAAAATTAATATCACTTTATCAAAATATTTCGAATAGTCGTCATATAAATCACAATCTTGTTAAAAACATTGTTTAAAATGCTCTTTCAGGTCGTAAGCAGTCGAGTTTGTAAACAGCAGTTATTCAAAATGGCGTCAAATTATGTTTCTTCCAAACGTAACTCCATAGTATAGGAGATAGTTATGTCCATCAGAACACTGCAGTTTTTTGCCAAAGAAATTAAATATACATCTTTACATCAAATAGTAATCAATATTCAATAATAATCAATAATAACCAATATTGATAACATAAAGGAACTACAACAAAAGAATGGATTGAAATGAGAGTGCCTACACATTAATTTTCGTACTTTTCAACCAAATCCCGATTTAATTCGATACATTTATTCTACCATTTTCTAATGCTAACTAACCATAAGGTTCGATCAACATTCGATCATTGGTTTGGGGTAATATCTGTGTAACCCTGTCTTATTCTTTCACGCAGTTCCTCTTTGGTGGTTGACAGTTATTCCAATTATCAATCTTGGTTTCATTCAAACATGCTTGGGATACCACATTTCAAAAATATTATTTTAATTAGGAGGCTTTGTAACTTTAGTTGCTATAGAGATGACAAGTCATCAGAACAATAGACGAAAAGACACAAATTTGTCAGTGTTAATAGTGAAGTTTATAACTCCTCAAGTACCTACACTAATAAAGAAGTATGGCTGATAATTTGACTTTGCAGGAGAAAATTGAAATAGCAAGACTCCGTGGTAACAACGACAGATCCGAAAGGGAAGTATTTAAAATTTTCAATAACATGCATCCGGAGCGTAGAAATATTAGCAGAGCTACAGTTGGCCGAATAAACCAAATTTTCAATCAGTATAGAGTTGTTTGTAAACATATTCTGAAGAAAAGTAATATTGTACAAAGACAGAGACGAAATAATTCTGAATGAATTCGAAATTATTTTACTAATAATCCGAAAACAAGTGTGAAAATTGCAAGTTTGGACATTAACTTACCGCGTGAAACAATAAGGAGAAATCTTAGGAAACATAATAAGATGAAGCCTCTTAAACCAAAGTTTCTCCACACCTTAGAAGAAGACGATAATGAAAAGAGGATGGAGTATAGTTTATTGGCTCAAGGAGAATATCTAAATAACAGGAATTTTCTGAAAAAAATGTTGTTCAGTGACGAGGCAACATTCACAACCAATGGAACAGTTAATTCTCAAAATACGAGGAACTGGACGGAAGAAAATCCATATTGGATAATAAATTGCAGAAGACAGTACTCACAAAAAATAAATGTTTGGTGTGGAATATTACATACCAAAATAATTGGCCCTTTTTTTTAAAGCAATTTGAATAATCAAAATTTTTTGAATTTTTTGAAAAACGAATTTTCTCCCCAGAAGAGACAAACACCTGTAGGCGGCGCCACCTACAATTAAGGGCCAACCTAAGATCAAATTCAAATTTCTCATATTAAAAAATCCCCAAATACCAATTTTTGTCCAAATTTCGACATTATTTTAAAAATTATTTTCGAAAAACCAAAATAAAAATAAATGTTTATCACCTTGTATATCAAAGATGAAGGCCTTGCGGACCCATGCTTATATGAACTTTTTACCTTATAAATAACTGAGGAA
The DNA here is from genome assembly GCA_018342105.1 of Gonioctena quinquepunctata. Lineage (NCBI taxonomy): Eukaryota > Metazoa > Arthropoda > Insecta > Coleoptera > Chrysomelidae > Gonioctena > Gonioctena quinquepunctata. Next base: position 129,355 of record JAFIRS010000737.1, on the reverse strand, counting down.
TCGTCCTGTAAAATATCGGACACTTATTACATAACACCCTGCATATATATTTATGGTTGTGAAAAAATGTGGTTTTATTGTTATATCTCCGGTTCCCATTATTGTGGTAGAATAAAACAGTTTTTAAGTCTAATCATAAGCTTCCAAACAAAAAAAGGTTAATCGAAATCAGTCCAGTCGTTTTTGCGTGATGCTCGAACAAACAGACAATTCCAATTTTATAATAGTATAGACAATACAGTACTATGTCTTGTGTTCTTACAACTGATTTTTTGCTAATTGTGATTCGATAAGTGCCTCAAAGCTGTGTTGACTGTGTCTACTGGTTTACCAGTTTGGATATAACGAGTTTCGTTTGTTTTCAACACTTTGAAATTGAATACATTTACCACACAATCCACATTGTTTAAATGTTTATTGCATCCGGCAATTGCGTTAACTTGCAGTTTTGAGCAGGACAGCTGAGGTTAGGCGACGGACGCTTCCCAAAATTTTGTCGAATTTGACAAAGAACAAAACATGTTTTAATGTTTTTTTTCGCATTTTTACGCACTGTAATTTATGAAATGGCATTCACTGGTTTGCAAGAGCTCAGATTACGTACACCCTATATATATATTTATATATGTATATATATATATATGTATATATATATATATATATATATATATATATATATATATATATATATATATATATATATATATATACCGGGTGAGTCTGAGAGATGGGGCACCCCTATTTTTGAGAGAAATAATCCGATTCAAACCACGAAAATTCAGGGGGCTATTGAACAACTAAAATGTGATTTTTTGAGATGAAAATTAATTTTGTAGCACTTCCGGATTCGCCGGAAATGATCTGAGTATTAGTTTTTCAAATGGAACACCTTGTACATTTTCACATTTTTGAAATCTAGAGCAAATTCTAAACATGATGAGCTAAATTTTTTATTATTTTTTATTTTTTTTCAAAATTTTTTTTTTCAAGGATGATGATTTCTCACATGTTGAATGTTCCTCTCCGATGCCATGTTGTCTGAGAAAATGAAATTAGCATTTTAATTACAATACTTTGCCACCAGCCGCTGTTTGAATGTGGAAAAATCACTTTTTTTCGATTATCTCATGTTTTTTAAATGGCATCTCTATGGGACATTCTCTGCAACAGATTGTTTCGAAAGAAAGGAATCGAATGATACCAAAATTTTGAATATCTGTCGATTATTTTCAGATTTATCACTATTACAAAAAATGTACCAAAAAGTATTGTGGCCGCTGGACTAATAAAAATCCCAAATAATTACATTATTTGAAATTTCACTTACTATAGCAATAAGAATAGTTGGCAAATTTGATGTATGTATTTCTAATAGATGCATACTCCAGAAAAATGTAATGAAAATTCTGGTTTGCTACCAGCAGATATTTCATTACGTCTATAATTCACATTTTGAAAGTAATTCGTCTTCAAAAAGACTAATTACTATTATTCCCATGATGGACCCATTATGGTTGATAGGAACACAGAAATTACACTATCCATTTTCACAGATTCTGAAAGTGTTTAATAGTTTAATCTGTTTCAATAAAGGAATGTGTTTCCATCGTCAACTCCAAATTTTGTCAAAGTCGCCTTTGGACAAAAAAATAAATGAATATCTGCTGTCAAATAAGTATCAATACGAAATAACTGTTATCTCAGTCCAATCATTATAACTGTGTCATGGATAAATTTAGCCAAAATGAAAAAATGTACATGCTTTTAATTTACGGTGAGTGTCTGAAGAATTCTACGGCTGCATCAAATTTATTCAGACGGAGGTTTCCTGGTAGAAGACATCCGTGTAGGACATACTTCGTGAAACTTGAACGTCAGTTGAGACAAGAGCCAAACAACCGACTTATTCGAAATGTAAATGTAATGGTCAGCGAAGATAAAGAGATAGACGTTCTAGGATATGTAGAGGTAAATCCGACTTCTTTAACACGAGAATTAGCTAATGAATGTGACGCAAGTCAATCGACTGTACAGAGAATTTTGAAAAACCATAAGTTTCGCTCGTATAAATATCCGATACATCAAAGGCTTTATGGTGGAGACGATGAAAGAAGACTTGAATACTGTCGATGGTTTCTTCATAATGTTCGCGAAAATCTTCAATTTCCTTTGAGAATTTTATACTCAGATGAAACAAGATTCACCAATAGAGGGCTCTTCAATAGGAATAATACTCGATATTGGGCACAGCAGAATACAAGGCTTTTACAGCAAGGTAATCCTCAAGAAAGGTTCGGATTTAACTGTTGGATGGGTATACTTGGAGATCGATTCATTGGGCCAATTTTTTTTGATGGATCACTTACTGGAGCGAGGTACCTAACGTTTCTTCGGGATGCTATCGAGCCAATCATTGACGACCTTCCATTGGTTCTGCAAAATTTCTATTTTCAACAGGACGGTGCACCCCCTTATAATCATGGAATGGTAATCAATTACCTGAATAATGCTTACAGAAATGAACTAATTTCTACACATGGTCCCATCAGATGGCCACCTAGGTCACCAGACTTAACCCCCTTAGACTATTATTTATGGGGAACAATAAAAATGATGTATATGCAACTTCTAGTGAGACACGCGAGGAACTGCAACAAAAAGTCATCACAGCTTTCAATAATATCAGCCCAGCAGAGTTAACTAGAGCAGTTCGAGCAGCAGTCAGAAGGGTGCAATTATGCATGGAACATAATGGACAACATTTTGGGCAATTTTTATAGTAAGAGTATTAGAGCATTGTGCTACGTATTTGTTGTTTTCAAAAATTTATAATAAATGTTGATAATCCTCAAAATCACGTATTCAAATTCAAAATAATAAATTTAACGTATGATAATTTTCAATGTTGAAAATCGTTATGAGACAATTGAGTAGAAGTGATATTTAAAAATTTCCATCATTTTGGTGTTGTTTAGTCCAGCGGCTGCACTATTTTGTGGTACATTTTTTTATAATAGTGATAACTCTGAAAATAATCGACAGATATTCAAAACTTTGGTATCATTCGATTCCTTTCCTTCGAAACCATCTGTTGCAGAGAGTGTCCCATAGAGATGCCATCTAAAAAACATGGGATAATCGAAAAAAAGTGATTTTGTCACATTCAAACAGCGGCTGGTGGCAAAGTATTGTAATTAAAATGCTAACTTCATTTTCTCGAACAACATGGCATCGGAGAGGAACGTTCAAAATGTAAAAAATCATCATCCTTAAAAAACATTTTTTTTGAAAAAAAATAAAATAAAATAAAATAAAAAAGTAATGAAAAATTTAGCTTGTCATGTTCAGAATTTGCTCTAGATTTCAAAATAGTGAAAATGTACAAGGTGTTCCATTTGGAAAACTAATACTCAGATCATTTCTGTGTGAGTGTGAGTGCACAGGGTGTAATCTGACCTCTTGCACAACCGCTAACAGTTGATAGCCCATCAAAAAATAAAAAAAGTTTTTTTGAAATATTTACGATAAGTGCTCAACAAGCCAGAAAAAAATATATACAAAATATATTTTCCCCACCAAAACTGATCCGCTATTCCGCGGTTCCCAAAGTTCAGATGAATTTTACAAAAAAAAAATAACCTCTCCAATTCGTTATAAAATGGCATTATACACCCGTCAACAAGTTGGATTACATCCTGTATATATGAATATATATGGAAAAGATAGTAAATATGTTATATATTCAGTGGCATATCTATAAATGGAATTTGTATTCTCGGATTTGATATTAAAAATTAACGCTCACCGCTCTCTTCCATTTTTCCGGAGGTTCCAATAATGGGATAAGCTTTGGGACCAGGCAAACGACCTATTTTTTCCCATATATATTTATTCCTGGTTCGCTTCCTTTGCAGATAAATATAAACACTAATTATTGAAATTAAAATAACTATGTAAATAATATCTCTTGTCAACATATTTATAGCACTCTGATCGGAGTGTGGATCGTTTCTGAACTTGTTTTGAACAATTACCGATAAAGTTTTACAGACACGCTGCGGTGACTTCCGGAATTACTTTTCCAACAACAATTACCAATGGAAAACAAAAATCAATTACTGCTCAAGGTTGTTTGAATATGGATTTTTTAGTATGCGTGAATAATAACGTCAACGTTATAAGTTTTGCAGTTTTCCCGAAGATTCCCCTCCAAAATGTTCACGTACATGATTTTTGAGTTCTGGCAGTGAATATATATAAAAATCTAAAATACGGGAACTATTACAACTACTGTGATAGACTTTTGAACGCTTTACTGTTCTGGCACAATTTGTCAATAATAACCTCGGAAGTAATATCAATCATTATATCAGATTTGCACGCCATAAGTAGAGAGGCTTCCGAAGTTTTAACACACCATAGAGGATTTTCCCAGTAGTAGAAATTACGTGTTTAAAAGCAATGGCCCTTTCAACAACTTTGTTGTATTTGACATATCTCAAAAAATTTGCACATTGGTCATGAGAAGAAATGTCCATTGTGGTACCCATTGTTATGGAATATATTTTTGCTTGGCAAACTTCTTCTGATACAATTTTAAGCATTTCACAGTTTTATTGCAAAACAGATACCTATTGAACTCCCTCAACCTTTACTTCTATCAGCACTTTTTTCAAGTTTGCTTCTTCTGACAGCTTCCTTGACATGCTTATCCGAGATGCCATCGTATCTGGCTACTAAAAGAACAATATTCAAGAAGTTCCCATGATTTTCAGTGACCATGAGCCGTTCGTTTATATGACCACGAAAAGGTAACATTTGCTTTCTCATCATTTTAATTACTTCAATTATTGTGACCAGTGCCGCTCTTCGGTCCATAACTTCGTGTCGATAAGGGAAACATTCTCAATTGAATATACAATTGAGAATGTTTCCCTTTTCAACATGAATACCCTACAAGAGGTTATCTTGAACGATGGAAGATAGTGACTAAAGTTTATCTTTCAGTCGCAGATGATTCCGCATCTGATTTTATGAACATCCTGTTCTTATTTTCAAAGAAATCAATCCTGTCGATGTTTCGCTTGAACATTTCGATTAATAAAGTTTTTTGTTTAACAGCATTATAATGACTTCGAGAATTTTGGTCCGCTATTCGCTGGTATACCGTATAAATCCGTTCACAAATGTTGATTTAAAATAACTACCAAATACAAGGCAAACAGTATAATATAAACTCTTATTTTTTTTTACTCAACTATTTTCTATTTTCATTTGATTCTGGATCACCATTACGACAAAATGCTTTGCAATAATCAAAAGGTAAAGGATCGTCGGTGTCCATTTTCTTAGGTTGAAATGGATGTCTAGAGAAAACATCCAATATTTCACTATCCTTCGGTTTAACAAAAATCCTAAAAAATAATTTAACAGACAGACAACCTGCACTATCAACCTCGGATTGAATCCCCCTGAAGTGACATTTTTCAACCCAATTAAAACGAAATCAACTAGTACCCTACAAACCACATCTACACAACACACCAAATGTTATCATAATCTTGAGTACTTATTAAAATTAAAACACTAAGAAGTGACCAAAAAAGTTATTTAGAAGTGTTAAAAAAAATGGTAAATATTGCTTTGCTTTAACACAAGAGTCTATAGAACAGAAACCAATTCTACTTTGGCTCCCGGCTTTCGAGTCTGCGCCTGATAAAATCATTGGAACTTTTTAATTTACAAACAGCAATATCAGCAGAAGCCAATGACGGAGAAGATTGGCCTTCTTGATCCAAATTTGTTTCCGCTCCTTTGTTACTTTTCCACAAATTACTTGATTTAACGATGCTGCGCACTGTAGTTTTTTCTGCTTTCGAAGTTTGCGTTTTTCATCCTCGAAAAGTTCTTATCTTTTCATGGTTAAATTTTACGAATTCTAAATGCATAAAAAAGTACATGACACGAGACACGAAGATGTTAACATGCACGTAGTAGTATGTAGCATGTAGAGATGAGATAAAATACTGGAGCATTGTTGCCTTAAAGCAAAAGCACTCCACATCTGCATAAAAAATCCCTAACGCTAAAGAGTTCTGAATTTTTAACAATGCTTAAGTGTCGTGTAATTGCTAGGCAACAATGCTTTCGTATATTATACAGGGTGTTTCATAATTGAATGCTGATCCTAAAGGCCGATTTTTAACCGACGAAACCAAAAAGGAGGAGGTTCTCTATTCGACCCGTATATTTTATGTTTTTCCATCATATTTTTTTATGTATGATCACGCATAACTTTTTACTGAGGCGTCCGATTCCGATAATTCACCCCTAAGTGTAGCAAAATGAAGGATATTGATCACTCACCCTCTGAATTCTGGTCCGTTAACCGATTCTATCAGACATAATTCTTCGATTTGGATGATTCTTTTTTTAATAGATAGGGTATACCTCATATTTGGATTTCGAATGAAATTATCTACCCTTACGTGTGGAAAAATAGGGGATAATTGATTTTTCACTTGTGAACATTGGCACACACTTACGTAGTTGACAATGACAGATCGCTACTGACATTATTCTTGTTCCGTCAAAATCAGTATATTTTATGAAAGGATGGAATGATATACAAAGTAATGAAATAAACTAACCAGAACAACGAAAATAATTTATATTACAACAAATAGTAAAAGTAGATAATCATATTATTTAACTGGTAATAGTTGGAGTAAGGTGGGTAAGTAAGTATTTTGGAAGTAATCAAAAAACAAGTAGGTAGTAATTGGTAGATTTTAGCCACAAAAAATTGAAAAATAAAAACTTTTTAACAAAAAATTAAACCGACGAAATACGGAACTGAAAAGTAAAAAAAAAACTTTTAACAAAAAATTAAACCGACGAAAAAATCAACTGAAAAGCAAAAAATAAAATAAACCTTCCTAGTCTAAATGATAATTGAGCTCCCAAACTAATGTAAGTAACTGATTTTGAGTCGGCGCCAAACAAACTAGCAATTGAATTAGGTGAAGCGTAAAATGATGGCAGCGAGATGCACGGCTGCGTTTTGATGACTTCTTTCATAGATAATGATCTTCGATAATTGTTTGTTTGGCGCCGACTCAAAATCAGTTACATACATTAGTTTAGGAGCTCAATTATCATTTAGAATAAGAAGGTTTATTTTATTTTTTGCTTTTCAGTTGATTTTTTCGTCGGTTTAATTTTTTGTTAAAAAGTTTTAGGTAAGGAAAATTCTTCATATGAACATAGGTCCGCAATCGCTTTATTTCTGAGATACAGGATGTTGAAATTTAACAAAAAAATCAGTTCTGCCCCAATATCTCTGAAACAGCTTTGACTTTTTTTTTCAATTCTGATACATGCAGAGTACGCATAAAAATAATTTTTTTCCATGATAAAGGATTTCTTAATTTTCATCAGTGGCGTCCCTGTTAACATGCCCTATCATATTTTGGATCAAAATAATGATACGCCACTGTCTTTTTTTCAAATAAATATTATTTTTATAATTGTCTTTTATCTTCTCATAAAATAGGTTTCTTGCCTTTTTTTCGTCCGGTGGCCGGTTTTCGATTTAGAAAATAAAATACATTCAGTTGCTCGTCCCTATTCGATTTTTTTTCTCATTCTTAATTTCACAATTGTGGTAACCAAAGGATCTAGGCAAGATTTTTATAATTTTATGGTAACTATTATTCAGTTTTTGTTATGAATACGCATAAAAATATTTTATTTTATTTTTAAAAACATAACTATTATGAACAAAAAATACCGAAATCAAATTAACTGTTCAAAATGTCCGCCTCCTGCAAGTATGCACGCTTCAGCCCTCCTGGTCATTGACTCGCGTACTCTTTGGAAAATTCCTGGAGTATTCCTTATTGCTTCACAGGAAACTATTACGCGGTTTCGCAATTCTTCCTCAGTTCGAATTGATTAACTGTACACCAAAGTCTTAAGATGTCCCCAAAGAAAATAATCAAAACTGTTTAAGTCTGGGGATCTAGCTGGCCATGACTCTGTGCCCCCACGACCTATCCAGCGATTATGAAAGTTTTGGTTTAAATATTCGCGTGCGAGAGCACTAAAATGAGTAGGTGCATAAACCACATGCGATTTCGCATTGAAATAGACAACAGAATTGGCAAATTATCTTCAAGAAATCGGCAATAATTATGTCCATTTAATCTGCGTAGTAAAGAAAGGTCCAATTAGGTAATCTCCAATAATTCCAGCCCAGATATTTAATGAGAACTGCTCCTGTTGATGAGATTCCACGATACCTTGCGGATTTTCCTCGGCCCAAAAATGATTATTATAAAAAGTTTTGATCTTTTTTTAGTAAAACCAGCTTCGTCCGTGAATAGAATTTCCCTGTCAAATAAAGGATTTTCGGTAACTTTTTGGACAAACCATTGGCAGAAATTCACTCGTAATGGAAAGTCTCGAGGAAGTAGATCCTGAACTCGTTGAATGTGATAGGAATATAATAAATGATCATAAAGAACCCTCCATACTAGAATATGGGCGAAATTCAAATTATTGGCAACTTGCCTCGTACTTATTTCAGGATTTTCGTCAACTGAATTTAAAACAGCTACCTCAATTGCTGGAGTTCTTGCAGTCCGATGTGCTCCTTTCAAGTGATGATTTGGCTAAAAACTTCCTGTTTCACATAACCTTCTGTGGGTGCTTGAAATCGTTCGAGCCTGGCTTCATATGCGTTCCCGTCAGCAAGCCCATACAAGTAATGCATTTCTGCTAATTCGGTATTTGTAAAATTTACCATGTTTTTCATTAATAAACAAGTTTTTATTACGTAAATAATATCACGTATCTAGCTAAAGAAGTGTCAAAATTCTTTATGTTGAAAACAACGAAATGTGTTCTTAGCATACTAGATGTTTCTAGCCCAGAAGATAATCCTACACTCTTCAACGGCTGATTTCGCATAGGGACAAGCAAATGAATACATTTTATTTTCCAACTCATAAACTAACTTTCGTAATAAAAATTTTCGGGGTGCCCGATGATGAAGAATATTCTACCGTCGCCGATTAACCTATGTGGTTGACTGACTATACAGTCAACTGACAACTTTTGAACGATTTGTTGTAGAACAATAAAAAAAAAAACATATTGAATGATATCACCGATACTACTTTTTGATATGAAAGACATTATGATTGCCCGTTAAATGGCGCAGGGGGGCACATCAACTTAAAAATTTAAAATAGCGTGGGGGTCAACTTCATGTCCCGTACACAGCTTTGCCGATGATAGTACCCTCCATACCGCTTTCTGTTCCAGGGCCCCTATATCAGCCCGTGAAACCAGAAATGAACGAGGAAGAAATGTTAACAATATAAATATGGACTTAGCAACAATTCTCGAATGGGGATCCAATAACTTGGTAGAATTCAATGCAAACAAAACACAAGCATGTCTTTTCTCTAGAAAAGCCGATCTCACTGTGCCTAACATAACTTTGTCAGGAGTAACAACCATACCACTGAAGTCATCCATATCGATGCTTGGTATTACTATCAGCAATAACCTTTCCTGGGAAAATCACGTGAGGTCCATTGCCAAAAGTGCATCCCAAAAACTTGGTTTTTTGTTTCGTGCCAAGAGCTATTTCACCTCCAGTCAGCTGCTTATGATCTATAAGGCACAGATCCGACCTGTCCTGGAATACTGTTCCCATATTTGGAGTGCGGCACCTAAACATATCCTGAAGCTATTGGATTCTGTCCAAAAAAGGGCAATTCGTCTCGTCGGTGATGCCTCGCTCACAAACTCGCTCACTTGTCTGAAACACCGTAGAAAAGTTGGCGATTTGTCTCTATTTTATAGATATTTTCATGGGCGATGCTCTTCTGAAATATCAACAATCGTTCCTCCTTTGGCAGTCTCTTCGAGATTAACCCGTCAAGTTCAGTCTTCACACCCCTTCGTGGTCACTTTGGAGACCTGCAGAACATCACTTTCCAAAGACTCATTCATCCAACGAACTGCGAGGCTTTGGAACTCATTGCCTAGGGAGGTGTTCCCCGAGGCATACAACCTCCAGAAATTTAAGAAGAACACCAACTCCTACCTTCTTTCCCTTGGTTCCCACGATGTTCTCTGAACATTACAGGATATCCCTTTTCGTGGGAACCAGAACATAAAAAAAAAAAAAAATGTGGAACATCGTTGAAAAGATAAATCAATTCTCTTTTCAACAATCTAGTTTTTTTTTCCATTTCGTTAATACGTTTTTTCACAATATGCATTTGGAATGTCAAGTATAACAAAATTTAAAATGCACTTTGTGAAAAAAAGAAATTACAAAATTCAAAAAAATTAGATGGTTGAAAAGAGAATTGAATTATCTTTTCAACGATGTGCCACTTGACCCCTTATGCAATTTGAAATTTTTAAGTTGATGTCCCCCCCCACGCCATCTATTGAGCAATCACAATGTCTTCTATTTCAAAGAGTAGAATCGGCGATATCATTCGAAATAGTTTTGTTCCCGTAGTTCTATGTCGAAGCGTTCAAAAGTTAACAGTGAGGGGAGAAGGAGGGAAGGCTATAAAAAGCCGCACTCGCAATTGTGATTCCGTAGAAAACCATAGTTAAAAGAAAAATTCAATTACCTTTCCAACGATGTGCAAATCGATCTCTATGCCCTTCGAAATTTTCAAGTTGATATGCCTCCAGCGCCCGCTGTCAAGTAATTGTAAAGTATCTTCTCTCAAAAAGTAGGACCGGTAATAACATTCCATAAATTTCATGTCTCATTGTTTCACATCAAACCGTTCAAAAGTTATTGAGGTAACGGTACCATTCAGATCCGCACTTATATTTGACATTTCAAATGCATATTATGAAAAAAACTTTTCAACAAAAATTAAACCGGCGAAAAAATCAACTGAAAAGCAAGAAATAAAATAAACCTTCCTAGTCTAAATGATAACTGAGCTCCTAAACTAATGTGAGTAACTGATTTTGAGTCGGCGCCAAACAAACAATTCTTTGTTTGGCGCCGACTCAAAATCAGTTACTCAAATTAGTTTAGGAGCTCAATTATCATTTAGACTGAGGTTTATTTTATTTTTTGATTTTCAGTTGATTTTTTCGTCGGTTTAATTTGTTGTTAAAAAGTTTTTATTTTTCAATTTTTTGTTGCTGAAATCAACTAATTACTACCTACTTAATTTTTTATTACTTCCAAAATACTTACTTACCTAGCTTACTTCAACTATTAACTATTAAATAATATGATTTTCTATTTTAACTATTTATTGTTATATAAAATAAATTAATTTTGAAAGTTCTGGTTGGTTAATTTCATCACTTTGTATATAATTCCATCCTTTCATAGAATATAATCATTTTGACGGATGTAGGAGGGTCTGTCAATGTCAACTACATATGTGTGCCAAAGTTCACAAGCGAAAAATCAATCATCCCCTATTTTCTACCCATAGGGGTGGATCATTCCATTCCAAATCAAAATATGATCAACTATGAGGTATACCCTTTCTAATAAAAAAAGAATCATCAAAATCGGAAAACCCACTACAAAGTTATGTCTGATAGAATCGGTTAACGGACCAAAATTCAGAGGGTGAACGATCAATATCCTTCACTTTGCTACCCTTAGGGATGGATTTTGTTGTTCAAATTGAAATGGGACCAACTTCGAAGTACACCCTATCCAATGAAAAAAGACTTATCGGAATCGAACCGCTTTGTGAAAAGTTGTGCGTGATCATACATAAAAAAAATATACGCTTCGAATAGAGAACCTCCTCCTTTTTGGTTTCGTCGGTTAAAAAGACTTATCGGAATCGAACCGCTTTGTGGTCGGACTTTTAACAAAAATTGAGTCATGAAAGAAAATAAAATATACCTTTCTTAGTCTAAATGATAATTGAGCTCCTAAACTAATGTTAGTAACTGATTTTGAGTCGGCGCCAAACAAACAATTATCGAAGATCATTATCTATGAGAGAAGTCATCAAAACGCAGCCGTGCATCTCGCTGCCATCATTTTACGCTTCACCTAATTCAATTGCTAGTTTGTTTGGCGCCGACTCAAAATCAGTTACTTACATTAGTTTACGAGCTCAATCATCATTTAGACTGAGAAGGTTTATTTTATTTTTTGCTTTTCAGTTGATTTTTTCTTCGGTTTAATTTTTTGTTGAAAAGTTTTTATTTTTCAATTTTTTGTGACTAAAATCTACCAATTACTACCTACTTGTTTTTTTATTACTTCCAAAATACTTACTTACCCACCTTACTTCAACTATTACCAGTTAAATAATATGATTATCTACTTTTACTATTTGTTGTAATATAAATTATTTTTGATATTCTGGTTGGTTTATTTCATTACTCCGTATATCATTCCATCCTCTCATAAAATATACTGATTTTTACGGATGTGGAACAAGAATAATGTTAGTAGCGATCTGTCATTGTCAACTACGTATGTGTGTGCCAATGTTCACTAGTGAAAAATCAATTATCCCCCATTTTTCCACCCGTAAGGGTGGCTAATTCCTTCCGAAATCCAAATATAAGGTATACCCTATCTATTAAAAGAAGAATCATCCAAATCGAAGAACCCAGTACAAAGTTATGCCTGATAGAATCGGTTAACGGACCAGAATTCAGAGGGTGAGTAATCAATATCCTTCATTTTGCTAGAAGAAGAATTATCGGAATCGGACGTATCAGTAAAAAGTTATGCGTGATCATACATAAAAAAAACTATAGAAAAAAAAATATACGGGTCGACTAGAGAACCTCCTCCTTTTTGGTTTCGTCGGTCAAAAAACGTATGAACAAAATTCAAAAAAAAAATTTGAAGGTTGAAAAGAGAATTAAATTATATTTTCAACGATGTGCCTCTTGACCCCCCCATGCTATTTGAAATTTTCAAGTTGATGTGCGCCCCCGCGCCATCTATCGGGCAATCACAATGTCTTTCAGCTCAAAAAGTAGTATCGGTGATGGTGATATCATTCAATACGTTGATTTTTCATTGTTCTACGTCACAGAGTATATCTTTAGTTAATGTCTCAGATGAAAAACCCGGTCCGGGTACCTCGAATTATTATTTGAAGAGATAATATTTTATATACTGATGGAACTTACCACTTCTTATATCGTTAAACTACCACATCAACATTTCCGTATCTTGAGTATGCAATCATTACTACAAGTTCCTGGATGTGGACTTGTAGGAATAAAAACTATTTCGAGTTTAGAGACATGTTTAAAAAAAAAAAAATCCAGTGCACGTCACTGAACACTTCACTTTAAAAAATCACTCACCTTGGTCTATTGTACGTTCTTTTCCCAAGTTTCCTATTATTGGATAGGATTGCGCTCCTGGAATAGGATCAATATGTCTCCAGTGTTGTGCATACCTTTTAATTTTATACAGAATTATTGAGACAACTATCACAGAAATAAATATCGTTATCATGTTTGTAACCAGTTACGGAATGATGATCATTAGCTATTGAATCGAAATGAAATGTTTCGACGTGAATAATTGATCATGAAAACAAACCAGTTCCGTATCAGTTATTATGAAAGACCATTGGGAAGAGATTTTTGGAAATTTGAATCTTAAGAGGTTGGAAAACTACCCCCCGAATATTTGATAATTTTTTATTTCTGAACAGTTAATTTAACAAAAAATCGGCAGAGTACGTCATTTTTTTTGTCCTGTCTGAATTTTGCACGCTACCCCATTAGGAAATACGTTATATCTCGAAGAGTAACACTAACAGGATAATGAAATTTTCTATTAGGGCTGCATTCCAGGGTACGGCACTGAAGAAAGATTTTCCAAAATTTTGATCTGAAGAAGTGGAAACTGCGCCTTGAATACTCGAACAATTGTTTACTACAAAACTGTTAATTGTAAAAATGGCAAAATTCGTGATTTTTTCAATTGTGACTTTTCTTTCATGTGTGAATTTCGCACCCGGACATTAAAAAGTACCCCTATTATGAAAGAGGTTATATCTCAAAAGTATCGGTAATAGGAGAATGAAATCTTCCAAAATTCAAATCTCAAGAGGTTGAAACTACCCGCTGATTTCTTTTCTCTGAATTCGTGACGTTTTCAATGTGTTTCCTTGGAAATTTCAACTTGAAACTAGAAAAAGTTTTATGTCAATACATAAAGATCCCAAAAGCCTTCAGACCTACGTCATTTTTGCAAAGATGAAATTTGGAGAATATACAGTGCGCGTCAAAATTATGGAACAAATTCGATATTTCGCAAGCCATGTACTTCTGACAAAAATCCTAAAATAGGTCGATTTTTATTTTAAAATGCCGATTTTTTTATGTATATTCTAAAGAGGTTATGTCACTGATTTTGACATGGTGACGTAATCGGTAATTTTTTTAAATTGGAATAGATCTTGTGGTACCTCATCTGAAAGGCCTTCCAATACTGCATTCAATGATAATAATTAATTAGATATTTTTCAACAGGGTGAACAAAAATTAATATTTTATTTCAATAAGAGAATAACTTTATATCCAACAAAATAGGACAGTTAAATAAGATGTTCGAAATGCCATCCACCAGTCTTGACAATAAGCAAATCTACGGACACATTCCTCTTGCACATTGCGAATAATTTCCGGAGTAATTATGTTAATTTCGATCCTAATTCGATTTTTCAACTCTTGTAGATTTTGCGGCCTATCTACATAGACCTTCGATTTCAAATAACTCCATAGGAAAAAATCCAGGGGCTTAAGATCTGGAGATCTTAGGGGCCACTCTATCGGTCCGCGTCTACCAATCCACCTCCTAGGAAAACAGTTATTCAAAAACTCGCGAACATCACGTGCATAGTGCGGGGGTGTACCATCTTGTTGCAACCAAATACTTCCATTTGGTGAGTTAGGATTGTTGGCGTTTGGAAAAATATATTTTTATTATCATTATATTATGATTATGAAATTATTGTATTGTCATCGGTCCTTGATATGTGTGACAAATTCCAGATTATTCGGTAGATTGGAAGTGGGTGAATATTTACTTCCAAGATTTTATTACATTGTGAGTTATTTAGTTACAAGTAAAGATAATAAAAGCGTGTTAAAAAATGCAAAATTTTACTTTTTCGAGCCAAGGCTCTAATCCCTCAGACTGCCCTGGCAGACTAGTGAGTCAGTGCTCTACTACACCAATGGATCCTTTCCAAATATTAATAGTTAGCTATTTCCTAGTCTAAAATGGAAACAAAAGACAATCACAAATTATTGCCATAATAGGCAAGTCAGTGTCAAATAAATGTCAGTTGGTGAAAAGGTTCAAAAAGTAAACTATGGCTACTTGAAGAGAGACCCAACGCATATAAATTTTAATTTTTATTGGATGCGGAGATAGAACCAGAACTCAGCAAGAGGTATGCGACTTGATCAATGCGAAGTATCCAAATAGACCTATCAGTCGTTCGACAGTCAGTAAGATTGAGAAAAAATTTAGAGAAACTGGTCATGTCAAACATATTCCGAATGCTGGACGTCCTAAAATAAAAGAAAACGTGAAACTTGATGTTCTATTGGGTGTAGAGAATAATCCTCACAATACTTCACGACAAATTGTAGCAGACCTTGACATATCCCAAAGTTCTGTATTACGTATTCTAAAAGCAGAAAAGTACCATCCATACAAAGTACAGCTACATCAACAACTCAATGATGATGATCCCGATCGCCGTGTGGAGTTGCAGGATTTGTGTAACCGCAATCCACGTTCCATAAAACAAATTCTGTTTTCCGATGAGGCTACGTTTTGCCTAAATGGTTCAGTAAATCGTCAGAATTGCAGATATTGGAGTAGGGATAATCCTCACTGGATGATGGACAGGCATACTCAATACCCTCAGAAAGTCAATGTTTGGGCAGGGATAATAAACGACAGGATTATTGGCCCGTATTTTTTCGAAGGAAATCTCACAGGGGAGCGTTACTTGGAATTTTTAAGAAATGAACTCATACCTAGCCTTGCCGATATTTTTCCAAACGCCAACAATCCTAACTCACCAAATGAAAGTATTTGGTTGCAACAAGATGGTGCACCCCCGCACTATGCACGTGATGTTCGCGAGTTTTTGAATAACTGTTTTCCTAGGAGGTGGATTGGTATACGCGGACCGATAGAGTGGCCCCCAAGATTTCCAGATCTTACGCCCCTGGATTTTTTCTTGTGGGGTTATTTGAAATCGAAGGTCTATGTAGATAGGCCGCAAAATCTACAAGAGTTGAAAAATCGAATTAGGATCGAAATTAACAGAATAACTCTGGAAGTTATTCGCAATGTGCAAGAGGAATGTGTCCGTAGATTTGCTTATTGTCAAGAGACTGGTGGATGACATTTCGAACATCTTATTTAACTGTTCTATTTTGTTGGATATATAGTTGTTCTCTTATTGAAATAAAATATTAATTTTTGTTCAGCTTGTACAAAAAAAAATCTAATTAATTATTATCATTGAATGCAGTATTGAAAGGCCTTTCAGATGAGGTATCACAAGACATCTATTCCAATTTTAAAAAATTACCGATTACGTCACCATGTCAAAACCAGTGACATAACCTCTTTAGAATATACATAAAAAAATCGGCATTTTAAAATAAAAATCGACCTATTTCAGGATTTTTGTCAAGAGTACATGGCTTGCAAAATATCGAATTTGTTCCATAATTTTGACGCGCACTGTATAGTGTTACGAAACTATGGTTCGTTTATTACAACTCCTGGACAACTAATTATTGTCCTTTTATTTCACTTTGAAACACAACACAATAATACACTATGACAATACAATATTTATTTATAACTCCTAATGCAGTTACTAAATAGACTTCACCTTGAACTACTTTGTTTCTCTGTAAAACAATATTCACACAACTAACTAACTGCATGCCTGTCGTGTCTGAATATATATATATATATATATATATATATATATATATATATATATATATATATATATATATATTTATATATATATATATATATATATTTTATATATATATATATATATATTACTATATATATATATATATATATATATATATATTGGGGAGGTTTTCTTGGGTTTTGGATTCTTTGAAAACAATGTTCTAGTAGTTCGTAGGAGAAGACGTTTCGTCCCTGGCCGGGGACATTTTCAATTCTTTATTTATTTATTTTTTATATAAAAACATACATGGATTGCTGGAAACAAAATATTTTTCTGTAACATACATTGGGAAACAATACACAAACAGGTGACCTACCTTGGCAGAAAGTTCGCTATTTTTTTTAAAAAACTGCGAGTAATGATCGTGGTTTTACCACTGAGGTGTTGTAATTATACAGTTAGGTTTTTTGTTTTTGTGCCTCATTATGTTTTGTGGCTATAGTTATCAAAATCGGATATTTTATTCACTCTTGGAAGGTTTATTTCTCTTGGCTGTGCGTGCGTTCATTGAATGGCTGACAGAGATGTGGTCGGAAATGACGTGTATCTTGTAATGGAGTTCGTGTTTGCTCGTTGATTCGTAGCTAGTATGATGGTTGGGATTTCGAATCGGGGTATTGGTATTAGGGGAAATGGGGGCTAGTTGGTTCTTCATAACAACTGGAATATGATTTTGGTTACTGGTAGTAAATTTTATAGAATATTATGGTACAGTTGACAGGTGGAAAGAAACAATAATAAAAAAATTAGATTTCCACATACCCTTTTTCAAAAGATATGTAGATGACTGCATTATGGCCATCCCTAAGAATAAAACACAAGAAACTCTAAAATTATTCAACTCTTTCCATGAAAAACTCCAATTCACATTAGAAAAGAGAAAACAAAAAATCATTTCCTCATCTAACATTAATTAGGGAAAAAAATTACATTTTAACAGAATGGTACACCAAACCAACCTGGTCAGGAAGGTATCTAAATTTTAATTCATGCCACCATTTCGCCCAAAAAAAAGGAGTAATTATAAATATAACTGATCGAGCCATAATATTAAGCAGCCCCTCCTTACGAAAAAGTGCACTGGAAAAAGTCAGGTCTACACTTACAAACAACAATTATCCAATAAAATTAATTAACAAAATAATCAAACAAAGAACTCATAAATTCTACAACAAAACACAACATCCACGCCCAACAGAAACAAACCCAACTATATTGCAGTCCCCTATATACCAGGTCTTTCAGAAAACATCCAAAGTATCCTCACAAAATACAATATCCAAATCAGTCACAAAGCTAATAATACATTGAAATCCTTATACATACCGTTGAAAAGCAAAACACCAACCATGAAGAAATCTAACTTGATTTACAGCATCCCATGTAACGATTGCCAAAAGTTTTTGGAATTAACTCCTTGAAAACAGGTTAAAAGGGCACAAATACATGAAAAATTCTAATACAGCACTAAATAAACACCTAACTGACAACCATAACCCAAATTTCACCAACACAAAAATCCTAACATACGAAAAAAACTTAGAAACAAGATGCCTAAAAGAAATGATATATATCAAAAGAGAGCCTAATTCCATGAATGATAGAACAGATATAAGAAACCTGAGTCAACTGTACCATAATATTCTATAAAATTTACTACCAGTAACCAAAATCATATTCCAGTTGTTATGAAGAACCAACTAGCCCCCATTTCCCCTAACACCAATACCCTGATTCGAAATCCCAACCATCATACTAGCTACGAATCAATGAGCAAACACGAACTCCATGACAAGATACACGTCATTTCCGACCACATCTCTGTCAGCCATTCAATGAACGCACGCACAGCCAAGAAAAATAAACCTTCCAAGAGTGAATAAAATATCCGATTTTGATAACTATAGCCACAAAACATAATGAGGCACAAAAAGCAAAAACCTAACTGTATAATTACAACACCTCAGTGGTAAAATAGCGAACTTTCTGCCAAGGTAGGTCACCTGTTTGTGTATTGTTTCCCAATGTATGTTACAGAAAAATATTTTGTTTCCAGCAAACCATGTATGTTTTTATATAAAAAAAATAAATAAAGAATTGAAAATGTCCCCGGTCAGGGACGAAACGTCTTCTCCTACGAACTACTAGAACATTGTTTTCAGAGAATCCAAAACCCAAGAAAACCTCTCCAAAAAAAAATATCTCAAAAAGGATTCAAGAATCAAACAAAAAACTTATATATATATATATATATATATATATACATTTTTTTTTCTTCAGTTTCTTGTGCACATATATATTTTCTTCAATTTCTTGGAATAAAGGTCTGATTCAGTCTATTCATATAATTTCTCTCAACTACGTTTCGACATGGTATTTGTCATTTTCAGGTTAAACTAAAATTAAAGATATGGAGTTTGAGACATATTTAACTTAACACAATATTGAAATGAATGCACTAAAATAATTCTTTAACAACATATGGTTCGAAATATAACACGTTATTTAACTCAATATAAAAAAATCTGCGACATTTATGATTATTCACTTACAAATTATATTATGCAAACTTACAAATTATATTATGCCATGCTGCCAAAAAAAATACAGTCCGGCCCATATACTAGAACTCAATATAAACAATCTGGTGTATCTACTTATGAAGAGGGTAAAAATACATGAAAGATAAACAAACCATTCCCAATAACTTCAGTCTCAGTCACAAATCTACAATACCGTTCGTACCATGCGAACGCATAATTGAAATAATTCAAAATTGGTATCTAGGGATTTTCGGGTCGAAGATTATGATTTTTCTGTCGTAAAAATTCAAAAATGCAATATGGCGGCTCTAAAATGGCGGACGAGTTTTGTGATTAGTTATTTAACAGTATAAATATTTAAAAAAATTAAAAAAATAAACGAGAAAAAAACAAGCTTTTATTAGAACTAAAAAGTTGAAAATAAAAATTATAAAAAAAATATTTTTAATGACAAATCTTTTATTTATACTAATGCACTAAAAAGAAAAAATAATGTATTTCATTGTTTGATCTAGGTGAGTAACAGATTCAAAAGCTTGCCGCGGATACAAAATAGGTTATCTTGCGCGGCAAGCTTTTGAATCTGTTACTCACAGAAAAACCTAGATCAAACAATGAAAGAAATTATTTTTTCCTTTTTAGTGCATTTGTATAAATTAAAGCTGGTCTTAATTTTTTTTTATAATTTTTATTTTATCATCAATGTGTCAGAAAATGTTATTCCTGATGGAAATTGGTGCAATGCGAAAAACTTGTATTTGAGTTGTCAATATTCTAAATTTTTTAACGGTGTACAGGGAAGAACAAATAATAGAAATTTTGATCAGAAGTAAACTTCCCTTATTTTCGAGATTATCAAAAAAGTTTATTTCTAAAAGATGTTTAGAATCAAAAATAATGTTTAGATTTGGAATCACAGTCACCTACGTAATAAAACACTTTTTTACCATTTTTTATTACCCTCATAAAGAGTACTAGTATCTCAGATACACCTTAGACGCCTCCCTCATGTTACTATAACAATATTTTAAGGTAGTACCGCCACGAGACAGTTGAATTAGGAAATTTGGCATACGTATTGTTCAACATGTGAACAACACCTCTATAAAATTTTAACAAGTTTCACCATCCCGAACCCGAGATATATATAATTGAAGTTGACATATGGACCATGCATAGGCAAACAGCACATTATTAATTCTACCGTTAGTATTGAAACTAAGAAGTTTATGAAAAACGAGGGGGAGCTAGAGCAGGATATCACAGATATTGTGAAAAAAAATCAAAGTGATGGACCATCTAGTTTGACAGATATAATCGAAACTACTCTCGTTATTCAAAATAGTCCACGGGGAAGCGCACAGCCTAAAGGGGGGTCGTAGAGAAATGCGGATTGTGCCAGGGGACTTTTAATAGAAGGACGGGGGACCATTTGAGGGTCTGAACGCGAAAAAAAAACTCCTTCTCCTAGTTGACCCCATCGATTTCAACGATACCCCTCCCCAATTCCCCCCAAAAAAAAAGTTCAAAAAGAGTACTCCAAAAAAGTCCATTGAAGTTTTATCGAAAAACGATAATTTTTTCCCGTGACGTATGATTTCTAGTGAGGGGGGGAGAGGGGGGCCCGGGTCTGAATTTTTTTTTTTTGCTGCGCTTTTCGGGGACATCAATTTTTTGAGTCGCGACTTTCTATAACAAAGAAATTGTCGATTGGGGGGGCAAGTGCCCCCCTTCAAAAAATTTTTTTTTTCGCGTTTCAAATCGAAAGGTCTTTTGAAATTTTTCGATTCCGTCGAAAATAATTTCCTAATTCAACTTTCTCGTGGCGGAACTACCTCAATACAAAATTTGGTACAATTTGTTGAAAATGGTTTAAATTTCTACTAGTTTTTTTGTCTTTTTTTGTGCAAATTTCATATTTCACTCTGTATGTATGTCGATAATAACTATCAGTATTATTTAATGGAAGAAAATGATTAAATAAATCAATTGATCAATGCTAAATTAAATAATAAAAATCTGCAAGTTTACGATCACTTTAATCATGGTGTTACCTTAAAGGGTAGTCCTAATTTATGTATCAAACATAAAGAAAAACACAATTAACAAAACGTTCAGAAACCTGAATAATCAATCATTGAATCCTTAAATTTCCACATGTCTTCCATCCAACGCCAAGCATTTTATTGTTCTTCCAAAAAAATCTTTATTGCTTTTTTTTAAAAGTTTTGGTATTATATACTGGCACAACAATTTCTAATTCATCCATATTTTGAAGAAAAGTATATTTCTTTCAAAACGTTTATACTTCCAGTATTAACGTGTATCGTACAATATTAGTAATAATTTCATATTTCACATGGGATGAATTACTAAAATCACATTACCTTTGACTTTTTGTCATTTTAAGCAGTGAACTATTTTGCGTTTCTTTACGGGTGTTTACATTGTGGAATTTATTCATTAGAGATTTGCCCGTATAAATTAGATATTTGTTCACAATGCTGAGTGCAAATGACAAAATGGAAATAATTCTCACTCATTGAGAAAATAGAACAAATCGAGAAACAGCAGACATATTTAATCTGCGTCATCCAGAAAATCCGGTATGTCACACAACTGTAGGACGGATTTAACAAACAATTTTGGCCATGGGATCTGTGGAAAACAAATCCAACACAAAACATGCTAAATAGGAAATGGGAACAATGCATTACAACAAAATGTATTATAAGCAGTAACTGAGAATCCGAGAAGTCATCTCGCTGCTGTATCTTCCATAAAACATCAGCACAAAGAATATTATTAAAACATGAATATAGCCCTTACAAACCTAAATTAATGCATACGTTGAAAGAATGAGATTACGCACCGAGATTATATAGAATATAGACAGTTTGCAAAGTATGTGTTGTTTTTTGATGAGGCAAGTTACACCTCAAATGGAGTAGTAAGTTCGCAAAATTGCCGTTGGTGAGCCGACGAAAACCCAAATATCAAAATATAATGCAAGGACCAATATATTCCTTTAAAACAAACGTCTGATGTGGCATTTTCAATAATATATCAATTGGTCCATTCTTTTTCAATTATTGATCAATCCCCACATCAAGAACGAGAACGGTTATGATTCCAGCTTGGCGGAGCATCGTGTCATAGTACGACATTAATTAAAGAATATCTCGATTACAAATTGGACAGTAAATAGATTGGTAGATACTCAATATATCAATGGCCAGCAAGGTCTCCCGATCGCACTCCTTTAGATTTTTTCTATTGAGAAAGAGGTGTATGCTCGAAGACCATTTCAAAATATCGATGAATCAGAAAATATTATTAGGGAGTGTTGTGCCAGTATACCAAAATCTTTGCAAAAAAATGTCAATAAAGAATGTTGTGCACGAACAATAAAATGGTTAGGGATGAAAGAAAGACATGTGGAAATTTAAGGATGTAATGATGGATTATTCAGGTTTCTGGCCGTTTTTGTAATTTGGTTTTTCTTCATGTTTAATTCATAGATTAGGACTACCCTTTAGCCCAATATTTTGCGGGGGGTTAACTTGGCTCGAGTACAGTTCCAAAGTCAACTTTACCAGTAAAACTACTCGCAAAGAATCACCCTGCACCAAAAAAAGCAATTGTACACTATGATGTGCGTAATAAATTACAAACGCGAACTGAGAGATAAAGTTACTGGAATTGTTTCAAGAAAAAATTATTTCAAATATTTACTTAAAAAAATTAACACTCAAAAATTTCCATCAATACCACGTATCCACGTAACTATCAAAATTTTCATTCAAAATAATAATTAATTACATCAAGAATTGGGATCATTGGAAAATTAGTTGACAATTTTTTCTCTCTCAGTGCATCATGCTGAAAGTATACGTTATTCAGTTTTATTAAACAAAATTTAAAACCTACCATCATTCCTAATTTTACCACGCATCTGTGTACGAATGTAGTATAGCAAATATTGTCGTAACCTAACCCAACCTACTGCGGGTAAATAAATCAATTCAGTAATCCTTTCCTTTCAATCTCTTACGTTTATATTTCGAAAAACTTGGATGAAAACACCGAGACCAAACGAAAAGAAAACTGTGTTTTATTCACAAATTCACAGTCACGTCAGTGTCAAGTAATCTACCGGCTCCCAATCCAATCCAAATGTATTTCAAATATTATGTGCTACATTTCTTGCCCAAATTGAAACTAACTATCTACAATATATACAAGTATATGCAATGAGCTTTGATAGTCCGGTCAATTTAGACCAAAAAATGAGAGTGAAGTTACATAAAGTCCCAACAAGCTGAATTTTTGTGAAGTTGTTCAAAACATAATTACAAACAATGTCTAGAAGTTCCCCATCATTCCCCTGTAAGGAAAAAATTTAATTCAAGGTCAAAGGTCAAAAAAATGAGTTTTTCGCGATTTTCAGCAAAACGGTAAGTTTTATCATAAAATTATCTATAAAAAAAGTATCAATACTTTTTTTCTTACGAGCCACCGTTTCTGAGATATAACGATTCTAAAAGTTATAAA
This sequence comes from Gonioctena quinquepunctata, assembly GCA_018342105.1. Lineage (NCBI taxonomy): Eukaryota > Metazoa > Arthropoda > Insecta > Coleoptera > Chrysomelidae > Gonioctena > Gonioctena quinquepunctata. Next base: position 105,234 of record JAFIRS010000737.1, on the reverse strand, counting down.
AGTTGTTATCGTCATAATATGCATGAGTACGCCACGTATATACATCTAGAGTTGTAAAATTATATAATATATATATATATATATATATATATATATATATATATATATATATATATATATATATTAAATGTTTAAATATTTTTCTATCGGTCATTGTAACTTATACTTACAATATAAAATATACATAAGTTTTAACTACAAGAATATCAGGTAAAAAGAAACCCAGTCCCTTAATCTTTAAGCCAGTGTAACTTCGAGACATCTGTCTCTTGTTTCATTGTGTACGTGGCTAGGGTCTTTACCTGCTATAATAAATGAAATACCGTTAGTCTTGAGCGTCACTCTGTAGTGAAAACATGTGTTTATTCTAACCTATATTGTGCTGTTTTGAGTTTTATATTGAAAATGTCTGAATATTGTTTTATTTGTGCTAAACTTTTAACTGAAAGTGAAGTTGTTACTGTTGAACGTGGTATGAAGACATTAATTAATGCAAGTATCGAAAGAGCTGATGATTTTTCGGAATATATCAGAAATCTGTGACAATACATGAAAATTGCCGTAAAAATTATACTCGAAAGTCTTCTATTGCTGCAGCTAATAACGGTGGCTCGTAAGAAAAAAAGTATTGATACTTTTTTTATAGATAATTTTATGATCTACAATTTTTGTCTGAGGTACTTTTATGATAAAACTCACCGTTTTGCTGAAAATCAGCGCTAAATTTTTTATAGAAAAGTCATTTTAGACATATTATCCATTATGCCTTACATGGGGTTATGGAGCTTTTCAGTATTTGGATTTGTTTTTTGAATTCCTTAGAAAAAACAGCTGATGGTTCACATTGACAAAAACAAAAGCTTGACAATTGTGTGGATTGATTTAGTAATAAATAATTGAAATTTTCAAGGAAATCATAACCAAATTTTAATAGAAATAATTCAGCAATTATTGATAAGTTATAAAAAACTCTCCACCCAATTATTCCTATTGAGACAACTAAAAAAAGTATTGAGCATTCCAATATTAATAACTTCCTACCATTCTCTCTTTCACTCGCACCTTAACTATGGTTCTATTCTCTGGGGAAACTCAACACACTCAATTAGAGTATTCAGACTCCAAAAAAAGGCGCTAAGGATCATAGATGGTGCAACCTTCCATGCCCACTGTCAGCCACTATTCAAGATGTTCAGAATTTTACCAATTTCTACTGGTCTATATCTATCAAACTCTACTGGAGATTTTTACTAATATAACTCTGTACTCAACTAATGCTGATGTCCACAACCATGCTACAAGATCATCGAATGAACTCAGAACTCCTAAATTCAAATTGTCCGCCACAGAGCAAAATTCTATAAATGTCAGAATTTTCAATAAATTACCAGCATCTGTAAAATCATTAAATTTCAGCAATTCAAGATATGTGTAAAGAACCATTTACTATTATATTGTTTTTACTCAATAGAGGAATTCCTATCATTTAACCATGAATGCATGTTACTCACCCCAACTACATAACCGTAGCGCAATAAAAATATGTAAAAAAATTTTTTTAAACAATAAAACCCGCTTAAGGGGCATGTCTAATATAATCCATGTTGTGTTGTTCCAAAACTTTTAAACATTTGTGTCAAAACTTTTAAACATTTGTAGTTACATATATATGTAATTCTGTCCTGTTCATTTTATTTGTAATGACTAATTTTATTACTTGTGATCTTAACTATTGTTGGTTTTAATTTTTGTACTTTGACATGCTACAAACATAATTTTATGTAACGTGGTTAAATAAATAAATTCTATTCTATTCTATTCTATTCTAATTCTATTCTTATTGTGAAAAACTTAATTTCTAATTTTCAACCAACACCCAGTGGGATATCCAAAGGGCAGTGAAATATATATTTGAAATAATATCCCGAATATTAAGCTCTACCATTTGCTTTCAGGTCTTTATGCCAAAATTTAAATTTTTTCAGTCCTGTTTCGTGATTTTGTTTTGAGATACATTATTAATAGTTCTAGCTTATCTTGTAAGATGAGATGTTTAATAAACTTCATATTAGTTCTTCACTTGTTTCAATATTCTTCCTCTCTTGCAGTTATATTACTGCAAAGTGTTCTGCTTAATACTTTTGCTGCAGCAACACACACGTGTGTAGTTCATTCCCTTGTATACTATATAATTTAATTATGTGCTCAAGAGGTCTACCAACTTAGGTCATGAATAACGCGAAATGGCTGTTATCTTTCTTTGTACTGTCTATGAAAAATAATCATATGAGAAGTGGAAAAATCTCACCAATTCGATACTGAAAAACATTATGTGGCTCTATATATACTTATTATATTGAATCCATGAAAAAATGTTTTCATCTTATTGATGTAAGATTCACCTTATTTGTTCAGACTAACACAGCAGTTATTATTTATATCCTGTATAGTGACATCAGTTGCTCAGTTGGTGGAACTTTTGTCTGAAGTAGGAATAAGTTTATCTACAAAACCATTAGACCACTAGAAATATTAATTGAATGCAACTATTCTACATTTTTTTAGGTATGACTTGAAGAAATAATTCAATATGAATTTACTAAGTTTGAGTATCCCAATGGGAATTTCTCCCACGAGCTCTCAGAGATATGCTGCCTCAACTTCCCAGCGATTTATACAAATATGTTCGCATATCACAAAAGAGTAACTTATATAAAGTGACTGAAAAAAGGAACATTATTTCCAATTGAAAAATGGGAAAAAAATCTACGATGAAAAATGTAAGTTACTTTTTGTAATATCTAACAGAAAACAACTATTGTGCGAGATCCCTAACTTTTAACCTGAAGAAATCTGATTTACGTTTTGATTCAGATATTTGATTGAAAAACTTTATATCCAATCTTGATTGATAAAGTTTTTTACTCAAATATCAGAATGAAAATGCAAATATTCACTATAGGAATTTTTCAGGTGAAAATTCAGGGATGTTTCACAATATTTATTGTGATACAAATTCTATATATCAGATAATGTCAATGTCCAGCATAGTGGCTGGGAAGTAGTTATTTTCTGTTAGATATTACAAAAAGTAACTTCAATTTTTCATCGTAGATTGATTTCTAATTCTGAAAAAATTTGTTTTCTAATTTTCAATTGAGATCGTTTTTTATTTTTCAATATATAAGAATATCCTGTACAACTCGCAATGCGATCTTTCGAAGACCACGCCAGAAGCACAGCAAGCGACCTCACATAGATCTCAACAAAAGCAGTTGACGTGAATTTCCCAAAGAACTCGCCAAAAGTCTGTAATGCGAAGTTCCCACAGAACTGCCAAAGGCACTGCATGCGATGATCACACAGCTAGCTTTCATGCGAGCTCACAGAAACCTCGACATGAGATGTAAATGATAATTTCCCAAAGTACTCGCCACAAGATTTCGCAGAGATTTCTCTAGAGTGTATTGTTCGAGAATTTCCACGTGGGATATCGCTAAGACCTCTCTGAGAATATCCCGGCGGCGGACATTTGACGGAGATATAGAGTTCTCAGCAACCTCTCAGAGAAGTTACAAAAGGCATCACAATTTCCTGGAAAGAGTTCGCCGAGATATCTTAAGGGCCTCTTTGTGTTGCCTGGGATACAGAGTAAAATATCAAATTTGCACCAAAAAACTAGTAAAAATTCAAACCATTTCAAACAAACAAAATACTATAGTACTGAGACGGTGTGACCCCGGGTCTTGTTAGATTACATAAATTCCTAGATCTTGATGGGTAGGGGGAGTGTTCTTTTCATAAACGAAAAAAAAGAAACTAGCGTTATGAAGTCAACTATGGAAAACATCAGAGCATCGTCTGAGGATGGGATATCATTCAGAAGAAGCACATCCCAAGCAGGTAGTTAGCATCATCATCTGTACTTCCAAGAAAAGGTTTCAGAAGAAAAGAAATTAGCAGAAAGTAAGTAAAACTCCTTCGATGATTTCTTTCCCTCTCCCGCAACTGAAGTTGTGGAATTGTACGACAACTGATAACAAGTCTAAGATTGTATGAAGAGAACAAGGTGAGTATAAATCACTTCATAGGTATAAGGTCCATACACTTCTTAGGTAACGTTGTATGTACTTTCTACGATGCAACTTCAGCACTACGCTGCCATCTCCCAATCACATTTTCCTAACAATTTGTCATCTAGAATTGAAATACACACTCCATTGATGAATCTGAGCTACAAATATCAATCTTAGGAACAGCAAGGACAAATCTGGGAACATTATAGAGATGCGGATATTCAACTCAACTTCAACAATACCCTGTATTGTTCCAATAATATTTCTCTGATGAAATGACTTCCTAAATCATAGAATATACTTCATTCATCAAGCTGATCAATATAATATTAACTTTGCAGGTAGAAAAAACGAATCTTGGAACTTTATAAGCATGTAGGAGTGTCCGTCAACTTCTACGTTACCCTGCAAATGTTCAATAATGTCTATCTATTTATTTCACCCCTCAAATGAAAGAATATACTTTCTCGATAAAGCTGATAGAAAGAATAGTATCTTTAGAGTTAGTAAAACCAAATCTAGGAAATATTAAAACCAAATCTAGGAAATATTATGAACATGTAGGATATTTCAACTTCTACACTACCCTGTCGTCTTCCTAGAATATTTCTCTACTAATCCAATATATCAAATCAAAGAATGCACTTTTCTCATTAAGCTGATATACTTCTTACCCACCTTACTGAGCTTGAGAGTTGAAAATAGAGTTCCAAAGTAAAATTTGTCCTGTAGCTTGAGTTATCAACAAGACGTCAAAGACGAAAGTTTATGGCTAAAATTTGGTAAATGCCGTATTTATTCAGGAGAGAAACCTTGTTCCAATTGTAGAACAGATATCTTAGACCACTTTCATACAAGTTTCAGATTGCAAATCCATTCGGTAAATTCGAAAATTGGCAAATTCCAGTCGGAAAATTGCGAATTCTTAGAAACAAAATGCGTCTCCCTGGATACGATCCTTTTCCTATAAAAGCGAGCACCAAATCGATCAGAAATCACTTCCACTTGGGTCCTGGTCCTGACAACATCTCCTGCTATGGAATTACATTTAGGTATTGGGAAGAAGAGGACGGATCCAAAATGGAATTTACAAGTATAACACAAGTACCTTCGGGAAGTCCAGGTCCGTAACGAATAGAAATGATAACTACTTTCAATTATTCAGAATCTGCAACTAAATTCCTTTATTTGATATTAGCCATTCATTCTCACAACCCAGTCAACTCAGTTAAATTATAGAGTAAGCATTTTTGGCCACGATTAGTCTGTGTCTTACTTATAACATCGAGTGAAATAGAGAAATTTTAGTACAACTGTGAAGTAGTGGAACTGAATATGTTTATCATTGTCTCATTGTTGCTTCTTGCCATAAATAAATCCCGGTTTTACGCAACATTAGTAATACTAAAAAGTGACCGTGGAAAGTAACGGGTTTGTGGGTAGGGGTGCACTCCAAAACATTCATGTCCATCAGCGGACGATGTCCCTGCAAACTTCTTGATGTGGGGCGAGGTAAATCTATTAGTAGACTATTCACACACGTTGTCGGGAGTAAATTCTATAGGAATTTGGGTAAGATATCAGACTAATGAATTTTTAGACAGTCTCACAAATTTGTATTTTGAATACCTTAATAAACAACAGTCTGCCCTCCTGGACCTCAAAGAATATTGTAAAGATAGGAAAATTGAAATTTCATAATTGTTCCTGGTTTGAATCTAGAATACTTAATGGTGGAATATATCTAGGTCATATTAGTCGAAGCCTATCAGTACCACATTGAATCCTCAAGTTATAGATATACATTGGTCTAGAATTGATTTTAGTACTTGACTACGGCTCAACACGACAGTTTAATAGCTAAATTGAGAAATGTTGGAATGAGTATGTTTGTAGTGCTACAATGTTACTCTCTGCTAAGCATGGATCCCGGCTTTACGCCTAAGAACTCTATATAAAAAATAGAACGTACTGTAAAGAATGGGTGCACACAAAACAATCTCGGACCGGTCACTAGTCCTGTGAGTCTAGCAACTCCTTGGTTGCGTGCTGGAAATGTACTATGGTCTTCATTCTCTCAATTGGCGATAATCGATCTATGAATATACCCGTGAAAACACCGGCAAGGTGTTTTGGGCATGAAACAATGTTACAACTACAGATATATTGCGATCACCTTCATATAATCCAATTTTCATCACTTCAGAAACACTTTACATAGCAGTATCTACTCAGATTCGAAACCAGAGACGATTTTTTATAAGCTGAACTCTTATAATTTGCAATAGTATCTTGTGGAAAATGTAAAGCCTTTAATCGTTGAATTGTTTTCAAACAAGTGGAGATTGTAACTCTTGGCTTTGATATATGTATTTATTTAAGTTTGTCTTTTATTTCTCTTCAGCTGAACAGAACTTTGTGTCCTAAAGAACACAAAAAAAACAACATACACAACGTGGGAAAATTGAGGGTCTCTCCTTTCAAGGGTCTCTCTATATAAGGCTGTGTGCCGACAAAAAAAAATGCTATACTAGGCTATCTTCTGAGAGTAGATGGATTGCAGATCCTGCTACCTGAGAAGTGGCACTGACTTCTAGACGATCACAACGAAAAAAAAAAGGTAAAAAAAAAGGTTGAAAAAAAAATTGAACATCGACCAGAAAATTTACCGATCATATAATACCGGGGTGGGTTCGGTTACAGTACAAATAATAAATTGGACCAAATTTTGCATTGAAATATAATTGTAGTTATATGAGGGAGGCTCCTGAGGTGTATACGAGATACTCTTTATGAGACCAGAACCATAAAAAAGGGGAAAAAATTGTTGAGCAGGTTGCTGTGAATTCAAATCCGAATATTGTTTCTGATTCTAAAAAACTTTTCAAAATAAACTTTTTTGATAATGTAGTTTACTCATGGTCGAAATGTCCATTTTTTGTTCTCCCCTGTACACCGTTTGAAAATTTAGAATTTTGACAACTCAACTCAATTTTTATCAAGAATAAAAAAAAATTACCAATGGATAATAAAAAAGTTTCCCATATGGTGCAAACTTTTTGAAACTGACTGTTGATCAATTGTTATTATATTAATTTCAGGACATAATGGTATATTAAAATATTCTGTTTAATTTCATGTTGATTATTTTTTCAAGCTAACACCTTTTTACTATAGAGGAAAGTGACCAAATATGGAATAGTATCCATAATATGGAATACCCCCATTTTTCTCAAATGCAAACTCACACACGCAATAAACAGTGATTTTCTGTCTCTTTCTACTCCCATTTACGCGTACAAGTTGTAGCATGTCAGTCGAGCCAGCCCTTTCGTCGTAGTGACAGTGTTTTGTTTTATCGCTGCCGCATAACTTTCTAAGGTACGTAAAAAATAATTATTTTTCGTACAGAAGGTGCACACAGTATTGTTTTTATAACTTTTAGAGACCCTTTAGATCTTCTTTAGTATGTTTTAGCGGTATTAGATAGTATTACTTTCTGAAATATAAATATGTGAATATCAGTTTGAAATAGTTGGAAAATCCAAATATGGACGGATCACAGTGTCCAATTATGGACTATTCCATAATTTGACAGTGTGACGTATAAGCTGACTTAATGACTTTGTTAATTTTTTTTTTCGGGTTTTATCAGAATGGCGGGCGTCAATTGGAAAACGAAGCGAAAAGAATGGAATTCAGAGCATATGGCAGAAGCTATAAAATTAGTACGAGAAAAAAAAATGGGTTATTTGAAAGCTGCAAAACACTTCGATGTGCCAAGATCTACCTTGTTTCGTTTATGTCAGAAAAACGAATTTTCTCCAGAAGAAGCCGCAGCTACTACACTCGGAAGGAAAACTGTCTTGGGGACAACCCTTGAAAATCTTTTGGTAGACTACATTTTGACGATGGAGAAAAAACAAGAATAAAAAACAGAATGAGAAGAAATCAAAAGGAAAAAAACCAAAAGAAAAGACTAACAGGTCTATTCCGTAACCCATAGCGATGTCGTTATCCAACTATTATCGTTATATTAACGATATTTGTGTCAAATCGTATTCCGTAAAATATAAAGTCGTTACGATATCGGTAGTGAACGACAGAGTCTAACGTTCGCTAACGGGAATAGAATGGGTGCAGTTTGTTAACGACTTGAACTAGTTTTGTGGAAATTGTGGATTTATATTTTGATATGGCAGGTTTAATCAACATTTTAGGTGGAGAATTGTATAGAAGGGAAGTTGTATTGATATTTTTCATATGCAATTCAATGAATTCTGAAGAAAAATAAATAAATTTATTCGTTCGAGAAAGTGTTCATTATTTTCGAGGGTTTCTAAATACAACATATATTGCGTTCTGGTGGATTTCGAAGAACGTTTTCTTTTAACTTTGGTATTTTCCATGATTTTTTAATAAAATCCAAACTACCCCGATCTTCGAATACCTGATCATAGACAAGACTTCTATATTCTATACTGACATTTGATTATGAAATAACAGTTGTTAAGTTAGCAACATTCAGCACGGATCGAAAAATTATCATTAACCATCCTGAAAACATTCATTGGATCTCTTTACTGAAATTGCCAAGGTCATTTCTAGCGACACCTTTTAAGGAATAAGTATTTTTGACATATCGTTCACACGCATCGTTAAGAGCCGGCTACCGACAGTCGTTTGATAACGGATCGTTCAATAACGGCTTTTTACGGAATAGACCTGTAAGCCTATGTCTGATTCAGATGATGAGGAGGTGATGCTGTTTGATACAGACAGCGAACCCGATGCCTTGATAGGATGTACAGCTCCAGACGCTGAAGATTCGGTGTATTTTCTGTGGTATGCTGTTTTCGAATGACACTCATGGGGAAACATGGATCAAGTCAGAGCCGGCCTTAGTGAGCGCGAGGCCTGGGGCCAACTTGTTGCGAGGCCCTTATATATTTTGTTTATTAATAAATTGATATTTTTATTCCTTGAAGAAATTCCTACTCAATGTTCTCATTTATCCACCTTCCCCTTACTACCTCTCGGATGGCGTGCCTACTAAATATATGTTCAAAATATAAAACACATAATTTAAATAAATAATTTATTTGGCGAGAAAAACACTTTTGAATGTTTTGACAATGACAATATAATAATTAATACTAGATAAAATGATATGAGAAAGGTAACAAAATCTAAACGAAACAATATATAATATATTACGTAATATACCTACCAATAATTTGAATTATTTCACTGAGTGAAAATGAAACGTGAAACGTACATGTGAGACTCATGAGATCTTATAAAAAAATCACACGCCTAGCTTTAATTTTCGAAAATTCATCTATAATGGCATCGAACTCCAGCCTCGCACTTATATCAGACTCTATCGATAATGTGGCTAATGAACTTAAACGATCTTGAGACATGGATGTGCGTAAGTAGGTCTTGATTAATTTCAGGCGAAAAAATGACCTTTCCGTACTAGCAACTGTAACAGGAATTGTTAACAGTACCCTATATGCGATGAAAGTATTGGGAAACGGATTTCCCATTTCTTTCAGTCGTGTCAACAAGTAATTGCAGTTAGTGTTTCTGGTGGCAAAACTTCTCTCAAAATTCTCAGTTCGATGAATAGTTCTGCTCCATCTACATCCCGATGTTCCCCACTACTGAGATACAAATCTAAATCAAAAGCATTTTTTCAGATCTTCATCTAATTTGTCGCAATTTTGAAATATATAAAAAACCGAAATGTGTCGGCCCATAATAACGATAATAAATCTGTCTGCGACTACATAAACACCGATGGCTGGTCAGGTTGACGAGAGTCTTATCGATATCTGAAGTCTAGCAACGTCGGGCGTGGTTAGTATTTGAATGGGTGACTACCGGACAAGGAAGTTCCACGTTAAATATCCTAACAACTGTAGCGTAGTATAGTCCATCCAATATCAATTGCAGAAGCTGTTTCTATAGGGAGCAAATAAAAACTCACTTCGCTAACACGAGCGTATATGCGGAGAAACGGAACGAAAAATAATCTGTACTACTTGTATACAGTCTCCGTCGGCACAAAGAGGCCGCTGGTCAACGTGGACTTGAGTGACTGCTGTCTGTTCTACAACCAATTCGTCTGGGCCAATCAAGTCGGACATCAATGCTGGCAGGTGTGTCTATACGATGGGAGGTCATAAATCACGCGTTATATTTGTGTTTTAATAGCTCTGAAAGATTAAAAACCAGTAGCGTCTGTGGTCTTGGTGTGTGCCGATCGAAATACGTTTTAGGATATTAAAATATCTAAATAAAATTGGTTATCTCCGCCACTGCTGCTCACAGGATTTTTCCGCAAGACTTGTTTATGCTTCTGCAATTGATATTGGGAAAACTATAGCATATTCGCAGCTGCAGGCGTCTTATCAATGAGCACAAGATAAGACGATAGATAGGCCCTCCTTCGGAGGGGACGTTAAGATGTCGGTCCCGAGTTCATTTGATGTTGAGCTCGTTAAAGAACCCCACCTCTGAAACAACAGAGGATTCGGCAAAATTTCCGGTTGGGAGGAGTGTGCTCACCGGCGTCGGTGTCTTGGTAGCAGAAATAGGCTGACGTTAAGTAAAAAAAGAAGGAAGGAAGGACTACAAAAACACGTTCACGTTAATATCGTCAATATAGTTATAGTTTTCCCAATATCATGCAGATGCATAAAAAAGTCTTGCGGTGAAATCCTGTGAGCAGCAGTGGCGGAGAAAACTAATTTTATTTAGATATTTTAATATCCTAAAACGTATTTCGATCGGCACACACCAAGACCACATACGCTACTGGTTTTTAATCTTTCAGAGTCACTCAAGTCCACGTTGACCAGCGGCCTCTTTGTGCCGACGGAGACTGTATACAAGTAGTACAGATTATTTTTCGTTCCGATTCTTCGCATATACGCTCGTGTTAGCGAAGTGAGTTTTTATTTGCTCCCTATAGAAACAGCTTCTGCAATTGATATTGGATGGACTATACACGAAATATTCAGTTATTATTGAACGACTGGATCAAATAAAACTCTTTACTCAACATGTGAACGGTTAAACATAAATACGAAACTATGATGTAGAACGCAACTAATGACTAATAACATGTCGTTCTAACACGTGATCATCCTAAATGTAGATAGGCGGGAGAGTGGTAGGGCCTAGAGTACAGTTCCGTACTTAGGAGCTTGGTTCCTTTCTGTTAAAGAAAAGCAGGCGTTGCGAGCATTAACTAGAAATTGAAATTTCTGAAGAGTGCACAAAGAGGCCATTCTTTATCAGAATTTCAGTAGTAGCAGAAAATTCAAAATGTGTAAAAGTTTTTTTAAAATTGTAATCAGTGATTTTATTAACGAAACGAAACCTTCGGTAGCGCGAGGCCTCTAGAGGCGCGAGGCCCGGGGCCGGCGCCCCGCTTGGCCACCCTTAAGGCCGGCTCTGGATCAAGTGCCTCATGTGTGGGCTCTGGGCACATAATGATTGCGCTGGACCAGAGTTTGATACCTGGATTTGCGATTTTTTGTAAATAATTTGTGTTCATTTCTTTATTATACCAAAGTTTTCAAAGAGTCTCTTATAAGTTAAGGTTAATTTTTCATAGTGATTATAGTATTCCATATTTGGGGTACCTATTCCATATATACCTTTATCGTTATTTAGTTTTTGAAAATTTTTCTCACCTCAAACTGAACAAAATAATCTAAAATTGTTAAAAACTTAAGTGCAAATATATGATTGTTAATATTTACCACAAAAAGTATTTTATTTATAAAATTTATGAAAGTTATGCCTGAAAATCAAAACGGTATTCCATATTTGGTCACTTTCCTCTACTATTTTAATAATCGCCAATACTTGTATTGAAACCAGTCCGGTCCTGACTTTTTTGTTAGTGTTTTAAAATTACCTCTATCTCTAGGATAATTTTGAGTGGATTTATATCATTAAGGTCATCGCTTGATACCGACTGATTGTCATTCGTTTTATAAAACAAATTTATAATAAATAACAAATGGTTTGGTGTTGTTCTGGCTTGGAGCAATTAAAAGCCTTCCTACTTATTCATATCCAAGTGTTACATGCCTTTCACATACATACGCTCGGATGCCTTTTACATACGGAACTGGTGGGACCTTACTATAATAAATCTGAGTTATCATGGTATAGGAATTATCCGATAGGAAGGAATACTTTTAGAAAATGGAATAGATTGTCAGCAGAAAAATGTTGGTTGGATACTGAAAAAATAATCACTAATCATTCCGGTCGAGCTGATCAAAATTAGTGGTCACAGTAGTGTATCGCCCTGTCCAAAATAGAATCAAATATTTCCGCCCTGGAGTCCCGCGGTTTTTCGTATTCTTTTTCCATGAACCACATTCGGTACGTTGGACTCTACAAAATGATTGTGTTCCTCAAATCCGATTAGTCATATGTATGCCATGCTATAACCTCTAACTAGTCTTGACCTGTCAAGTTAAGAGTTTAGTCTATTACCTGGGTTTCATTTTATGTATGTATGAATAGGGATCAATAATAATTCTATTTTTTTTATTGGTGCCCCTTTTTACCCATTTAAAGCACGCCTCAGCGTGTTTAAATCGAACTTTAAAAAACGCGCGTTTTTTAAAGGTAACCATGACAACATCAACAAATCGAGAAACGTGAAGTCTAAATGACAAATTTTTGATTATTGATCTGACAGGAGTACCTTGTAACGTCAAATAATATATTACTCACAATTCGTTCATTTATATGTGCTCCTCCATCCATTTGATGAACTTTTCATATTCTTTTTTATATATATCACTGGATTTTCGCGGTATTAACCGTGATTCTGCCTCACTATTCAAAAAATCGATATTAGAATCATTCATTTTTGAGCTCTGGTGACAACAAATATTGATCTTTGGTAACAAATTGCAAATGAATGTTTTTCTCATTTCCATGACAACGAAAGGTATACTGATGTCACATCACGAATTCAACCTTCTTGCATTATTAGTTCTTATTTCTATTTTTTGTAGTAATAATACCAGTATATATGATTTCAAAGTGCACCAATAAAAAAATATAACGTAAAGTATTCGTGGATAACTGGTCTTAAAAACACTTGCTCTATTTCGAGCACTCCGGCTGCGCCGTCGTGCTCGAAAAATCGCGCGTGTTTTAAAGCCCTTTTTATCCACTTATACTTTAATATACTATATCTGATGGCATAATGACAACGTTGTCACTCAATTTTGATGACATAAGGAAGCTCATTATGGTACTTAGTCCCATAATGAATTCATTATGGTACTAAGGGCCGTTTGCACCGACAAGAATAAAGCCAAGCTTTGTGAAAAGCTAAGCTTAAAAGTAAAAAGCAGTTGCACCGTCGATTAAACCGGGTTTATCTTCGTAAAAGCTTGGCTTATATTAAGCCTTGAAATTTGGCGGCTTTATGGCATAAAGCCGAGATTCCTAACCTATCTTTTTATGATTCTTAGATTCAAGGTGAAGTTTGCAATGGAAAATAAAAGGATTCGCAGCCAAAACTTCACAAACCAAGAAAAAAATATTTTATTAAATATAATTTATAAATATAAAGATGTCGAAAATAAAAAAACAGATGGAGTAACTAGCATCGAAAAAAAGAAAATTTGGGATACAATTGCCACTGAATTCAATGCTGCTTGTCCAGATGGAAACTTGAGGGAAGCAACAGTGTTGAGAAAATTCTATGAAAATAAAAAGAAAGAAGTAAGAAAAGTGGTTGCAGATGAAAAAACAGAAATTAATGGTACAGGAGGTGGTCCTGCCCCAATAATAAAAAAGGATGATACTTTTGATTTAATATTATCCATTGTAAATCATAAGACTGCGTTTGGTTTAGAAAATAAGTATTCAAATCTAACAGATCCACTACCAACTTCATCCAGAGTAAATATGGAGGAATTTACATATGTATTTTCAACAATAGTCCTACTATTGAGGTAACTATGATCTATATATTTATGTATATAATCACAATATGATATCTATTTCGTTATTTCAACATGAAGTAAAAACATGAACCTATAATCACTTTTACCAAGTCGGCAGCACTCAACTTTCTTTTTATGTAATTTTAATAGGGCGATTTACGTTTTACGAAGCATAAAAGTATATAATAGCATATAAATTTGTAGTTTTTTAGGAACCTAAAGTGCTGAACTATATTTTTAAATTACAAAAAATATTTTATATTTTCAGGTGGAAGTCCTAAATGAAATAGACGAAAATCTTTCAGTGAATCAGACACAAACCAGCTTCTAAATAAGACAGAAAAGTCTGAAAATGTAAGTTGTAGAAACACAAATAATTTTTTTGTATTTTTTATCCAAATTCTCTTCTTTTTAGGCATCTGATCACAATTGGGAGAGATATACACCATCAAAATTAAAAGAAAACATTTCTTCTAAGTTAAAAAGGAAATTGGCAGCAAATAAATGTATGGAACAGGTAAAATGTTTACAATTTTGTAGCAAAGTGAAATTGAGGTTTTTCTTATCATGAATGATTTTAAAATTTTCATGAAAATTGCTCAATTCACTTAAGAGATTGCAAGATACAATTTAATGTTGAAACAATCTAAATTTAGAGATATAAGTGCAAAAAGGTTTTTTTGTTTTCACATGTTACGGCCACACCAAGTTCCCGCAAAAACAATGATAGAAAACGCCCTGTAAGAGCTCTGACATCTTCCACTGTGGCAGAAAAGTATGATCTTTTGCTGGAAAAGAGATTAAAAAATGCTACCTTGCACCAACAATTATTGGAAAAGGAGTTAAACCAAAAAGATCAGGAGATCAAGCAAAAAATTAAGAGCATTTAAAAAGGATGCATTTGTTAGATTTAGAAATAAAAATAAAAATGAAATAATGATAACATTTTATTATTTTTAGATTAAATGCAAAGAATATCCTATACATTTGAAAAATAATTAATAATATGTTGCTGCACATGATGAGGTATATTGATATTATTGTGTGCATCCAAATGATCTGGCATTTGCCCCATATCAATGAGATAATTCAGTTCATTAATGTCAATTTCGTCTCCAATTGGTGGTTCTGGTTCATTCATATCTCTTGCAATGTTGTGCAATACTGCAGTTGCAATAATTACTGTAAGAGTGGTACTTTCTTTCAAACGTGATCCATATGCTAGAATAGGAAAACGTCGCTTCCATATTCCTATTGTTCTTTCTATTAAAATTCTGGTTCGAATCAAGGACTCGTTATATAGTTGTTGTCCCCGACCATTTGGCTCTGCCAAGGGTGTTGAAAAATAATTACGAAGCGGATAGCCACTGTCACCTAAAACATTAGTACTGAAAGAAATTTGAATTTTGGATTTATTATTTATTGAATGTATTTGGTGGTTAATAATTATTGTTTTTTCAATATAAATTCTCTGTGAATATATAAAAGCAAGCATAATAAACATATATCTACATTACCTAACAAAAAACAATTGGGAAATTCTCTTTGGTCAAATCTTCTTCGAAGATTACTGTTCTTAAAAACGGTGGCATCATGAGTAGAACCAGGCCATGAAGCAACAATATTAATAAATTTCAAATCAGCATTACATGTTACTTGTGTATTTATTGAAAAATATGATTTTCTGTTTCGATAAACCTCAGCGTCAGCTCCACCTACAATACAGAAGCATTAATATTATACTCGATATTTCAAATTTGTTCTTTTTGAAAATAATCTTTATGATAAAATCTAAGTTATCTTAAACCTTACCACAGTGTTTAGAAATATTTACATTTATAATCTTATGCATAAGAGAAAAAATATTTTCGCATATATTTTATACAAATGACTATGCTTAAGGAAAAATATTTACTATTTGTCCATTTTAAATGAAATTAAAGATTGTTAAAAAGTGAGCAACTTACCTGGTGATTGTATTCGAATTTGAGTTCCATCCACCACCCCTAAAACTCTAGGAAATCTAGCAACATTATAAAATTTAGTCTGTTCCCTTATAATATTATTTGGGGCTGGCATATGAATATACCTAGGAGATAATTGTGCCAAAGCTTCAGATACTCTAACAACCATTCTGGAAACGGTTGAAGGATCCATTTGAATAAAATCAGCAACTGAACTCAAATGCCCTCCAGTTGCAAATATTCTAAGGCAAGTTAAAAACTGATTGCTTAGAGAAACACAGTTATTTCTGCAACAATAAAAAATCTTATTTACTTCAATTGATGTCTTTTAAGTTGATAAAACTTTACTTACAGTTCGTTTGGGTACTCCAATTCATGAATTACTAATGGAAGAATTTGCCTCACAGTTTCTTTATAAAGCCGAAACCTTTTAAAAAATGTTAACTCATCCAATTCTTCAAGTGGATTATTTCGGACATATCATTTTCTTGGAAATCCAAAATAAATAACTTCTAGAATGTCTAGATCATCATTAAACATATCAAACTCATTTTCCATATCCGTTATTAAAATTTTGAATTACGTAGTAATAACAGAAATATTAGGTCAATTTTAGTTCATTTGAACTAAAATCTGAGCTTAACTAAGCTCTGCTATAAATGCACTGGTGCAATAAGAACAATATTAAGCCTAGCTTTTGATTTAGGAAGAGCTTAAAAAAGCTAAGCTTAAAATTGTATTGGTGCAATGAAATTCTATATGAAAACATGTGATGGTGATATCAAAAAAGTTTATTCAAAATGCATAACTATGTACGAAACTATTTATCATAAATGGTAAAAGAGCAATTACTACAATTTGCAATATTAATTCCAATGGATTCTAGAGTTTTTACATCAGTAGTTGACGCTTCTTGGTAAACTTGTAATCCTGTTTGGTTGTTGGCACCAAAAATTGCTTCTGTTATTTTTTTCTTTTGCTCTTTCGAATTTTCGATGTAACCTTCAGCAACAGTATTGCTTTTCCATCCGCCATGGCGTTTCACGGTACACAGATCAGCTCCAGAATCGGCCAAAAATGAAGCAGACGATCGCCGAAAACAATGTCCGGTATATTCTTCAGGGTGAGGTAAATTTAAAAAAGTGGCAATAACTTCTGGCATTTTACCAAAGGTGTGAATTCCAACGGGTTGTTCCGTGCATTTCTTATTTTTATAAGTGACAAAAAAACGTCGATAGTTTGTGTTGCAAGGTCGTATTTTCACATATTGTCTGACAAGTTCTAGTATATTCAATCCTGGGATATTCCCCGATGTTACAAAAAATTCTCGCATTACCTTTGTTTTTGTATTCGGTAAAGTAATTCTAAAAACGGATCCTTCATCTATCACATTTTAAACAAGCATATTTGTCAGTTCCTCTCTTCTGCATGCTCCACTTAGTCCAATTATCATAGCAACTTTTTTAAATAAATATGTATCATCTGGTGCTTCCGTTAAAAACTTTGTGACATCTTGTTTAGTAGAAATTTTGGCTCTGTAACCTTCTGATTTACGTTTTAGTAATGCTACCAGCTGTAGGTACTTACTAATATCGACGTTTTTTCTTGTTAATAAAATACTTCTTATCATCGAATAATACGACCAGAGAGAAGATGGTTTTCTTTCCTTAGATAAGCATTCAAAGTAAGCCAACAATACTTTTTCATGAGTGATATTCTTGATTTTCTTAGTAGAACACCATTCTTCGTACCGATTAAACGCTATTTCATATACACTCCGTGCTTTTTCCGGCAAAAGGGAGTCCACGATATTTCTCGTCATTTCTTCCAAATCAGAAGGTAAACTACCAGTTTCAGAATAACTCATTATTATTTAAATTATATTCAATTCTACGTGACAATTGTGTTTGACAGCAGATAAATAAATATTACCGTTACGACCTGACGTTGTCAAGGAAATGGCAAAGCACAGCTCACTAACCTACTAATATTTGAAACTACACATATACTTACTCCTTTAAAAATAGTTGTCATTGTGACATGTCAAAAATGCAGTTTTTAATTTTTCGAAAATGTATCAATATAAATGCCATCAGATAAATTTTTTTTTTTTATTGGTGCCCCTTTTTACCCATTTAAAGCACGCCTCAGCGTGTTTAAATCGAACTTTAAAAAACGCGCGTTTTTTAAAGGTAACCATGACAACATCAACAAATCGAGAAACGTGAAGTCTAAATGACAAATTTTTGATTATTGATCTGACAGGAGTACCTTGTAACGTCAGATAAAATATTACTCACAATTCGTTCATTTATATGTGCTCCTCCATCCATTTGATGAACTTTTCATATTTTTTTTATATATATCACTGGATTTTCGCGGTATTAACCGCGATTCTGCCTCACTATTCAAAAAATCGATATAAGAATCATTTATTTTTGAGCTCTGGTGACAACAAATATTGATCTTTGGTAACAAATTGCAAATGAATGTTTTTCTCATTTCCATGACAACGAAAGGTATACTGATGTCACATCACGAATTCAACCTTCTTGCATTATTAGTTCTTATTTCTATTTTTTGTAGTAATAATACCAGTATATATGATTTCAAAGTGCACCAATAAAAAAAAATAACGTAAAGTATTCGTGGATAACTGGTCTTAAAAACACTTGCTCTATTTCGAGCACTCCGGCTGCGCCGTCGTGCTCGAAAAATCGCGCGTGTTTTAAAGCCCTTTTTATCCACTTATACTTTAATATACTAGTATGTAATACGAATCATAAACCATCATTATGGCACACGTCGTGTGTAACATTCACGACTCGTACCATAATGATCGTCTTTATGATCCTTATTACATAAATAACTATTATGTATATGTGTCTTGATTCCTCAGAGTCCAGTGAGCCATATATGGTTCATAAAAAGGAGCCATACTTGGTGCATGACCTCAATAATTATTATCTACAGAGTCCCAATGCAAATTATGTTGAGTGCTCTGTAAAATCGAAATCAGTTTGAATTCTAGTGCGATATGACCCATATGCGGCCACAGGACTTGTGGTTACAGTAGGTCGTGAGCCATATATGGGTCATTGGACAGCGAACGTGATATCTACAGTTGAACAAAGAACATCACTTTCATATAATTGGAAAAATAAGAGCTGAAACAATTACCAATTCAAGGTATGGACTTAACTATGAACACTGTACTTTTAATTATTGTGTTTCAAATAATTTTATGACATAAAAAATTGCAATTTTTTGAGCATTTGTAATATAACTTGACCTAATACCAACGGCTAAATTTTGGTGCAATTTGTTTGATTTTTATGGGTGATTAAGTCATTGAACAAATTTTCATTATGTTTAATTTTTGGGTCATTAAACCCAAATTAAAAATATGCGATGATACCATGAGTTTTTCCTAATAGAAATGGGAGATGTATTTGTTTTTTGGATAAGCTTGTGTACCCTTGGCTTCATACGTAAGTTATTGAATCTTTGTCCTTTTAACCAAAGTTGTTTACACTTTGTTTTTCTATTCTTAGGTATTTTTGTATTAATTTCTCACTGAAGATGATCAATGGACATTGATCGAAACATGTTTGGATATTTTCAAATAAAATCTTCGATGACTATTTGTGGAGAAGTCTTTGAGTTTTTTCATCACATTAGGTTATATTATATATGAGTTGCAAAAACCACCGAAACTGACGTATTTTCTAGACATATCACCCAGCCTGGAACTGGCAACCCAGTGGCTATATGTTGATATGTATCCATGCCAACTCCCGCAATGAAAATTTTTGGGATGCCCGATGATGAAGAATATTCTAGACAATGTCTCAGCTAGAAGACCCGGTACGGATAATAATTGAAGAGATAATATTTTCCATACTGATGGTAAACTTCTCACTTTTTATATCGTTAAACTACCACATCTATATTTCTTTATCTTGATTATACGTTCATTCCTATAAGTTCCTGGGTATGAATTTAACTTTTTAAAAATATTTCGACAATTCCAATGCACCTCCTGAACACATCACTCAAAAATATAACTCACCTTGCTCCGTTGAAAGTTCATGGCTCAAGTTTCCTATTATTGGATAGGCATGCGATCCTGGAATTGCATCAATATATCTCCAGTGTTGTACATACCTTTTAATTTTATATAGAATTATTAAGACAATTATCACAGAAATATATATTGTTATCATGTTCGTAACCAGTTACGGAATGATGATCATTAGCAATTGAATCGAAATAAAATGTTTAGACTTGAAGAATTAATTATAAAAACGAACCAATCCAATCCGATAATATTTATTATACACAAAAAAATACATTTGACTTATCCTAGTTATATACACACTTAATGCTACTGTACATGATAAAAGAATTACCATGCACGGTCACGGGCTTGTCCTCTAGGAGGGCCAAGGTCGTGTCCCCGCTATGGCGGTGACAAGGTACATTATAGGGTAAACGTCATTTTGAAAATATCATTTGTCAGCAATCTCTTAATAGTTTGATTTTCGAAAATTCTAGATTGTTTAATTCGTTCATACATTTACAATAATGCTGATGTTATGCTGGAAAAAGCGGTGACACAGTGCTCTGACACTCTGTGCTACACCGAAGAAAAAAACCACCTTAAGAAAATGCTGCATGATCAATTTGTGGGGTGGTTTGAGGTTGCGTATTTGAATGTTTGAAAACGAACCAGTTCCGTATCAGTTATTATGTTATACCAACGCTCAATCTGGATGTAGAGACCCATTTGAAAGGATTTTTCGAAATTTTATTCCTAGGAGGTTAAAACTACCCCCTGAATATTTGATAGTTTTTTATCTATGTTAATTCAACAAAAAAACGGCAAAATACATAAAAAAAAATCTTGAGAATTTTTTTTTTGTCTGATTTTTGCACTTTTTTTTGACGGGTGGAATAGCTATTTATACTACAAGAATATAAAGCGAGAAGTTTTCATAACGAGTCGTAGGCGAGTTATGAAACCTCGCAAGTGGAAAAAAGAGGCTTTGTATTCGAGTTGTATACATGATTTTTTCCAATGCTTTTGTTTTTTAATATAAAAATGAAAATACCCTTTTTCTACGACAACCTCGATAAATGTTCATTTTATAACCGTAACTTCAATCATAAACAAGCACATTTTGTACAAAATTTCATTTTTGCATCGGTTGCTAGGCAAGTTGCTAAGCAACAAATGCGAAATGGAATATTTCGTGTTAGGTCTAGGTTCACTCTAAAATCACGACGACTACGGCTTGTCAAATTATGACGTCCAGCGACGAATTGATGAAAAGTCAGCAGATCGTTTCTGTCAAAGTTTTAGTAGGTAACGAGTAATTTCATAGTTGTTTTCTATAAAAACTATTAATTTAAAATGGAATCTGATAGTGATATTGACTTAGATTTGACACCTCCGAACATAATAGAAGCAGCGAAGGTAACAACACTAAATTTATTACCGGAAACGTCGAAGAGTATGTATCAACGCGCTTATAACCTTTTTTTGGAATGGAAGGTAGATCAAAAGACAAAATCGTTTTCGAGAACGTTTCAATGGCTTATTTTGGCGACTTAGCCAAAAAATTTAAAAGTTCCACTTTGTGGTCACACTTCTCAATGCTGAGAACGACTCTTAGTATCTATAATGATATAGATATTGCCAAATATTTGAAACTGAAAGCATTCCTCAAGCGGCAGTCTAACGGCTACAAATCCAAAAAGTCAAAGATCTTTACAGCAAATGACATCGATAATTTCATTGAACAGGTTCCAGATGAAATATATTTGGCAACAAAAGTAAGTTTTATATTTCCATTTGATGAAAAATATGTTTAAGTAAACTAATTTACATTGTAGGTTGCATTAGTTATGAGAGTAATGGGTGCATGTAGAAGACATGAATTACATCAAATGAAAATTACTCATTTCAATGATCTTGGTTCAGCTGTTTTAGTAACAATACCAGACAGTAAAACCAAAATAGTACGAAATTTTACTGTAACTGGCAAATTCTACGAAATTTATAAAAAATACGCAAATCTTCGCCCTCAAAATGCTAATGATCTATGGTTTTTCATTAATTATCAAAAAGGAAAGTGTACCATTCAGAGAATAGGTCTGAATAAGTTTGGATCTATGGGAAAAGACATTGCCAAGTATTTAAAATTGCCTAATTACGAATTATATACTGGGCACTGCTTTCGCCGATCCTCCGCAACAATTCTTGTTGATGCTGGAGGTGACATAACCACGTTAAAACGCCACGGTGGCTGGAAATCTACTACAGTCGCTGAGGGATATATTGATGAATCGAAGAAAAGTAAGCTTGACATAGCAAATAAAATTGCAAATGCAATACAGAACATACCATCAGGCATACCAACGAATTTAGAAATGGAAAATCGCGAGAAGCCGTCTACTTCAACGTCGACAAATTATCAATTTCGAAAAAAATTAAGTATTCAGCAATCAAGTTCTCTAAATATGATATTCAATAATTGCACATTCAACTTCAATTAGATACATACATACATTTATAGGCTTCTATTTCTGTGTACCTATTAGGAATAGCAATAAAGAAAATATTTACATATTTCTTCAATGTATATTTTAATTCTGATAGAAAGCCCATTAGCTTCGGATTCGGAGTAATGAAATATCATCAGTTTATTTCTTTCAAAGTTTTTGCAATGTATGCATGTATTAAACGTGAACGATATGTTGTCATAGAAAAAGTATAGTATGCAACTCGCAACAAAATGGACATTTTGCACTCGTATGAATTGCAGCACTTGCCTTCGGCTCGTGCTGCAAATTTCATACTCGTGCAAAATGGGCATCATTTTGTGCTCATTGCATAATATACTATTATTATTAACGTTTTGAAAGCAAATGTCCAACTTTTATTGTTTTGGCAGGGACAGTGACATTAAGCAAAATCATTTCAGTCAATCGCAATACATACTCACCCGGAAAAGTTAGAACAAATATTAGGTTGTCAGGGTGCATAGTATCAATTTCAATTATTGAAGTCGCCATTACTGTAAAACCTTAATCAGATAACTTTCGTAAATTTATTAAATATCGCTTCAATTATGGACGAAGAAAGATTTTAGTGATATAAATTCCGAACCATATATAAAAACATTCAATGCGCAATACAACTTCAAAAAAGCCGACTTCCAGAAACTATATAACTCTATTGAAGAGTTCGAAAGATTAATGCATGTTGCAGTGACTAAATGTGTACCGCTTGCTAGTAAGAGCAGAAACATTTATCCACCCTGGTTCAACAAGGGTATAATAGATAATATAAAGAAAAGGACAAAACGGGGAACTCAATATAACCAGCAAATATTTATGCACCTGAGAATTAAAATAAAACGACATCAAATTAGCACACGAACAATATGTACGTAATTCAGAAAATAATATAAGCAACGATGCTTCAAACTTTTGGAAATACATCAATAGTGTAAAAAGTAACTCGAATACATTTGGTACCATGACATACAGGGGTGATCATTTGTCAAAAAATGATCATATTGTAAACGCTTTCGCAGAACATTTTGAAAGTGTATATGATCAGACTAGCGCCACTTATGATATGTCATTCAACGATTCTAATATCATCAATAATATTTTAAACATAGTAAGTATTACCAATGAAGACATTCAGAGTGCTATTAAAAAACTTAAACCAAAAAAGTCGGTCGGGCCTGACAAAATCCCTCCATATGTGTATAAAGGATGTATGGAGTTCCTAATCGAACCGCTAAGCCTACTTTTCAATCTAATAATACAGACATCCGTTTTTCCTGCCTGAAGCATGGAAATATACAAAAATATGCCCTATTTTCAAAAGTGGAAATAAGAGTGAAATTGTAAACTACCGACCAGTATGTTTAATATGTGTACCTACCTAGCAAATTGTTCGAATCGATCCTATATGACAAAATTTATTCACATGTTTTACCATGCATCCAAGATGCACAGCATGGTTTTATGAACACTAAGGCTACTGTTACGAATCTGATGATATTTTCCCAGATAGTCAATGAAGTGGTGGATAATAGAGGCCAAATAGACGTAGTGTACACCGATTTCGCCAAAGCCTTCGACAGGGTGAACCATGACATTTTGTTGACTAAACTGAATTCTTTAGGTCTATCGCTCAACCTGTTGAAGCTTTGTATCTCTTACTTAAGGAACAGAAAACAGTACGTGGTATATAAAGGTGAATGTTCAAAAATGTTTCCCACTTTATCCGGAGTGCCACAAGGCTCCAACTTGGGCCCATTATTCTTCTTATGTATGATTAACGATCTTCCCGAAACTATCCATCACTCCAGTAACTTACTGTTCGCTGACGATTTCAAAATATTTCGAAAAATAAATAACACCTACGACTGTTTTCTTCATCAAAAAGACTTGGACAACATGCATAACTGGTCAGTTAATAATAAACTTTCATTCAATGTTTCTAAATGTTTCGTAGTAAAATACACCAGGAAAAATACTACTACAGAATTTGACTACCGTATCAATAATGAATTACTTCAATCAAAAGACCAGGTGAAAGACCTTGGGGTGTCATTCGAAACCAATCTCAGTGGCAACACTCACATCGAGACACTTGTTAACAGAGCTTACAAAACACTGGGCTTCGTTATAAGGAACTCGTGCCATTTCAAAAGAGAAAACACCCTTATATATCTTTATAATGTCTATGTTAGAAGTACTCTGGAATATGCTTCAATCATCTGGTCTCCCTTGTATTCAGAACATAAAAACAGTATCGAAAAAGTGCAAAAAAAATTTAAAAAAAAAATTTTTTCCCACTTTAATTAAAAAAAAATTCTCCGATATCTATATTTAAAAAAACTAAGTATGATTTATTTTTATGTCCCTCAATTTAATAGGAGAAATATGAATGAATTATTCCGGTTATCAACTCCACGTTCCAATCTTGGCCTACGAACTCCCCTGTATAGATTATGTCTCACAGCAAACGAATACCTACACAACGTAGATATCTTTTTTAAAACCTTCTCTAGTTTTAAGCGAAAGATATCAGTTTTATTTCCATGTTGAGTACTTATATTTATGTTTATCATTATCACCAATATTACATACTGAATTTTCTGAATTCTCTTAACTTTTCATTGTATGAATAACATTTTATGTTCTTGTTTTTTCTCTTTTTATCTTTTCTTTTCTCGCTACATGAACAATTATGATGGGTATATGTAACAAGTACATTTCTTCTGTTTATTCAACTGCTATGTTAATATCTCATACAAACATGATGATTGGAGACATTGCTTACTTCTCTCATTTTCTTTTCTTTCGATTTAAAATTATTCAAAATGTATCCTTTTGACTTAAAGCTTTTGTTTTCATTTTTAAGTAGTCTTACAATAGTAATCATGTTATATGGCTATCTCTAAGGATTTCGATGTAACAGTGATTATCTGTAATCTGTAATTGGATTTATTCTGTTGATTACAAAATAAATAAAATAAAATAAAATATCTGATATTCCCGCCGATATGATGGAGTCAGCGGAAGCAGTTAACTTAGAACTTCTACCAGTAAAGTCCAGACTACTATACGAAAAAGAATATGATGCAGTTGATAGTTGGTGTTCTCAGAAAAAAATATCTAAGGTATCAGAACCCGTCATTCTTGCATATTTGGGAGAAAAATCTAAAACTATGAAGTCGTCAACCTTGTGGTTGATGTTAAAATCAACTTTAAAACTGTTAACAAGAACATACATATAGGTGATTATCCCAAAGTGAAGGCATTTCTCAAAAGAAAAAGTGCCGGCTATAAGCCGAAAAAGGCAAACGTTTTCACGAGAAAAGCGGAAACAAAATGATTGCTTGATATGCGGATGAAAAATTCTCATTTATGAAAGTAGTTATGATTAAGATGTCTAAAAACCCTGGTGCTTGCACTTATACCTGTAGAAGTTTGGGATCGACTTGGCGACACTTGGCCTACTTAATAATAGAGATTACTAGCGTGTCAGTTGGC
Organism: Gonioctena quinquepunctata; assembly: GCA_018342105.1. Lineage (NCBI taxonomy): Eukaryota > Metazoa > Arthropoda > Insecta > Coleoptera > Chrysomelidae > Gonioctena > Gonioctena quinquepunctata. Next base: position 79,113 of record JAFIRS010000737.1, on the reverse strand, counting down.
GCCAATTTCGTTTTAGTTTTAATTCAGTAACAGGGTATATTTATTTCCTCAGCTCTCTTTTTGAGGCGAACTGTTCGCGGGTTCTAATTCTAGCTTTGCTATTGGTTGAAAAGAGACATCTGTCAAACTTCACCAATAGCAAAGTTAGAATTAGAAGCACATTGCACAAAGAAAGCCCTGTCGTGTTGTTTTTCGTATTTTGTACCATTTGACTTTGAGGTTAACTGCATTTTGACAGACGGAGAATAGGAAATGAAATTGTCATTTAATTGCAGAAAATATAAAATTAAATGCATACAATATGGAATATGATAAACTATGAAAATATCATTATTAGTCAATTCAAGATTTTTACTTGCTTTTGGTACTGAATACAGGTGAATATTCGAATCTGCGGCTTTATACTGCCCACACAAAATACAAATGTGGCCCATTCTACAAAAAGTATCCTTACACACTACACTAGTGGTGGATTTACGCAACACCAATTAATAATTATCAAGTAACAATTATCAATTGGCAATTAACAAGTAACGAAAATGATGGCATTTATGCACATTCAATTAACAATTAAGGAAAAAAAGTAAGCATGCGCACAAGTCCATACAACACGGGAAATTGCCGAACGAGGTCGATCAAAATGGCATCATCAATTTCCATTTTTACAGTATATTTTCACAAACAAATAAAATTCCAAAAGGCGCCACAACCCACAACAAAAACAAACCAGAATATTTTATTCAGTGAAAATTGGGTTAGCTTTCGTCATCGCACGGACCGATCCACGGTCATCTGCGTACTAGTTGCGCACTAGAAGAAAATTTGGTTCAATTAAAGTAAGAAGTTGAAAGTCGGCCAACTTTCTACTTGTTAATTGTTAACTGATAATTGTTACTTGTCTGCATAAACACGGCCAATGTAGGATGATGGTTGAACTTATAATTGCTAATTGATAATTGTTACTTGATAATTGTTAATTGGTGCTGCATAAATCCACCATACCTGAAAATAAACAATTCCTCAGGCACTAATGAACTGATGAAATCAGGAATAAGCTAAGCAAGATTTCAAATCAAAGATGGAAAATTCATATAAGATGCTGCAGATGTCAAAAACTAAGTTTTGACATTAAGCGAGGATGTAAACAAAAATTTTTGGACGGCGCCATCTACCACAGAGAGAAGCTCTGTTGAAGTAACAGGTGGTGTAATAACCGTTCATACAACAAAATATTGTATTTGGGCAGAACTGTAAAATTATAGGGGACACAGATTCTATGAACGCTTTGTCCAAATCTTTATCCTATAAATATCTTCACTCAATTATTTCCGATACGAGAATCAAGTAAATGTAAAGATGAAATTCAATGTTTAAGAAAGGGGTATGAAAATGACTTACCCAAGCTTGTAGAGTTGGAAATGGAAACGTAGGAGCAGCTTCGTTATGTGTGAAAGGTCACTCACGATCGCACTTCGTCGTAAAGATAATTTCGCTAATTATTAGCACGTGTGTGTATAGTAACACCAATTGCCGGAATGTCTATTTTCCTTTTTGTGCCTATGTTCTCGGCTTAAGCCGGGCTCAAACGACTTGGCGAATAATCGTGTACTTGGCGAATAATCGTTACTTGCGTATACTTGCCATGTCGTATGAGTGGGTTACTTGTATTCTAATCCCAATTGGAACGGCAATAAAAATAAGAGCACTACGAGGAGTGTTCATATGCACTGCCCGGCTAATGGGAAATTTATATACTACCAGTGTTTTTACTTCCAAAGCGTTCCTGCTACAATCATAAAAAAGTTCAGTCGTGTGGAAGAGAATTCCTTCTCGAAACTTTTTATGTCGGTCCAATTGGGATTAGAAATACTATACATTCATATTTATTTATTCACGTAATTTTGGGAACTTACAACTAGACATTTATTGCACTACTCTTTTTTTACGCTGTCGGTACTACCTGAAAATTCATAAAACTTTTCAGTTACTTTTGTAACAACATTTTTATAGCAGCAGCCCTTATTTTGTTTTCAGGCGGTTGTTGTTAGGTACTTTAGTTCAATTTGTTTGTTTCTGGTAAAAGAAAAGGTGATATGAGTTGTCATAGAAACCATAGAAACAATTTAGTAGGAATCAAGGAAATAAATGTTTGAAAAGAAAATCAATTCCTTTACGTTTTAAATTACAATTTGATTCCAAAAAGAAGTATTTACAGTCCACATTCTACAATATTTAACATGGTCCTTCGAGCCGGATATCTATTGAAGTTAAGAAGTCTCCAGCTTTGGGAAGTGAATCGGAGAGGAACACCGAAGTCATACAATCTTTAGAAGTAACTTCATCGAACTATCAGATTGCTTGGCAAATTCTCACTGATCGTTTCGAAAACAAGTCTTTGATTATCTTTAACCATATCAAAGCTATTCCGATCTACGAAAATTATATGACAATGTGACAAAAAGTCTGCGATCATTAAACAATTTACAGATACCGGTTGACACATGATATACTATAATTATCTATATAATTGCTTCCAAATTCGATCTAACTACTCGTAGAGAATGGGAATCATTTGATTTTCAAGGTACACTTCCATCTATGAAAGACATGAATTTATTTTTGAAAAATAGATGCGAACTTCTTGAAAAATTAGAATATAATGAAGAGGATTCAATTAAAATGGGAAATGCGAAAAAATTTCTATCGAAATGTCACACTCATGTTATTGCCAATAAACCAAAATGCTATTTCTGTAAAGGGGAACACATAATCTATTATTGTGGGGAATTATTGAAACTTTCTATTCCCTCCAGAATTACAGAAATAAAAAATAAAAAGCTATGTATCAATTGTCTTAGACCAGGGCATTTTGCACCTAACTGTACATATTCTCGTTGTAAACAATGTAATCGCAAACACAATAGTTTGGTTCACATTGAAAATAATGAAAATAACAATCCAACAGGAGGAGAATATTCTGGGAATCAGTGCCAAGCTACAATTGAAAATCCAACGGTGACTTCTCATGTGTTCAATAATTTTGTTGATAATCAAGTATTGCTTTCCACGGCTGTGGTTAGAATTAAAGATCATAAGGGACAGTTACAGTTGGCACGAGTACTTCTTGACAATGGTTCACAGAGTTCCTTCATAACTGAGGAGCTATGTCAAAGACTGAACTTGAAAAGATCCTCAACTAATTTGGCTATTAGAGGGGTAGGTCAATCTTTAGCTTATATTCACAATCAAGTATTAGTTGAAATCAAATCTCGTAACAGTCAATTCAAATCTAGTTTCTCCTGTTTTATACTTCCAAAAATAACCGAACATCTACCAAATATATTCATCAACATTAGTAATTTAAAAATTCCTCCGAATATACAATTGGCTGACCCAGAATTCTATAAACCTAGCAAAATCGATATGTTACTGGGCGCTAATATTTTTTGGGATTTGCTTAGTGTCGGTCAGATTCTTTTAGGTATTGGTCAACCCATTCTTCAAAAAACTTTACTTGGTTGGATAGTATCAGGAAATTTGAATCTTCCTTCTCGAATCAATACTTCTATGGTATGTTTCAATATGCATCTTGAGAATGCGATAAATGACAATTTGAACAAGTTCTGGCCACTAGAAGAATGTAATAATTCTGAAAAAATCCTTACGAACGATTTTGTGAATCACATTTCATGAACAATATTAGTCGCGATGTAGATAGTCGTTTTATTGTTAAAATGCCGATAAAAGATGATACTAGACTTCTGGGTGATTCGCGAAAGATGGCTTTGGATATATTTTTGGCAACTGAATGAAAACTCAATAAAAACGAACAATTGAAAGTGGAATATGTTTCCTTTATGCGCAAGTACAAGGAATTGGGTCACATGACCCTAGTTGATGAAGAATATTCCAATGAAACTATTTATTACCTTCCACGTCATGCTATTGTTAAAGAATCAAGTTTAATTACGAAGGTAAGGGTTGTTTTTGATGCGACGCGTCAAAAGTACCTATGAGTATGTCGAGCAGTGAAGATTATCTTGTACACCACCAGAAATTCTTGTTTTTATTTTATTATTTATTGGTTGTAGAAAAAATAGTGTATGCAACTATCATGTGATGGCTATTAATACACTCGCACACGATATACGACATGAGCCGACCTCGTGCTCATGTATTAATAGCTATCATTAAATGATAGTTGCATAATATAGTATTTACGGGAATTTTTAGTGACTGCTCAGGAAAAACATAAACTTGCAGTTTACTCGATATTATTATAATATTAAAGAGCGTGAAATCATGCGGTTTTTCTATTCATCAAATCGCGAAAGAATTCAAAAAATCGAATCAAACTTCCGCTGATCAATTTGTTATTTTCGCGAGCACTGTTTTGACACAAAAATTGTGTGAATTACTTTCGAGTAGGCCTCAAAACGACTCTTCATTGTGACATGAGTTGCGATATGGTCGAGTTACAGAATCAAATTTGCATCAAGCTGCTCTTTGAAAATGGGGTAGAACATCTTTTTTCAATTTTCTTGCAGTACCCGTCAATGAATACTGTATGTAGTTTTTCATAGGTATCATCCTTCGAAGTGAAATGATCCTCGCAGCAAAACTATTGTGTTTTTGTTGGTATGTACTTGCGACAAGCAACACAAAACCACTTTTTTCCTTTTTTCTTCGATGGGCACGCAAAAAAATAATTTTCGCGGTGTTTTTCTTGTTGAATTTTCACAACCAGGCACATAACACCAACGATAACTCGTTTTTGGAGTAGACATTTTGAAAATTACAGTATGAGTATTGATAACGACGCGAACAATAAACACTTCACAATATTAGCGGCAGTAACACGTGCTCGCTGCCTATTTCAGAAGAGAGGATCAACGAACCCAACAATATTGTGACGTCACGCTCTCTCTCCAAGGTCATGGAGGCGTTTTAAAACTCTACATTTTCAAAACGCTGTAGCATTCTGAAGATTTGTTTTAGAAACGTAGGAATATTTTTTTATGATAAAGTCGTATGCATAGATTCCAAATATTCAATAAAAAAAAAATGCATGTCCCAACCTTATTCATACCACTCCTTGGACCAACGTCGTTTCCTCTTTTCCTGTTTTTTCTGCTTGAGGAACCAGTGTCGAAGCAAGAAATCTGTATTTGCTTCAATAGTAGTTATGACGTATGCACTAGACCTATTCATGACAATATAGACAATTCACGATAGGTACTAGCTACACTTCACTTTCCTGAGTCGTAAAATCCGTTTATGTGAAGTTATCCACACTTTCCTAGCCACGATTTCTGACGTGTAGACTGTCGAAAACGGGATGGAGTGAAATTTGTGTGCGGCATTGCCAGACTTCCGGGTAATTCCCACTCACGCTTTTCACACGTTTTCCAGGATATCTCATTCATAAATGCACAATCCTTGGTATTAATTTTGTTCACTGATATGCGCTCAATCATCTTATCAATACGTATAAGGTATCAAAACAATTTAGAATGCTTTTTAGACGTTTTCTTCCACACATTTCCCCTTAATCATGAATCTTTCATGAAAAACATGTATGTATTCGATATATACAGGGCGTCAAAACAATTTGTAGTGCCGTAGGGAAAACAAAACTATTCCAGCTACGGTTTCCAAATATTCGAATATCTCCGTTATTACTGCATGATCGTTGATGATTTTTTCACCAAAATGTTCGTAATAATGTTATCTACCCATACAGTGTGTCGAATCAATTTGTAGTGTCGTAAGAAAAGGAGTAAAAAATAAAAAATAAAAATTTTCTACATTTTTGTATCATTTCCTGATTTCTGCATGACGTTATGTATTCTTTCAAGAAAAACCATGATAATATTTCCGATATATACGAGGTGTCAAAACAATTTGTAGTGCCGTAGGGAAAAAAAACTATTCCAGCCACGTTTTCCAAATATTCGAATATCTCCGTTATTACTGCATGATCGAATAACGGAGATATTCGAATATTTGGAAACCGTGGCTGAGATAGTTTTTTTTCCCTACGGCACTACAAATTGTTTTGACACCCTGTATATATCGGAAATATTATCATGAGTATTTCCTTGAAAGAATCATCAACGATCATGCAGAAATAACGTAGATATACCAAAAAATGTTTGAAAAATGTTATTTTTTCATTTTTTACTCCTTTTTTACTACAAATTGATTTGACACACTGTATGGGTAGATAACATTATACGAACATTTTGTTCAAAAATCATAAACGATCATGCAGTAATAACGGAGACATTCGAATATTTGGAAACCGTGGCTGGAATAGTTTTTTTCCCTACGGCACTACAAATTATTTTGACGCCCTGTATATATCGGAAATATTATCATGAGTATTTCCTTGAGAGAATCATCAACGATCATACTGAAATAACGGAGATATACCAAAAAATGTATGAAAAAAATTTATTATTTTTTTTATACCTTTTCCTACGGCACTACAAATTAATTTGACACCTTGTATGAGAATGTGGGAAAAAATTATCAACGATCATGCAGAAATAACGGAGATATACCGAGAAATTTATGAAAAAAGGATTATTTTTATTCTTTCTTTATTCTCCTAGAGCTCTACAAATTATTTTTACTCCCTGTATGTATTGAAGGATTCATGATTAAGGGGAAATGTGTGGAAGAAAACGTCTAAAAAGCATTCTAAATTGTTTTGATACCTTATACGTATTGATAAGATGATTGAGCGCATATCAGTGAACAAAATTAATACCAAGGATTGTGCATTTATGAATGAGATATCCTGAAAAACGTGTAAAAAGCGTGAATGGGAATTACCCGGAAGTCTGGCAACGCCGCACACAAATTTCACTCCATCCCGTTTTCGACAGTCTACACGTCAGAAACCGTGGCTAGGAAAGTGTGGATAACTTCACATAAACGTAAAATCCACTACGAACGAGTTTTGATCACAACACAAGCGCGCGTCAATCGATTGACTCAATCGTTTGATCAAAAGATTGACGGTCTAAAGAATCTTGGGTGCGTTACATCGACAATTCAGTGGCGAATCCAAAACTGTAACAAAAAGGCCGTTTAAAGAAAAACAAACTCGTTGTGTATCTTATTTTGGGACATCCCGTATATAAATAGGAATATTTTCAGAATGTGCCTCATTGTCGGACGTATTGTTTTAAAAAAATCAAGGCCATAGTTTGGATAGAAAAAAAGTTATGGAACTTGGGTCACCCAACAGAGGCGACGGGATTGCGAAAAATAATACTAGGAGGCGAAGTTTACATGGATTCGTGATCAGGAAGTTTCATACTAATACACATTTTTGCAGAAAAATTTTCATTTCTGAAAAATCCGAATTCGTCTCACTTGGAAACACCCCCGTATCTTCCGTAATTACTGGAGTGAAATTCGGAAATTCTCGCGTAGTTCTCTCAGGAATGACCTGAGTGACATAAACTGCGCGCTAGGAGCGATGGAAATACCCATTTTGGCGAAAAATAATATTAGGAGGCGAGAAAAGCTCAAATTTTTTACAGATTCTTGATCAGGACATCAAATCCATTACGATTGTTATTTTCACTAAAAAATGTTCAGCTTTGAATTTGTCCCAAATGTTAAATGAAATCTTCTACTCGCCAATACAAATTAAAATGGAATAGGACCAACGAAATTGTAAGTGCATTGTCTCATAATGCTCCATCGAATCTCAACTCAAGGTATATGAGAAGAATCAGAGGATGGTCAACTCCAAGACACATTTAATTCAATCCTCCCAAGAATATACAGGGTGGCCCAAATCCAAAAGAAACAAAAATGGTGAATTTGTTTTCGGCGTTTTTATATATTTCCAAGCCACACATACTTTGTCAATGCAAAAATTGAACTAGATTTGCATAATTCGGCCATTTTCGTAACAAACTCAAAATTTATTGAAATCGGCATTTTTTGTAACCCGTCATTTCCCTTTCACAATAGTGGATTTCCACTACAAGATCCCCCTCCAAAATGTGATATATTCACTTCTATTATATTCAAGTTAGCAACATTGCCAGAGACCAGTGATGACTAAAGGCTGAAAGCAATCCGTCCGCGTCAGTAAATCAATAACTGTAATATAAACCAGTAAACTTAAAAGTAATCATTGGTGTTTCAATAATATCCATAAGTAGGATGTAACACCAAAAAAAAAATATCTGTTTATAAATCATTTTATTATTTTAGGTATAGTAGAAAGCATCCAGGTGAGTACTCAGGAACCAGCTTTGGTATCTTGGCCTTCCAACTATTTGAAAAGTAGCATCAGAATTACCACTATTAATACAGTCATTGCAATACCTGAATAAATCTTGCACTGAAAAAGAAAAAAATTATAATGTAGGACAGAAAATCAAAACAAAACCATACCTTCAAGTTCTTGATCTTTTTCCTCTCAGCATCCCTCAATATTTTTGGCGTTTTTGCAACAAATTCCTTCGCAAGTTGTGCTTGATACTCAACCCTATCAATCAAATCTTGCTGTAAAATTTTTACGATTATATAATATACACATTTATATAATAAATATGGTTATATCACATCACATTGTCAGCTAATGTTTTTAATTTCGGAAACATTCATGATGGTGATATATTCAGCATTGTTTACGAATTCACAGAACTTTTGTGATTATAAATTCAAGTTTCAAAAATTTTTGGAAGTATTGTTGATTGATTATCTTAGCAGAAACACATTTATAAAACTAATAAAGTCGGAGGGTGTCTACCTAGCAAGATCCAATGCTATGAACAATGCTGCAGTAGAAACATATTTTAAACCTCTTGAAGAAGTCTTAATGCAAGACATTGAGATGCTAGCACCCAATTGTATCTTCAACATAGACGAAAAAGGCATGCAAATAAACAACATAGTAACATGAAAGGGGAGAGACAATAATAGTTAAAGTCTGCGGCAATGCTGAAGGTTCATTCTTACCACCTGCTCCAATCATGAAGAGCAAAAATGAAAAGGCGAATTCAAGGAGGAAATGCCCCCTAGATCAAAACTTTTCATGTCTGGAAGATCTACATGCATATCTTATATTTCGAGAATTATTGTTAATACACTTTGTCCCAAGCAAAAGTTTTCCTTTTGTTAGACGGCCACTCGACTCATTGCCGTACCATAGAAATGTTAGAATACCCAAATCATTATCTTAATATCAATTACACGCCTCGGTACCTCTTACCTTCAGATCGTTCGGTAATCAAATCATTAAAGCCTTATTTCTACAAACAGTACCAACTCGGGCTGAAACAAAACCCTGGTCGTCGTATTTTGCTCGAAACATTGCTCAAAAAGGCCTGGGGAAAGATAGCTTCAGCAGAAAATGCGATTGCAGGAGTGCAGGTAAAGATTTTACCCTATTTCAAATTTTACAGGAAATATCCCCCATTCCATAAAAAAGTTGACCAATAAACGCTAAGGAATTTTCAAATATTATGAATTAATCACTTTACTTGATCACTCCTTTGTTGTTAGGTTGAGAACTTGAGTAATAAGAGCATCGACTGTCTGAGAATGGTCGAACCGAGATTATTTCTCGAGAGCGGCTTCAAGAAATATCCCTTTCTCTTAATAGAAGCACGTACCGATCTCAGAAAGATTGTTAAATAATGCACTTGGAAAAGCCTAGAATATACATATATATTTTATAATAGTTACATAGCATTTCCATCAGTTCTATATACTGATAAAATAGTCAAAGAACGGTTGAGATTTTACATTAAGTCAGTTTTTCGCATTCTCAAAGTCAAGTGGAATGAATATAAGTAAAAATGCCATCAATTGTTAACTAGACTATTGATAAATATTATTTGAAAGATATGGGAACATAAAATATGGAGATACATTTAAAAACATATAAAAATAATAATTGATTCAATTCGCCCAAACATAAATCCAGAAAAATATATGAACTTACTCCAGACTATAAGGTGTCAACACTTATTCACTCGATATTTGTTTTACACGATATTTGTTTAGTTGTATTACTATTCTATTTATTTTCGCGAAAGTTGTTTATTTGCTTTTATATCACACTGTATATTGGACTATAGTTGTATTGGTAATGTTTTTCTATGAGAGCATGAACTATGGGTTAGACGTTTTCGGTGTCTTATCTCGTTCTTCAAGCATTGATAACATAATTTTTATCAATAGTAAATTCTGTTCAACTGGGTATTCACTTTGTGAAGTCATTACTCGTACAGTTCCTGTTTGACTTGATTGGAAATCTCTTTCTTAATAATTTCGCAATTTCACTGCAAGATGATTACTTGTCAATGAACTCATGACTGATGACTGTCTAGTAAAGAGCTGTTACTTGGTTGATAGCTACCGCACTTCTATATGTTATATTTATTGTTATATGGTTACTATGTTTAAGCACTTCTCATCTTTCTGCACTACATGTTAATCGAATGAAAGTTTAAACACATCTGAACGCTTTTTATATCCCTTCCTCCACATATTTCTTTTGTGTGTAAGGCCCGCTCACATTCCTAACGTAATTGACATTATAAATCATTCAGTTATTTGTCGCCGTCAACACTATTCACATTCGCGAGTAATTAATAGTTCTCTACCGCGGGTCTAGAGGAATGTATTAAAAAAAATATTTAGTTCTCTTCTGGGGTGATGCATCCGCGAGGTTTTAATGGAGTTATCACGCATTTGATTTATTGTTTCTTTATTTACTATGAAATTCGTTAGATGTGCGTAACTCGCAGGGTGACGATTTGTTAATAGCTCCTTTGGAAAAGGGGTCTTTTTTTATGCATTCCAGAGCTAGACAGTGTCTATCTATTTTAAGAGTTTCACCGTTGTGTTCATAATCCGAAGTGATTTTTATTTGGAAGTCATCCTTCATTTCTTTCTCAGAGAATTATATTTTCTGGTCATGGAGTTCATATTTGATCAATAATTTGTTTTATCTTATGTTTGAAAGTTTGTCTGTACTTATGGGGTTATGACAACGTATCGAGGTTCGTGAAGTTGCTAACATTATTAACATGTGAGCAACATATTGCAATACAAAAATGTTAAGGGAAAAAATGGAAGACAAGAAAAATATTGCAAGAAAAGAAAAAAATAGAAATTGAGTCTGGTCAAAAAACCCAATAAAACATACGACAAGAGAAGAAAAGCATTAATAGGATATCTGAGAGTAGGCAGTGAAATGTGCTAGCTTGAGGGTTAAGCTAGCACATTACCATTTTTTCGCTAACCAGAGTTAGAAAATATCGGTTTATGTTAGAAAACAGTTAATAAATAGGTATTGGATACTGGATGATTTTCAGTTGATTGTGCTAAAACGGCTGTGTCAGTTTTATATACGTGTTGGAAACTAAGGGAAAATGAGTTCGTCAATTCAGATATATTTATATTCCAATTGCCCTTTTTACGTACCTGCGTATCCACCAGAATGGCCATTTGAAGAAATAAATCCCTGACTTCAATCAACATTTGCTCTATTTTAAGTAATTGCTGATGTCGTTCTTCAATGTCTGCTAATATTCGTTTGGCTTCCTGTGTTTCTGCGATTATCTGAAATGAGAGATCTTTTCATACAATTATATAGTGGAAATTACTGCAAACAATGGAGGATACAGAATTATTTGTAGGTTCACTGTTTATGTTCGGTATATGTAAAATAAGAGAATGATAGAATTTTTTTACAGCCAGCTCAGACGAGATTTTATTGAGATGTCTAGAAAACTTGGTGCTTGCACCTATACCTGTGAAAATTTGGGATCAACTTGGCGACACTTGATAATAAGAGATAACTAGAGTTTCAGATGGCGCCAGCGTCGTTTCTAGTTGTAATCCAGTGAACTATAATCACATACCATACAAGATATATTTACTCCTTCAGCTTTCTTTTTGAGAGTGACCTGTTCTGAGACTCCTGATTTCAGCTCTACCATTGCTTAAAAAATGACATATGTATATATTATTAATGATTGAGATATATGATTAAGGTTCTGCTTTGATGGTAGAGCTGATGAGGTTCCCAAGTTGTTTGTAATATATCCAGTGATGTACTAAACAAGAATGCTTTGTCTCTCAATTTTTGCATTAATTTAATGTTGTCAGTAATCCAGTGCAAGTTTGGTTACCTCTTTCGTATATGACATTAGAGGCGCAAGAGTGTCAAGAACAATTTTCATGAGCTCAGTGAGCAGTTCCACTTTATTATCGATATTGTCAGTTTCAAAGATAAGATGCCAAGGCATGGCTTCAACTGATCTAAAATAACTCTCTATCAAGAGGCCTAAATTGTATTGTTTTTTGATAACTGTTACTTTCAGAATCAATTTTCAAAATCACAATATATTTAACAGTGATCGGAAATACAATCCAGGACTCTAGCAGAACAGTTTACAGTTTCATAATTTGTTAAAATCAGGTCAATCAAAGGGATGCTGTTAGAAGTATTACGGTGAGGTCATGCATAAATTGTTTCAAGTCGAAAAAATCGAAAATTGAAAATTGGATTGTATGTTTGGACTGGATATCCATCATGTTGATGTTGAAATCCCCCATGTATAAAATATTATTATAATTGCTGAATATATTAGAAGAAAATCCTCTACTTCATACAGAAACTGCTGCATATTTTATTTGGTGGTCCTAATAAGTTTTGGAGATTTTGAAAATAATCACACACCTAGGTGGTCTGCTTTAGATATGTGGGGTAATGTTAATGTTATACTATATAGATAGTAATAGCATAAAACTTTAAGAAAAATAAAAAAAATTGCCAGGTATTTCTAACAAGCACAGACGTGGCACAAAGGTTTTTCCAATAGAAAAATGTTTAAACTTAAATTTGGTTGTAGTTTGAAGCTATTACTTGCTAGGTAAAGTAATGCCAAAAAAAAATCGCTCAGTTTTTCTGCAGCCAGCTTTTAGACTAGTAGTCATGTCAATTTTCAAAAGGTCTGGCATATAAATATTATTGAATCAGGGACGTGCTACAAAAAACATTACTACAGCTCTGCCCTTTAGACTTGCAACGGAGATAGCCAGTCAGACTGCGACTTAAGTATAGTTTTTCAACAGAAAAGCGCTACAAATTCCCCAGCGATAGGTACTTACATTTTCTGTGAATATTTGTATATCAGTTTTCTCTTCTAATAGTGCCACGAGTTCCTCATCAGTTACCCTCACCCCTTTAGCCCTCAGCTGTGCTTCTAAATTGGCTTTCTGGATATTCCGGAAGTTTTCCAGTTCGGTATTGCTCTGTTTGAAGGTTTTCGTGTACCTCGTTTTGAGTGTGTTAAATTGGATGGATTTTATTCTTCCTTCTGCCGAATCTGCGTTTATGGTTTTCAGTTCTTCTGCGAATTCCTTGAGTTTTCCATTTATTTTTTGACATATGCTCGTGTTGTTTGCGAAGAGGTTTTCAATTTTATCAGTAAGATCTGTAATAACAATAAAATCAATAGTAATAATAATAATTTCACATCGTGAAATGTTGATGATTTTCTTGTGTTGTACTCATAGTCTATCTAGTATGTAGGGGTGTTTGCCCTACAAAAGATGGGATAGACATGAATTTAATATATTAGTACCGGGCCCCGAGGAAAAATCCAAGTCGGCGGAGTCGACGCGGTCCACCATCTTGGATTAAAGGTACAAACCTCTGTCACAAATTTGAAGCGCGCGCATTACCATCACAGTACTCGTAAATAAACACAATATTCGCGTATTCAGCTGTTCTATAAATACTTGGCATGATGATTCCACAGACTATGCATGAACGCACTCAAAACGCATTAAAACTCGAATCAATCAATTGACATGTCAAACTTTGACACAAACAAACCCTCAATTGTTGTCGAGGTTGTGTCCGGCTACCTTTGATCTGATTTCAATAATTATATTCATGTCATATCCAAACTAGACAATAGCCCTTTTTCCACAACTACGCAATAAAATTACGCAGTTGGGTCACCTTCCTTATTTAACCTTCGGATCCCACAAGCTGAGCAGGAGATAAGATGTTTACTCCAGAACTCCGGCACCAGCCAGAAGACCTTCGAGTCAGCATCTAGGAATCTATCTATAAAAGCAGGATCAAGACATACGCAGAGAGATTCCATTCCGATCCAAGCTAGACTTCAGTTCACTTGCTCTTATATTGAGATTATTAAATATGATTGTTATATCAGTGAAATATTGTAATAATAAAAACAATAAAGTTTTTTAAAAGACAAACGCACAAGCCACGATATAACATTCATTTTACTGTGACTTTGGAGGCGATAACTTGTGGGAATAATTTGTTTGCAATCGTTGTTTATAATGGAACGACGTCATTTACAGAAGAGAGGAATCAAGTGATAGGTCTGCTTCAAGCCGCCATGAGACAAATCGATGCAGCTGAGCAAATGGGTGTTTCACAAAGTGTAAGTCGGTTATGGAGGCGTTTCAGGGAAAGTGGGAGTCCTGCCGAAAATCATCCAGGGCGTGGACGTTGTACAACAGCAGTACAGGCCAGATTTTTTATTTTAACCGCATCACCATCACAGCTTCTAATTGCGGACTTAACAACGTGCGCACAATTTAACCATTGGGCGAGTGTTCATATTCCTTTAAAAAAATGTCATTATTTATTTTGCAATGAAAACCTGAGAATTACTCAGTAGTTAGTACGAGTATATTGCCAAACTTGAGTAGGCTATGAAAACATCTGAAAGCCCTTAGCAACCAGACAATAAGTTCTTAGTTACTGTTATATATGTTGTGTTCATCTCTTAATATCATAATTGATATAGATCTAGTTAGACAAAGTGACTGACTGACATATTGTATTTGACGTTTTATGAACATAAATAAACTCCACAAAATTATCAATTACTTTCCTGAATAGAACATTGGCGACGGGAATACAGAACAGAACTCACATTTCAACACTTTGTCACACAAAAAGTAAAGAAAATGAGCCGTGCGTTGTTGGGTTTTTTGGGATCATTTGATCCAAAACTTTTCGATTTTGCCGTATTCTCAGAGAGATTGGACCAGTTCTTCCTGGCAAACAACATCACAGAAGAAGCACGGAAAAGAGCTATTCTTTTGAATACTTTGAATGAAGAATGTTATTATTATTATTACATATAAGTAAAGGCTGAGGACAGAGTCCTATGAAAGCCTAAAAAAAACAAACTAAAGAGATCAACAAGATTATACAGTGCATGCAAAAGAAAAATAATTAATATATGCGTAGAAACAATTATGCAAATAAGCAAATGTCTATTTTGTTTTTAAAACTATTCACTGAGTCAGAATTCACAGCATCGTTGGGTAAGTTATTCCATGTTTCGAAAATACGATTCACCAAAAAATGTTGTCTCTGCCTAGTGGCAAATTTCTCCTTTTTTAATTTGAGATTATGACCACGTAACCGCGAATCATTGTTGAAAACAAAAAGTTCTTTCTGATTAGCATAATTATACTTAGCTATACGGAAGGATATGATGAGGTCCCCACGGAGTCGACGTTGGTCAAAAGCTATCAGTTGTGCCATCCTCAGTCTTTCGGGATAGGTTGGACGCACTTCGCCAAAAGTCATACGCGTGGCTCGACGCTGAACGTTTTCCAACAAATTCTTATCGCGCACCAAAACAGGACACCACACCGGACCTGCGTACTCCATAATTGGACGAACGTAGGTTTTGTAGAGGTTTATGGAACTTGAGTATGATAGATGGGAAAACGTTTTGCGGATGAGGTAGATCAGTGTGTTGGCGCGCTTGCATGTGGATATAACATGTTCGGACCAAGTTAGGTCAGTATTAATAGTCACTCCCAGATCGACATGTGAAGACACTATACGTATCTGTTGACCGTTTATTGTGTACGCGTGGAGTGGATTGTTCTTTCCTTGATGAAGTACGACGCACTTGTCGACGTTAAGAGGTAAAAGCCAATCCTCACACCACCGACTAATCGAGTTGAGGTCTTCTTGGAGGAGTTGATGTTCCACTATGGCATTTCCATACAGTTTAGTATCATCGGCATAAAACGACTTGCAGGACTTTATATGAAGAGCAAGATCACTTGCATAAACAACGAAGAGGAGTGGGCCAAGAACAGACCCCTGGGGGACTCCACTTGTGACTTGTCTGTCCGAAGAAAAAGAGTGACCCACTTTGACCGTGAAAGTTCTTTCTGTCATGTAATTTTCAATCCATGAGTTTAGTTGGCCCCGAATACCGAGTGTGTCAAGTTTGTGCATTAGCCTCCTCACTGGGACCCTGTCGAAAGCCTTGGCAAAGTCAAGATAAACGATATCTGTCGGTATTTTTTTATCGTGAGCCATCGTCCAATCGTTTATGCACTGTAGAAGATTGCTGGTGGTGGATTTACCTTTGATGAAACCATGTTGTTCCGATGGTATGATTGCGTTTTTTGTAAAAATTCTGACATGTCTTCTACAATTATTGATTCCATTACTTTGGAAGGTACGGATAGAAGACTAATGGGCCTGTAGTTGGTTGGATTGAGTTTACCCCCTTTTTTGAAAATAGCAGTGACAGATGCCTTCTTCCAAGCCCGTGGGATTTGAGATTTTGCGAAAAGGACAGTCATGATTCTTGATAACGGAGAGCAGAGAGTTTCGGCAAATTTCTTTAGAAAGAAGGGGCTCATTCCATCCAAGCCAGGAGATGAATTTAATTTAGTGTTCAGTAAATGTTTTTTCCGGGCTAAACGTCACATGGTTTAGATTATCACGCAGTCGTTCTGCTATAATTCCTGGTAATTGATCATCTCGGGGCTCCACTGTGAAGGAGCTTGTGAAAGAGTCGGCCAGGATTTCTGCTGATTCGATGTCTGTAGAGCACAGGGTACCATCAGGTTTTTGTAGGAGCGGAATGCTTACTTTGGTGTTCAGGTTTGATCGTATGAACTTGTACAGTTTTTTATTGTTTTCAGAGTTCGCAATAGATTCTTCAAACTCAGGACGTGAAGATCGTACTGTTGATACCAGGTATTTAGAGAAATTTCGATGAGTTTGGTAATCTTCTGGGGCTTTTGATCTTTTGTATCTCTTCCAGAGTCTTTTTTTGTGATGTATGAGTGACATTATTTCTGTATTTATCCATGGTTTGAGAGGATTTTTCCGGCATACTTTGCTGCGGGAGTTCTTGTCAACAAGGGCAGTTATGGTCGAGTAAAATTTTTCCCAGAGGATATCAACGTCATCACATGTATTCAAGAGGGTGATCCAATCGATGGCGGAAAGTTCCTCGAATAACTGATCGAAATCGATTATTTTGAAAACTTCAGTTCCGTACTTGTTTGGCATGTAAATATTGAGCTGAGTAGTTGCGTAGATTACTGCGTGGTCCGATAATCCAACTGGTGGTAGGATTTCATAATCTGTGACAATGTTTTCATCATTGGTAAAGATGAGGTCAAGAACAGATGGTTCATTGTTGATTCGGAATCTAGTTGGTTCTGTGATGAGTTGAAAGAGGTTTGAATCGGCAACGAAATGCATGAACTTACTCGTGGCACTATTTGTGTCAGGTATATTATTAATGGGCCAGGTGATATTGGGGTAGTTGAAGTCACCAGTAATGGAGGTTGTCAAGGGTCGATAGTTGGTTTAGATAATCGATCAGTTGAACATTGGCTTCATGGGATACATCATTTGGTCTGTAAATACATACTATGTTAATGTTTACGGTTTCCTTGGTAAGGCTGACATGTAAGGCCTCCACTCCTTGGATTGCGGCTATGTCTTGTTGTACTGCGAATTCGGTTATATTCTCATCGCATAAATATATACATACTCCACCACCGACACGATTTAATCTGTCCGCTCTGTGAATACTGTAGCCTCTTATGTTAACCAGTGAATCTGGGTCAGTTGGTTTAAGCCATGTTTCGGTTAGGAGTATTATGTTAGGTTTGAGATCAACTATGTTACATATAAGTTCGTTGAATTTAGCAGATAACGAGTCTAAGTTAGTGTAAAGGATTTTCCAGCATAGATAGGGCGGTTGTTGGTTGTTGTTAAAGGCTGTTTTATGTCCGAAAGTTGATGGAGGTTATTTTGGGAATGCCATGTATATATTTGATGGTAAGGTTTTGCTCTCCATTTGCTTTCTTCACGTAGGTCTTTCAGTAGCTGAACTTGGGAGGGGGTTTGGTCACTTATGATGGATAGTTTAGAGGTAGAAACTTTCTCGATTAAACTTTTCTTATTCCTTAAAATAGTTCGAGCATCATGTTCATGTTATGTACTTCTGAATAATTTATGTATACCTAAAGCATCCAAAGAGAAGAGTTTTGCAGAATTGAATGAACTGCTACTTTTACATTTTTCTGTGGTAAATTCAGTGTTTGCCGAACGTTTAAAGTTCTACAACGCCAGGAAAGAAACTAACGAAAAGGTTTCCGACTGGGCAGCTAAGGATAAAAGTTTGGCGGTCAACTGCAAGTTCAGTCTGGCCATGTTAGACATAGCCATTAGAGACATTTTCGTTATTGGAATGGGAGAAAATAAGATAATGGATAAGTTATTCGAAGAAGATGCCAGTAAGGATAGTTTATCTATGTCTATCTATGTCTAAGGTTACAAGTATTGCTTTGTGAAAGAGTCAGCACTGGCTGAACAATCAAGGAGAACAACTATAAATAAAACACCTACGACATCGTCTTCATTGGGGGAAGTTGAGGAACTACATTTCAACAAGCACGAACGATCTTCGGCTCGGGTAAATTCAAGAGGATCCCATCCCAAAGATTACCGTAAAAATGCACAACATTGGTGTAAGGGAAAGATTCATCAAGTACTTGGTGGAAGGACCTATATTGTAGAAGTTGATGGCGGTATTACATGGAAAAGACATACTGCTCAATTGAAAAAAGATGGAAGTGCACAAAATGTATCTGTAATACCGCGAGCTTCATTAACAGACGCTCCCTCTTTACCCACTTCAGTGTCAATAGTGACAAGGACAGTGAAATGAATCGAGATGTGACTGCTCGTGTTTTGAGAAGACGAAGTCAATTAAGAAGACCAGACAGGTTACATTTTTAGTAATAAATGATTGATATTAAAGGGGAAGGTGTTATATATGTTGGGTTCATCTCTGTATATCATAATTGATATAGATCTAGTTAAACAAAGTGACTGATTGACGTTTGACGTTTTATGAACATAAATAAACTCCACAAAATTATCAATTACTTTCCCAAATAGAACAGTTACCGTTGCATATGTCAGTATTAAATTGATTTGTTGTGTGGTATATCGATTTATAAGTCTTCAATAATATCTTTCAGAAAAATAATACCCTGAGGCCCGGTATTTTCACCTCCGGTTATACTAGGGATAAATCAACCAATGGTTAGATTGTGCTTTTGCTTTATCAATAAACGTACAAAAGCATATTCTAACCATTGGTTAATTTATTCCTAGTATAACCGGGCCTAAGAAATTATTTGAAATTACGGTGGAGCTGTCAGAAAAACAGCGAATAGAAGTTTTGATTATCTTAGGTTACGGCGATCGTAAAGTATGGCAGAAGTATGCGACATCTTTAATGAAAAATATCCTGAAATGAGATTGGCAATGTTAGGGATAAGCCTAAGACTGGCAGGCCTACCGTTGCCGAAGACACTCAATTGAATGTATTACTTGATATTGAAGAAAATCCTCATTGTTCAATTACAACTTTATCTGACAACAATGAGATCTGTCGTGGTGATGTGCAGAAAATTCTAAGAAAAGCCAAATTACATCCACATAAAGTTAAACTTATACATAAACTCAATGAAGTCAATTTCGATAGACGTATGGAGTTTTGTGAAATTATGCAAGAAGTGTGTAATCAAAATAATGGCCTTGAATTTAATATCTTATTTTCCGACGAATCAAATTTTTGTATAAACGGTACCGTGAATACGCAAAATTGTCGTTATTGGGCAACAGAAAATCCCAATTGGACGATGGAAGCTTATACCCAATATCCCCAAATAGTAACTGTGTGGGCTGGGATTCTTACAATTACCATTGTATGACCATATTTTTTTGACGGTACTGTGATGGGTGAAAATTTTTTGGAAATGTTACAAACTTATGTAGTTTCATATTTAACTGTAACATTTCCAGACTTTAATCAACCTGGTCGAATAGTTTCTACTATTTGCTTCCAACAGGATGGTGCAAGTCCACATAATGTGCACTTATTATGCTCGAGTGGATAGATATTTTGTCGATGAAACCTTTTCCAATCGCTGGATTGGACGACGCGATCAGATTGAATGGCCTGCTAGGTCCCCAGATTTAACTCCCATGGACTGTTTTCTCTGGGGTTACTTAAAAGTAAGGTGTACATGAATCGACCTACTAATTTGAAAGACCTTAAAGAGAGAATTCGAACTGAAATTCAACGAATTACACCAGAGATGTTGTCAAACGTAACCCAAGAATTCATCAGACGTCTTGGATATTGTCAACTAACCCAAGGAGCATTTGTTGTGAATTTGTTATTTGTTTATTTTCACTACTTACTTATGATATTTTCATTGCAAAATAAATAATTAAATGAATATTAAGAAATATGAACACTGGTTTCCTTTATACTCAGTATACTGTAACTTAAAGTGTTACGTATGACTTATGTGGTTTGGTTGAACTCAGAAAAATATGAGCTTTCAATTTTTGGTATAAAAATATACCCTTTCAATTTAAAAAAAATATCGATGACGTCGTATCTTGTAAGGAGGTGAGGAAAAAATAATATTTTTGAAAAAAAAGGTGGAAAACTAAAATACAAAATCGACATGTCCGTGTTTTACCTCCGAAAATGATTAACTCGTAAGATAATGAAGCGTTTATATACAGGGTCCTGCAACAGTGGCGCGGTGTTCCATATTTCTATTAAGGAAACAGATAGGAATCTATATTTCTATAATATTACCTTATTGCTCGAGTGTTCAATTTTTTCGGGGCGGATCCCAACATATTTCTTCGCTATAATTTCAATGAACGACTTTTTTCAAAGCGAAATCCATTTGACGACTGATAAGAATATACGAAAGATATCTTGTTTCAATCATGAACATTACAAGGTGGCCAAACAAATATTTTTTTATAAAATAAATGTATGTATCACATTTTTCTAAATGAAAAATTATTTTTTCATTGGATGCAGAATTTTACACATAAATCGTGCAATATCAAACCAAACACGATTAAATAAAAAAACATTATGAATATTACTAATTTTTTTTTTTGTGTTATGGGGTACATTCATGAATTAAAGTCAGAGTTTGAGTTCTAGATATTTAAATTGTCAACTGGCAAACTACAAAAGGGAAAGTTTAATGAAGGTTGATAATGAAACTTTTATGAAATATGTTCAACATGTCTTCCATTTTCTTGAATGCAGAGCTGAAATCTATGTTTGAAATAATGTTCTACCCTGCGCAAGACAGCTGGTGTAATGCTGCGAAAAGCATTTGTTATTCTAAGTCGCATATTTTCGGAAGAAGTTGGTGGCTCGACGAAAACTATATTTTTTATGTATCCCCATAAGAAAAAAACCAGTTTTGTTCAATCTGGTGATCTAGCGGGCCACCTGACAGGCCCATTCCGTCCAATCCATTTATTAGGAAATACTTCATTTAAATGATCTCTCACTTCTGCCGAATAGTGAGCATTCTATTGCAAAGGTCAAGAGGAATATTTTCTAACAAACCTGGTAAATCATTTCCTAAGAAATTGAGATACATTGTTCCATTCAGATGCCCCTCAAAAAAGTGAGGACCAATTACATATTCTCCAATGATGCCTCCACAGACATTTATCGACCACCTATGTTGATAATCCACCTGTCTCAATAAGTGGGGATTTTCTGTCGAATAATAATGGTAATTATGTCGATTCACAAATCCATTTTTATGGAATGTCGATTCATCCGACCATAAAATGTTGTTGAAAAAATATTCGTTTCGACGAATTTCTCCCATAGCCCAATTGCAAAATCTCACTCTTTCCTCAAAATCGGCATACAGTAGTTCTTGATGTAATTGAACGTGGTATGGATGAAAGCGATGTTTCTTCAAAATTCGTTGCACGGATCTCTCACTTATATCCACTATTTCACCAATTTGTCGTTGACCTACAAGGATCTTCTTCAATAGCAAGAAGAACTTGCAATTCATTATCTTCATCAGTAGCTGGCTTGATGCGCCCATGTTTAGAATAATTGATACTTCCAGTTTCAACAAATCGTGTCAGGACCTTTCGGAAAGATCTTTCATCTGGATGCCTTCTATCTGGATACCGTTGAGGATAAATTCTACTGATTCACCTAATATGAAATAATATCAATCAAATCACTTTTTGAAAACAACATTGTGATGAAATTATATCGAAAGTTCAACTTCACGATTCACTAAAGATTTCAATACTTATTTGCAGGCAAATATTTTGATCTGTCATTTGCCAGACTACTTGATTTCCAATAAAAAAATTATTCGCTGAAAGGTTGTTTTAGAATATGGCACAAATTTAGAGATTATTGAAATTATTGTAAATATTCAAGAACGTACATTTTGTAGTGTAATTCACAACTTGTTTATCTAGTTACAAACATATCATAATCTCGAGCACAGCCGTCAAATATGGATTTCACATTAAAAAAATCATTGATATTATGGCGATAAAATAAAAATAATTGTCATTTTTATAAAAAAAAATTTTAAAAAAATTTTTAGTCAAAGGTTTTTTTTAAAAAAGTCGTTCATTGAGATTATAGCGAAAAAATATGAATACTTGCCATTTTTCGAAAAAAATAGCTGTTTTAAGAAAAACTAGTAAACTTAACCATAGGGAATACTCGATGACATTTGTAGAGCCTTTATTGGCGCTTCTTATGAATCGATAATATACAGGGTGTTCCATTTAAAATAAGGAAGATTCTGCAAATTTTTATTGACAATATGTGGCAAGCTGTTTTTCATACCCTGTATATCACAGGTCGATTTCAGATACATCGTTTGAGAGAGTTACCAATGTAGAATATTTTACAAAAAAAAATTCAATTGGATTTGGCACAACTTTATAATTTCAAATAATCTGAGTGACAAATATTGGAAAAAAAACCTGTCATGCTAGAAATCTCGAAAACCGTCATTATTTTCGAAGTGACGATATACATAAAGTATCTTTTATTTTCTATGTAGAATCCGAAAAAGCGATAAAAAAGATAGGTTGCCATTTAAAAAAACACAATTGGGATCCGCCCAGAAAAAATCCTGTGTGACTGAGAATTTTTTTATTTTGTCGAGCTCGAGCAATAAGGTAATATTATAGAAATATAGATTCCAATCTGTTTCCTAAATAGAGATATGGAACACCGCGCCACTGTTGCAGGACCCTGTATATAATAAGGATTATTTTCCAATGTACTGCTTGTAACATGTGCAATCACGAATCAATCAAACATCTTTTTTTCGAATGTCAGATATTAATATTCTTACAGCAGTGCTACACAACATCAGTCAAAAAACATCACAAATACTGTTCACGAATGTTTTGAGATTTATTAAATTGCGTTTTGTACTGAATGAATAGACTGATTTGTATGTTTTGTATTCTCTCAGCATGAATGTTCATACTTGGTTCTAAGGCCTATTGTTTATTCCACACTCTAGGCTTTTTTATTTCGCATAATTAAATATTTTTAATACTGTAATCTATCTACCAAACTACTTTCTAATTAAATTAAAAATAAAGGAAATCCCCCATATCCACTAACTAGTTTTTTTATGAGCTGTTCGAAACCGAGGAAAATTTTAATTGCCCCGCCTCTGTGCGTTACGTCACAATCACACAGTGAATTTTGAGATTTGACAGAAGAAAATTCAGTCACTCACCTCTGTGATTTATACTCAAATCATCCAATTTGTTCATGTATTGTCGTACACTTCCAACGTTTTCTTCGACAGCCTCTATCCATTTGCCCAAAACTTCAGCCCGCTCGAATGTTCTTCTCAGATCAGTACCTCCTGTTGCATTCTGAAATAACAATCAAATTCACATCTCATCACAAAAACAGTTAGTCCTCACATTATCGACATCCACCGTAACATCATTTCCATTTTTATTCCGTACCTGAAAAAAAAACAATTTAGAATTGGTTGTTATGCACGTGAAAAAAAATACCGTCAACAATTCACCTAACCTATCTTTAGTCATAGTAGAATGTTGTGTAGGTTAAATGTTTGCATATCTTATCAATTTGTAGGTATACCGCATATATGGTCCCGTTATCTAAGAGAAGGTATCACTTTATTTATTCTTTGTATCATATGAATCATTGGGAAATAAATTATGTCATTTTTCTCCATTAGAGTTTGTTCCTGTCGAGTAATGAGTGTTTAATTGTAACTTGATACGTGAAATAAGGTGGGTAACGTCACATAGTGACTGCGCTCGACCATTTAAGTGATATTCGAAATTCAAATGCCAATAAATTACAGTGAACTATTTTCTTTCTAAGTTAGTTTGTTACAAAACCAATCAATAGGTATTTTTTAATGGCGTGGTAGAAGAATAATTTATATTTTTATCACCTGAAAATTATATAGAATAAAAACAAGTAGAAAAGTCATTTTTTACCGGTTTTCGACCACTTGCTACTTCTACTCGACCATTAGTATTCCTATTTTCGACCACGCGGTCGAGAACAGATCCGTTTGTCGACTATCCTTTTTATTGGAGGGTCAACAACAGGCCCCTCCTCGACCATCTTTGGGAAGAGATCAAGACAACTTTTCTAATCTGATTACCTACCTTTTAATTGAACGGGAACTTTATAAAAAAACAAATTTATTTCTAATAAAACCTTGGAAACATAAAAAACTTAACATACAAATTAAAGCAATTTTCATATATGAGATGGAAATATACAACAAATTAAAATATATCAGTAAAACAAGAAATAAAATATGTTTCAAGTGTTCTTAGAACGCATGAAACAAATATAATCTTTCAATGAAGCTTCTTCATAAGAAATTCCATAAAATTCTGTACACCTCATACCTATGGAACCATTGGGGGCAGATATCGCACCCTATATTTTTTTCATCGTCATCTTCAACATCACTAAATTCCTCTTGGCAAGTAGCACATTTGATTTTATCGTTATTCTTTGCTGACATTACATGTTCAGGGTTTTAGTGTGTTTCTCTTCTTATTCTTTTTCGTCATTTCTTTATTTTCTTTGGCTTCTTTGTTTGGTTTCTTTTTATTTTCTTTCTTAGCATATGATTTCCATTCTTGTGATGAAATCGCACTGGGCAATTTTTCTTTTGGATTTCAAACAGATTTTTTTATTGGTTCTGGAAAAAGAAGGTGTCTTTCAAAAGATATTTGTTTTGGTTGGTTTTCAGCTAGAGGTTTTCTGTTTTCAGTCTGAACTCTGAAGTCTGGATTCGATGTTTGTGAATCTGACTTATGAGGAATCGTAAGAGAAGTTTCCTTCGGAGTTGGTTCGATCTGATTGTCAACATGGGAGGTTGGGGTATTTAATACTGCATCGCATGATTTTTGAATTCTATACAAGGATTGGGCTGTAATTGATCATCGGTCAGAGGTTTCATTTTTCTTTTCTCAGTCTGAACTCTGCATAGAGTTCCTGAGTCTGAATGATAGCTATCATGATCTTGGTCAGTTTTGAATGATGTCTGCTCAATCTGATCTCCGACCGGAAATTTTAACGTATCGGATTTTTTTTGTCAAATCTTCAAGGGCGTATTTTAAAAGTTTTTTTTGAGAGAAACCACATTTGTCTATATTTATAACCCATTGTTTGATTTTTTCTTCGACTTCTCGACCTAGTAACGCTTTAGGTCCAGTTTTTCGTTTATTTTCGTTTGATTTGCCCTTGATTCTGTCTGTAATAGTAGTTTTAGGGACGTTAAATTATTGACCCGCTTTATTTATACTCATCCTTTCCTCTCTAATTTCTATAAGAGCTCTTTGTAAAACATCGTCGCTATATCGAAAAAACTTCCTTTTTTTTACCCTTCAATGTGAGTTTTGTTGGTTTATTTTCGTTAATCTGTTTTGTTTTTTTTGATGGCATTTCAAAAACAAAAGTAATAATAATAATAATAATAATTTATTGGCCCAAGTTATGTAAGTTACATTTAAGGTTGTCAAATTATGCGAAAAACAGAAAATATGAACAAAACTGAGTACAGGTATATACAAGACACGTCGACAATTATAGTAAAATTTTGAATATAAAACTATATGTCTACTTATGTTAAGTTCAGTCACCTGAAATACATAAAATTCAATAAAATATATATACAATTTAATATTAGTCAATATTACATCACAACAGAAGATACATAGATAAAAATATGCCTGTTTATATCTCAATCAATTGTTTCGTCAAAATTAAATTCGAAATATTCTTCCAGAGAATAGAATGTATTTTTCAATAATATATTGATGATTGCTGCCTTTAACTGTTTGGTATGGGCATTTTTCAGTGCATCCGGTAATTTGTTAAAAATTTTGATGGATGTGTGATTAATTGGCTGTTGAGTTTTTTTCAGGCGGTGATAGGGAATGCTCAACGAATTTCTATTCCTTGTGTTATGAGAATGGTAGGAAGAATTTGAAAATAGAGACTTTTCGTTTTCTTTCACAAACATCACACATTGTAGAATGAATACTGAAGGTAAAGTTAAGATGCTAAATTTTGCAAATAACGGTTAACAATGTTCTCGATAACTAGCCTTTGCTATTATTCGTAAAACTTTTTTTGTAGTTTAAATATTCTTCCACTTTCTACGGAGTTTCCCCAAAGAAGAAGTCCATAAGAAAAAGTTGAATAAAAGTTATGTAATAATATGTTAATGCGGTATCTACAGTAGTAAATTCTATTAGTTTCCTAATTTGATACACTACTTTATTTAATTTTTTAGATAAGTAGTTAACATGTTCTTTCCAGTTCAATTCCGTGTCAATATGTATACCTAATAACTTAACGCTATTCTCTTGACTACCATTTGAGAACATAAGCTCGCTTGTTTTTTCTGTGTTTAGTTTTAAATTATTTGTCGAAAACCATTCTGAAGCCTTTGGTATTGTTTCAGTATTTCTGAGTTTGAGGTTTTTAATATCAGGGCTTATATTTAAAATGGTAGAGTCATCAGCATATAATGTCATTGCGTCAGCATTTAAATATTTTGGTAAATCATTTATGAAAATAATAAAAAATATGGGTCCCAATATTGATCCTTGGGGAATTCCAATATCTATTGCCATTATGTCTGACTTCTCGCCTGATGGTAGAACCACTCGTTGCTGTCGACTGTGTAAGTAGGAAGCGAATAATTCCAAGGCAGCACCCCTGATCTCATAAAAATCTAATTTTGCCAGTAGGTATTCATGTGTGACGCAATCAAATGTCTTTGATAAATCCAACATTGTGGTACACGAAAAGTTATTTTCATCAATTGCATCCATGATTTTTTCTAAAATGAATATTATTGCTTTTGTTGTTGATTTATTACTGCGGTAACCAAACTGCTCTTTTGAGAAAAGTTCTTTATCTTCAAAATATGAAACTATCCTAGATTTCAGTAAACATTCAAAAATTTTTGAAAAAACAGGAAGCACTGAAATGGGTCTAAATGAGTTAGCTTCGTTATGGTCGTTTGTTTTTTTGGAATCGGTACTACTTTTGCAATTTTTAATTTATCCGGAAAAATGCTCTGTTCTAATTAAAAATGTAACATAATATTGGAGCCAGTTCATCACACAGATGTTTAACTACCCCTACGCTCATATCATACACATCTCTACTATTTGAGTTTTTTAAGTGTCTAATAATACTTTTTATCTCCTCATCAGTAGTAGGGCTAATGAAAAAAGAAAAACGGGGAGAACTATGAGTATTTTGCAGTGCATGCATAAAATCAATGTCGCTATGAGGTATTGAGTTAACAATGTTTTTGCCCACATTGTCAAAAAAATTGTTGATATTTTCGGCAGAAATATTTGTTTCATTTTTGTTGATATATTTTCCTGTCTGTTGCTTGATCAATTTCCAAATTGCTTTGGATTTGTTGTTTGAGTTTTCTATGAAGTCTTTATTCGCTTTTCGTTTGGCATAATCAATTGCTTTTTTATAATTCGATTTCATTTTTTTATAAAGATCATTTGCCTCCTGTGACTTGACGCATTGTTTTATAATATTTATAGCTTCCAGTTGACTTCTCATTTTTTTCAGATTTTTATCAAACCAGCTTATACCTATTTCATTTTTGCATTTGATATTTTTTTCCGGGAAATGATTGTGGAATTTGTCTAGGAATATCAGAAAAAAATTGTTAAATAAATCATTCGCCTTCTCAATAGTATAAAGTTCGGTCCAGTTAAACTTAGATATAGTTTGTTTGAACTCATTTAGCTTTTGTTGAGATATGACTCTAATTTTTTTAATTTCGATATTTTGTCTAGAAATATCTCTTTTCAAAGTTACTAAGATGCCTGAATGATCGGATAGACAAAAGTCATGGACTTCAACTTGTATGTTGTCAGTTATATTAGTTATTAAATTATCAATACAAGTTCCATTCTTTTTGGATATACGTGTTGGTGTTGTTACAGAAAATTCTAGATCAAACGATTCCACTAGGTCCCTGAACTCCCTTGTACAAGTTAATTCTGTATTATTAATATCAATATTGGAATCGCCATTTATAATGAATTTCTCTCTATTATGCAGTGTCAGACGTTGAAGCATTAGGGAGAAATTTTCAAGGAAACTATTCACATTTTCAAGAATAGGTGATCTGTATATAGTGATGATTACAATGTTGAGGTCAGTTAACTTAATAATAAATCGAACATTATCTACCTACCTACATAATTCCAATGAAAAACTATATATAATCAACTGGTCGAAAAAGAGGACACTTTTCGACCACCATTAAGGCAGAAAAATAAATAGAAGGATTTAAAAAAATGTGGTCGAAAACTGAACTCTATTCAAGGAGTATTCACTAATAATGTGTTAGAAGAGTATTTAGATTTAGTAAAATGAAAAGGGATAGACAATCTAAGTGCCGTTTATCCGGTTCTCGACCAAGTGGTCGAGAAAGGGAGAAGCGCATATATCACCTACCTAATATGCGACCATTTCATTTTATATAGAAAAATATTGTAAACATGGTTCAAACATAGTTTTTCGGAAGAAGGATAGATTAAACTTGACATACCACACAAACAATTAAGTAAATGAAAGATAAGTTATCACTTACTTGCTATTCCTGAAGTCACAGTTCACTACTATTTCGTGTCTTTAGTAATCTGCTCACTGCTCACAGAGGAGGAAACAGCCTCTCATATTATCTTCGACTGTGACGGCCTAAGTAGTAGGCGACACAGAACCTTTGGAGAGATCAGCCCGGAAACAGGCATGAACCTTATCAACAGGCTTCTAAACCTAATTGAAGGCACAAACCTGTTTGAATGAGGAACCACTGACGACAGAGTGATACAATAGACCCCAGCTGGTCGCAGTGTCAATGGAAGCTAAGTGCCAACCCTGTCTCTGGCTCGTCAACCAACCAACCAATCTGCTCACTGACTGCCTACGCACCCTTAAGCATTCAATGATGAAATTGTCACGTAAACGACTCGAAAATTCTGAGAAGTGATGGGGAAAGGTGGTCGAAAATCAGGAAGATTTTAGATGACTGATATTGGCTTATAGTTTCTTATTTCCATTAGATTTGTATGAAACTAGTCGAAAACTGGCACTGGTCGGACAACAGGCGCAACCACCCTATACATGGTGGAGTTTTTCAAACAAGCTTGAATGTATGAAGTATATAGTAGGCAATTCTTTACAATTGAATTGAAGTTTTTTGGAGCTGTGTGCACGTGATGAAATAGTAGGTTTGAAAGAAATTTGTATTTCGTGCAAAAATTTTTACAATGCTGTCATTAAAATAAAAAAAATCCACAAAACTTTTAGATTTTTCTTAATTTTGGCTGTAAATTCAAACATAATGGAGATACAGAAAAATGTTTTGAACAAAAGTTGTAGCTCGTGATTTTGTCTACAAAAATGGTATTCATGAAAATTTCGAGATATATATATATATATATATATATATATATATATTTAAATATATATATTGTAATGTTTTGTTAATTGAAAATTGATAATATTATTTTATTTATTTTATTTTGCTTTCTTTTTTTCACCGGTTGGGCGACATTGTTATGTTTTTTAATTTATAAATATAATTTTTTTTTATATATTGATATTGCTAAAGATTTTTGGTATTCTTTGAGAGCCAAATTTTATATGATGTAAATAGATATTTCTGACCCTGTAATAATAATTGTCAGCGAACGTCACTGTTCTCTCGTCACGCTACCAACAATTATTATTTTCTTCGCCACGGCTAACAACAGTTAGTACGCCCTTATCTCATATAGTCGGTTCAAAAGGAATTTGGCCACTGGTGGCTAACTTCAGTTTATTGAATGATCTTAATTATGTTAGTTGATCATTGTGAGAAAATAAACAAGCCAAATATCAAAAAACAATTATCTCCTTTATTCAGGAAGACTTAAAAATACCTGGCCTACGAGAAATAACTTATGCTAGAGTGAATCAAACAATTATTCAGGGATAATCATAAATTGCATATCATGGATAAATAAACAGAACCTCACTTTTTCTGTGAGTATAATTTTCTGTTATTGTTCATAAAAAGTGATATAGAGTTCATCGAATGTGAAAAATGTTATTTGTGAAATAGTTCAGGACCGAGAAAGCACTATTAAAGGTTTTATACCTGGTTGGAACTGTTGGTGTTCACAACTATACCATAAAAACAGGAAGTCTCCTCTCTCCAGCCTTCGTTAGGACTGCAAAACTATGTGTCAGGAACGTATCGATGCGGGACTCAGCTTTTGGAATCGTGGATATACGATATCATCAAGGTAATCTTGTTCTGTTCAGCAAATGATGGAATTATTCCATTTTCTTCTAGTGAAATTTTGTGCGTGCTTCCGCTTTGTAAACTATTTTCGATCTCCCTCGAAGCTTTGTTTTCTCGTCGCTTCGCAACATCTTGCCATTGTTGTTGTTCCATTTGAAATTTCGAATTTGCGCACCAAATTGTCACTTTGCACTGTTTATATTAATGTTGCACAATTTATACACACAATTAAATTCCCATTCTTATCATTAATTACAAGTTTGAATAATAATTGCTTATGATACCCTCTCTTTGCCATTCTCTCACAATTTCCAACTTTTCATTTGATCATCTCTTCTCTGATTGGCTATCTTTCATAAAGACGTTTGCTGTTCTCTCATTGGCTACTTTTAGTTTGCTACAATTTCATGTACAGAGTGTTTCAAGTTTATAAATGTGTTGATTACTTTTTATTCATGATAATTTTGTAAATCTTGACTTTTAGTTGTCTTTTGAGCAATTATGAGTTATGATAAATTTGACAGTGTATATAATTGACTGTTTTATAGTACTTTGACATTTTTATCTATCCATATCATACCTAGGCTCATATTTTTAAATTTAATTATTTTTATTTATTTTTTTGTGGTTTTTGTCTTTTAAAATTTACAAATGGCATAAATTTCATAAAATATATTTTTATATATATATATATATATATATATATATATATACAGTATGTCTCACTAAGTTGGAACCATATGGAAAACTTTTTTATTATTAATTTAAGGAGAAAAAGTTATTCCTCATAAAAAATTCTGCATATTTTTTTATACGTGGTAGTCAAAATATTAATTTAACTCAGGAGCAAAGTACCTTTATATTCGAAAGTATCGAAATTTAAAAAAAAAGAAAAGTTGTTCAGAACTACGTTCAAATATGCAATTACATCCATTTACATGAAAAATCATTTTTTCTTATTTTATCTACAATAACAATGCAAATTTAACTGTAGTTACGTGTCTAGGATGCACTGACAAAGAAATGATTTGTTGATTTGTTTGACAGTGGTAGCGTTATTAACTTCTGAAGGGAAAATAGAAATTGTTTTGATTGTGGGAGAAAACTATAAAACGCATAGAGAAACAGCAACTATTTTTAATAACAGACATCCCAATAAAAATATCAATCATTCAACTGTTATAATGAATTCAAGAATACTGGAGTATTAACAATCATTTTAATGGAAAACGCCTAAAACTGGTAGACGATGAGAATACGCAGTTTGAAGTAATGCTGTCAGTTGTAGAAAATCAAAAAATGTCATTGCGCAAAAGTCGTCGATGCAACAAAATGTGAGTGGCAAGAATTTTAAAACTGAATAAATACAGACCATTCAAACCAAAAATCGTTCACACATTGAACGCTTTGATTTTTGCCATCTCATCCAAGGAAAATTAGAAGAGGACCCTTATTTTACGAGGCGTATAATTTTTTCCGATGAGTCAACATTTTCGTCAAATGGAACTGTCTCGTCACAACATTGTCGCTGGTGGTCTGATGAAAATCCCAATTTTGTAATAAAGTCACATGACCAATATTGACGTGTGGTGTAGCATTTATAAGAACAGATTAATAGGACCTTTTTTTTCGCCAATCTATAAATGCCGAACGTTATCTATAGTTTTTACAAACTCACATCAATGACTTCTTGAACGAACTACCCTTACAAGAACGTCAATGTATTTGGTTCCAACAAGATGGTGTCGCATGCCACAGTACATTAAATGTTAGGGAATATCTTGAACATACATTCCATGGAAAAGTTATTCACAGATTTTCTGATCGTTTTTGGCCTGCTAGATCCCCTGACTCAACCCCCCCTTGATTACTTCTTATGGGGTTGCTTGAAACAAAAAGTTTATCAGATAGGGCCGTTTCAATATGTTGACCATTTCGAGAGTAAATTTCTTCAGAAATGATAAGGAATGTATTACGTGAATTTGCCAAAAGAACGATTATATGCATTGAACGAGAAGGTGGATATGTCGAGGCATCAGTGGAATGAGGGAACATTACATTTCTATTTATTTCCAGAATTAAAATTATGTTGGTTACACAACTTAGTATTTGTATGTATTTTCTTATTTGAACAATATATGCA
This sequence comes from Gonioctena quinquepunctata, assembly GCA_018342105.1. Taxonomy (NCBI): domain Eukaryota; kingdom Metazoa; phylum Arthropoda; class Insecta; order Coleoptera; family Chrysomelidae; genus Gonioctena; species Gonioctena quinquepunctata. Next base: position 45,902 of record JAFIRS010000737.1, on the reverse strand, counting down.
TGTGCATTCATTATGTGTTTAAATTGCAAAATTGTTAGAAAACGTTAAGAAATGAAAAGGTGAACATGTGTTTCATAATCAAAAGAGATAAATGTCCATTCGAAATAGAAAAAACAGTAAAAAGTAACATAACCTAATTTTTCAATGTCTATGAATGTAATTGCATATTTGAACGTAGTTTTTAGTTCAGAACAACTTTTTTCATTGAGAATTTTCGATATTGTCGAATATAAAGGTACTTTACTCTTGAGTAGAATTCATATTTTTTGACAAACTGCGTATACGACTGAAAAAATTTGATATCTGATGATTGTATTTTAGATTTTAGAACATGCAAAACTTTTTATGAAGAATAACTTTTTTTCCTAAAATGAATAACAAAAAAGTTTCCCATATGGTTCCAACTTAGTGAGACATAGTGTATATATATATATATATATATATATCGCGTTAACTCTTTAGATATTCCCTGTATATTGGTAAGAATATATTATGTGCGTTCTTCCCACTAGTATAGGCAGCCTACATCACAGAATTAATAATACCTGGTTCCATGCCTTCAAGTATTGTACTATGAGAATTTTGATCAATAAAATGTTTATACAAGACGTTTACGAATATCGGAAGATTCCTCTTATATGTTACCCGCGTAACTTCTATATTTTATCCAAGTTTTCATCGCTTGCAATATACAGGGTGGTGATTCTTCAATGGGCAGATAGTACACATAAAATTTTACCATATGCAACTTGATTTTCAATGCCTTTTACATTCCAATGATCATTTATGCTTGCTTCCCTTGATATGAATTCGGACCCCCTTGAAAACTCCGAGCCCGGGGAAAACATCCCCGATCCCCCTCTGGTCGGTCCTGGTGTGTGTTTATAATATCAAAAAAATACCGACTGGGTCTTTAAAATGCATACCGACCAGTTTCAACTTTCCTTCTACAGAGTGACCCATTTCAAAGCGGGCCACCTCTCTAAAATTGTTATTTATTATCCGATTCAGATTTTTTTTTTCAGTAGATAGAGCATCAATGGTTCTAGTTGAATGCCATACATTCGAAATAAAAATTAAAATTTTACGACCTACTTCGAATTTTTTTCAAGGTCAAAAATCCAAAAAACATACTAGGGATTTTTTTTATAAAATTTGACGACGCCACTGGATTTCTGATGCTTTCAAATGGGTTTGACCAAAATTTCTCGATGAAATTATTTTTTTCAACAGAAATATGGCATAAGTAAAATTCATATCATTTTATCAAAATATTTCGAATAGTCGTCATATAAATCACAATCTTCTTAAAAATATCGTTTAAAATGCTCTTTCAGGTCGTTAGCAGTCGAATTTGTAAACAGCAGTTATTCAAAATGGCGTCAAATTATGTTTCTTCCGAACGTAACTCCATAGTATAGGAGATAGTTATGTCCATCAGAACACTGCAGTTTTTTGCTAAAGAAATTAAATGTACATCTTTACATCAAATAGTAATCAATAATCAATAATAACCAATATTGATAACATAAATGAACTGCAACAAAAGAATGGATTGAAATGAGAGTGCCTACACATTAATTTTCGTACTTTTCAACCAAATCCCGATTTAATTCGATACATTTATTCTACCATTTTCTAATGCTAACTAACCATAAGATTCGATCAACATTCGATCATTGGTTTGGGGTAATATCTGTGCAAGCCTGTCTCATGCTTTCACGCAGTTCCTCTTTGGTGGTTGACAGTTATTCCAAATATCAAACTTGGTTTCATTCAAACATGCTTGGGATACTACATTTCAAAAATATTATTTTTATTAGGAGGCTGTGTAACTTCAGTTGCTATAGAGATGACAAGTCATCAGAACAATAGACGAAAAGACACACATTTGTCAGTGTTAATAGTGAAGTTTATAATTCCTCAAGTACCTACACTAATGAAGAAGTATGGCTGATAATTTGACTTTGCAGGGAAAAATTGAAATAGTAAGTCTTCGTGGTAACATGCATCCGGAGCGTCGAAATATTAGCAGAGCTACAGTTGGCCGAATAAACCAAATTTTCAATCAGTATGGAGCTGTTTGTAAACATATTCTGAAGAATAGTAATATTGTACAAAGACAGAGACGAAGTAATTCTGAACGAATTCGAAATTATTTTAATAACAACAAACAAGTGTGAGAATTGCAAGTTTGGACATTAACTTACCGCGTGAAACAAAAAGGAGACATCTTAGGAAATATAATAAGATGGAGCCCTTTAAACCAAAGTTTCTTCACACCTTAGAAGAAGGTGATAATGAAAAGAGGGTGGAGTATAGTTTATGGGCTCAAGGAGAATATCTAAATAACAGGAATTTTCTGAAAAAACATTTGTTCACTGACGAGGCAACATACACAACCAATGGAACAGTTAATTCTCAAAATACAAGGTACTGGACGGAAGAAAATCCACATTGGATAATAAATTGCAGAAGACAGTACTCACAAAAAATAAATATTTGGTGTGGAATATTACATACCAAAATAATTGGCCCCTTTTTTTTGAAAGCAATTTGAATGGTCAACATTTTGGAATTTTTTGAAAAACGAATTTTCCAACGCTATGGATGAACTTTCACTGGCAGGAGAGGCTCATCTTCTATTTCAATTAGATGGCTGTCCCATCTACAATAGCAGGATTGTGAGAGATTGGTTGGAAGAAAATGTTCCTAATCGGTGGATAGTGCGAAATATCCCCGGACTTGACTCCATTGGATTTTTTTTTATGGGGCTTCGTTAAAGAAAAAGTTTACAAAACTCGCCCAACGAGCAAAGAGGAACTGCGTGAAAGAATAGGACAGGCTTGCAGAGATATCACCCCAAACCAATTATCGAATGTTATGGTTAACATTGGAAAACGATATGATAAATGTATCGAATTAAATGGAGATTTAGTTGAACAGTCCGAAATTCAATGTGTAGGCACTGTCATGTCAATACATTCTTTTGTAGTAGTTCATTTATGTTATTAAATTCTGGTAATTATATTATTGGATTTAAAGTTGTGCATTTCTATTTTTGACAACAAACTGCAGTGTTCTGAGACATAACATATCCCACATAGAGTTGTTATGTTCTGAAGGAGTATTTTAAACCATATTATTACAAAATTATGATTTATATGACAACTATTTGAATTATTTCGATATTGATATGAATATTTTACTTATGCTATATTTCTGTAAAAAAAATAATTTTATCGTGAAATTTTGGTACCACCCATTTGAAAGCATCACAAATCCAGTGACGTCATCAAATTTTATTAAAAAAAATCGCTAGTATGTTTTTTGGATTTTTGACCTTGAAAAAAATTCGAAGTAGGCCGTGAAATTTTTATTTTTATTTCGAATTTATGGCATTCAACTAACTATTGATGCCCTATCCACTGAAAAAAAAACTTCTGAATCGGATAATAAATAACAGTTTTAGAGAGGTGGCCCGCTTTCAAATGGGTCACTCTGTATAGTTGGCTACAATTCCTTTCGTTTTCGGAATCTCATTCTTCGACGAAAGTGGTCAGATATTTTGATTGCCATCAAGAAATACGCCAATCACTTTTTTTAAATGAAGGAATCAGGGGAACACTAAGCCTAGATTTCGGGAAAGTATCTACTTAAATAATAATTCGACTTGGTTCTTACACTAATTTTACATCGCTCTGACTTTCATTTCTGATAATTACCAATATTCATACGTACAATTAGTTGTCGGTGATAGTTTGGATTATTAGTAATAGATGATGATGGAAAATATTGATTAGTATTATTGTAATTGTAGAATCTGAAAGTTAATAACGCAAATTGAAAAATATTACTGCGTAAAAATTATTCAGTAGAAGATGATTTTGCTAACAGTCAAGAACCCTCTTCTTTTGGTATACTCTTCAAAATGAATAGTGAAACATGGAATTTATTTCTATAAAAACTTGGTATTCAAAGAAAACACTTTTGTTGTTGTTGATGAAATGCATAAATGCTTCGCTTGAAACAATGTCATAAAATATGTGAAAATATATACTAAATACTTCTAATTTTGCGGAATTCTTTAAACAGCTGTAGAAAACTTATTCACACCAATGATTTCTTCTTGATATTGAAGTAGTAATTTTAACTGTAAAATTCCACTTGAATCGTGTGATGAAAATCGAAATGGAATGATTTTTTTTTCTTTTCAATTATAATGTATATTCAAAACATACAAAATCTCAAGTGAAATTGAAAAATGTTTCAATATCTATGGCAAGGACAAATACATACACATGTTTATGTCAAGAGATAAAGTTTTTAACAGGCTTTTCAAATTGGGGATCTTATAAATTGCAATTGATTAAGAAATACTCATATACCCAATAATATGGCCACGAATAGTTTTGGAGGTAGCACATTCACATATACAAAAAAATACTTAAAATTAGATTTTTTTTCCTCTATGATTGTAAAGGGTCCAAAAAACATTGAAACATTACCGAACTCTGTATGAATATGCAATTATTCGGGGTTTCGATTTTCTCTTTTCAAGATATTCACATGATGTTTATAAAGTCAGATGACGTATTATCTGTGACTAAAACAAAAACCTGGAGCCTGTTTCATAAAATATTTTTTCTACAACCCTTTACGAAAAGACGTCATTTTGTAATAGAATACCTTCAGCGAAAACGTGATTTCCGTCGCAAGTGAGAGAAATTCTCAAAACGTTAACTCTCGTTTCTAGTGACGAAAGTTAAATTTATATTTTCAATCATTTCCCGCCCTCGTATATAATGTTTTGATGACTTTAAATTATGAATAATCAAAGACATGAATCATTTCTATAATTAAAATGCATTTTTTTAACTTTTGTTTGATTAAAAAGCAAAATAGAATCGTAAAAATACCGTGAGATTTAAAAACAATTTATATCTAGTTGCCTGGTTTAATTATTTTGACGTTCCTCGTTAATTGTTTAGACTTGTCAGTTTGCACTGAAAGCATTGCTAGTTTTTCAAGTTATCATGATTTCTGGTTCGGAAAGTGATTTGGATTTTCCAAATACATCACCAGAAATAGCAAATCAAGCTAAGGAAATCTCTTTGGATTTATTACCAGTAAAATCGTAAAAGAGATATGAAGAAATACATGTAAAAATTCATGGATTGGAGAGTTGATAATCGGGTAAACTCATTTTCGGAAACTGTGCTGCTTGCGTATTTTGGATGATTGTCAAAAAAATGTAAGTCATCGTCGCTATGGTCTATGTATTCGATGTTGAGAACCACTTCATCGATTAAAAATAATATTGATAACAGTAAATAACCCAAGTTACGTTCTTTTTTTAAAGGAAAATCTTATGGTTTTAAAAGTCAAAAGTCTAAAAAAAATTATTTCGATGATATACACACTTTTTTAAAGAATGCACCCGACTCGAAATACTTAATGACTAAGATAAGTTAATGACTTTATTATTGCGACAAATTCTCAATGATATTAATATTAACGTTTGTAGGTAGCCTTAGTTTTTGGAATTTTGGGGGCTTGTCGTTGCCATGAATTAAAAGATTTGACAGTAAATGATATAAAAAATACCAGCAGTATACTCTTAGTTACAATACGTAATACAAAAACAAAAGTACCGCGTTCCTTCCACTTTTCTGGGTTCTTCTACGAGATTTCTAAAATATGTATGAACCTCCGTCCACTAGATATGGACAAAATAAATTCAAGATTCTTTATTAACTACCAGAACGGAAAGGTTATAGTTGCACCAGATATCTAAGAAGGTCGTAAATCACCAACCACTCTAGTTCTCAGTAGGCGGTGGATTCTACGCAGAGTTGTACCTGCCCTAGCCATTAAATTTTGTTTTATAGGTAGGTATAATGATATTGGGTTAAGATAATGATTAAGAAAAACGCCTAATATAATTGAGAATTGTTTATTTATACATAATATATGATAATATATATATATATATATATATATATATATATATATATATTGTTATGAAAATCGCCTTTTCACACGATAAAGCTTCATTTCTAACTTTTACGCAGCTCTAGGCACATGAAACATGCTGTACATAGCTTGCTTTCATTTGGGATAAAATTTGTGTCTACTGATTTTGACCAAGTGAAAAACTTTGTTATACGCACTTGCACGTTGAAAAATTTCATGATATTAGAAAGAGAAATTTGCGACTAAATGTTCGTGAACTTTTTCAATCCATGTCTGGAGGATTGTTTTGAATATTAGCGGCGCCGTTGTCCATTGATGTCGTACAAGTGTCTGTTGCAAAAGTCAGCGTTTTTTTTTAACGGTCGACGCTGGGCTGATTTAGACAATGAGGCTTTGTTTTTTTTCTCGGAGTCGATGTTGAAACAATATTTTTTTTAAGAGTTTTAGTTTTCAGTTTGGGTTGGATATTCACATCGTGTGGATGTCAACCGGTCGAGCGTTTCCAAAGCGTACCCTGTCGAAGGTGCCTCAGCGTGAGGACTCTACGTTTGAAGATAAAAGGACCAATCTTATTTCTTCGCTTCGTTTTTCGGGTCTGACTGAAAAGGTGAAGAAGTGTCAGAAAAAGAGGATTAGTTTCCGCCTGACAACGGCGAAGGGCAAATTTTAGGGGAAGAAAGAAGATTTCCACACCTTTACACGTTTAACGGAAATTTTCATCCTGGTCAATTTGGTATACGAGGGACATCAGAGAGTTCTTCAAAGATATTCTTCGCATCTTATCATCTAGGAATTTCCAGATCGGCGATTTTGATATACAAGGGACATCAGATAGATATTCTCCGCATCTTATCAACTAGGAATTTCCAGATCGGCGATTTTCTACAAATCCTGAGAAGCTACTCCAGGGAAATAGCTGAAGCAAGAAGACATCTAGATCTTTCCTTCTTCGCTCTCTATCAGGCATCAAGTCAATAAAAGGGGCCCACGAATCTAGAGATTAATTTGTCCCGGGGCAGGTTAGTTACTACGAGTCTATATTTATTGGGATTAAACATCCTTGCCTGTCAAGACATCATTAGGGATTCCCCGAGAATACCCCACCAAAGTGAACCCCTTTGGACCTGGAACAACAATTCGCGTTCCTACTTTCCACAAATCCTGCAACGAAAAGGTTACCTTCCTGTATTTTGTTTTGGGATAACGAGTTGAAGTTAAATATTCCTAGTTAGGCGCGATTCACTACGCTCGTTATCCACCCTAGTTTTTGAAAAACCGTGATCCTACCTCCAGTCCTCCCAGGCTGGTCTTGCGGCATTTTTTTTTTTTGTAGTTTAGGAATAACATTGCACATCGTTATTCCTCGCGAAACCCAAAATTCATGTCTGAAATTCAACACCTCTGTTAGGCGACGAAAAAACCAATTTTTCTAATATAAATTTCACTGGCATTCGGTATTTGCGGCTATGGAAGAATCCACGAAAGAAATCGACGAGTTTCAAACACGGCTTTCAATTATTCGAACTCCAGTAGGCACGACTAGCCAGAGTCGCTTGCCTACAGACAAACAGACAGACTTCGCAGTGAATCTGTCTGATGAATTGTTAGATTTTGCAGGCTTTCCAAAAGCCGTTTCCTTGGTAGATGAGCCCGTCTACAATTCAATTAGGTCCGAGGAGCGTTGCTACAGACATGAATCACAAATTTGTTCGGCTCTTTTTGAAAACAATAATGGCTCAGAAAGCCATTCAACTCGAGTCTCGACACCAAAATTAGATTCAGATAGGAATTTAAATACTCCGCGAAAATATGAGGGTATGTTTTCTGGAAATGAATTCTATATAAACAAATGGGAGCGAGAGGCGAGCCAAGAGGTGGAAATTGGAAAATCTCCTTCGAGATTTCCCAAAAATTTGTCAGAAAAACCCTCTTTGGAATTTTTCAATGAATTAGAAACTGAAAAACCCACTTCGGGATTTTTCCAAAATTTAAAGAAAAAAGTTATTTCGGAACTAGACTCTGTTGGCGAGCTGACCGACAGGGCTAGCAAATTGAAACAGGATTTGACAAAAAAAATTTTGACTCCGCGAGATTTCGGAAATAGCCCGTCGGGTAGAAATTCTCAAAAAGAGATTGTCGTTCACGAAAATAATAGGTTTCAGCCGGCATCTCGCACATCTGCCGAGATTACGGGGAGACAAGATGAGTTTTCAATGAAACCTCCGCGAAACTCAAACTTTTCTAAATTGGTGCAAAATTCGTTATTGTTTGGGGTGGTACGTTTAAAACTACACTGTGGAATTTAGATAGGGTCCAAAATACCCTACTAAAAATATTATTGAAGAAAAATAAAAGATTTTCCACTACGAATTTGTACGAAGAAGCAGATGTCTACAATGTATATATATATATATATATATATATATATATATATATATATATATATATATATATATATATATATATATATATATATATATATATATATATATATATATATATATATATATATCAATGTCTCCTGTGGGTTCTCAGTACACCATTAACTACTAAAACTCACCCACATAACACCCGTCTGAACACAAAACTGAATATTGATGTTCCCTTTGTTAGACTTCGTCACAATCAGAGATTTGTAACATATATCGGACCCAAACTATATAATCAATCAACTGCTGATCTAAGGAATACCACCAGTATCAAAAAAATTAAACTGAAATTAAAAATATTTATGAAGAACGGTTTTGGCTGCTTAAATGATACACTAGAAAACATCTAAATGCCTCACATATTTACTCTCAACCATGTACTCGTCTTCATTTGCTATCTATCTATTTTTTAACTGTATCCATATCATCATGAGAACGAGATCGGTTATGCCACAACACAAGCTTGCTTAGGTGGCATCTCCTCCTTTTTAAATTTGTATCTCTAGCTGCTATATTACATTCATAACTGATATTACACTTATAATCGAATATATTTATAACTTTTCATTGTGCCCCTGTCATATATTAACTGAATAAAATTACTTGCTATATCCAGTCGCACCTAAAATTATGCAAACAAATACCAAATCCAAATATCAGTTGATCGTAATATATTGGGAAAGGCCAATACCAAATACCGAAATGAAGAATTATTAAAATGATGTATTTGTATAATTATATGTTGGAATACTTGACTTTCAAATGGAAATTTTTAGTGAGATACATCTGCTTAAGAATGAATTCGAATTATATAGAAAATACATTATAATTCAATATCAAATATGGAAAGTAGATAATTTGGAATAAACGTTCACAGACTTGTGCATGGAAGAATTCATTTGGCTCTTTTATTTTCTCCCCCATAAGGATAAAAAATAGAATTGTATCATCTTTCCACATAAAAAAATATATTTACAATATTTTTCTATGGGCGTATGCGGCAATATTTCATGACCTACATCATTCTTGCACTGAAAAAAATGTCTCCATTTCATGAATGATGGTTTATAAACAAACCAACCGACCTTGACTCGTGAGTTATTTCTAGCAATAACTTTCTCCCAAAATTAAAGGCGAATTAAATATCAATGTCACGCCAGATGTAATTTGACGAAGAAAACGCGAGACGTTCACGTCTTAGTGATCATCACATTAACTTTCTTAATGTTTGTTCTTAGAATTCGAAATTGAAAGTCGTTTTTAAATAATTGGTAATAGAATAGAATAGAATAGAACTTTATTAATCCATAAAATACCATAATTACATGGTGTTGGACAAGTCAACTATAAAGTATCATAAAAAGATAAAAAGATATTTTACAATAAAAGCATGTGTAAAAAATAGATAAAATACAATACAACAAATATCAATATAGTTAAAAGCTCATTGAGTATCAGAATAAAAGAAAAATAATTAATTAGGATCTATTCCTGCTCAAAACTCATTCACTGTGTAGAAAGTTTCAGATACTAAAAAATCCTTGCATTGTCTTTTGAATTTTTCGTATGAATTAATGCTTTTCAGTTCGCTGGGAAGTGCATTAAATATTTTTATAGCGATGAAGTGGGGCGATTTCTGGTACATTGCAGTTTTATGTCTAGGTATGTCCAAGTTAATGTGGCGTGTTTGATATTCATGCTGTTTTTGGGAAACATTATTAATATCGCTCTTAATAAAAGTGAGGCATTTCAAAATAAATATTCCTGAAAAGGTAAGAATTTTTTTTTTTTTAAATGTATTTCTGCAGCTTTCCCTATAACTCAGTTGAAAAATAAGTCTGATTAAACGCTTTTGAGCAATGAATACTCTTTCCCAATTACTTGATGAACCCCATGCTATAATATTGTATGATATATGGCTATATGCAAAAGCATAGTACAAGTCCATTAAACCTTTTTCATCCAAATAGGTTTATTTGTAGTATGGCGTAATATGCTTTATTGAGTTTCGTACAGACATGATTCACTTGAGTACTAAAAGAAAGCTGAGAGTCAAGATAGGTTCCTAACAATTTTACATCTTTAGTAAAAGACAGATCCTCAGGTAATTGGAATAGTGAGGGAATCTCGCGACGCAGATAAAAATTTATACATTATGTTTTACCTTTATTCAATATTAGTCTATTGCGTGAACACCAAGCCGCCATCTCATTATAGGTAACTCTAATGTGTTTTTGTAGCTCCTCTGGGGTAACTGCTGATACAGTTATGGTTGTGTAATGTGACGAACAGCTATCCTATATCTGATGAACAGCTATCCTATATCTTTAAACTAATAGAAGTTTCCCAATCGATAGTAGGGATTATTTTTCAAAAGCACGATCTGCTGTTTGCCAGTAAGATGAGATTTTGATAACAGTTTGTTATCAAAATATCATACCAGCTATGCCCTTGCTGTTTGTTAGTTTCACAATTGAAAATACTAGGGAATCGGAAAATATAGTGTGCGACTATAAATATAAAAATAAATATGAAATTTCAATACGAATGAATTGACTGTGATACCAATTTAATTTCCACACAAAATGGAAAGGTAGAAAACTAATAATTTTCTCCAAATTCAACTTACTCTCCATAAAACAAATTTCACCGATTCAATGTGAAGGATCTCACGGTTTTATTGTTAAACTTTCACAGATTTTTCAGTTCCAACCAAGAATTGAGGCAAGGACTACCACAAGGACTAAAGTCTCGCAATATGTGTAATTCCCATTTTGAAGCTGTTTCCGATTTTGTCTCGGGATTTCAACTGAGATCACGGAATTCTCAAATTAGAGAATAGGTTGATGAAGAACAGCAGTTACTTTCTGCGTTTTCTGAGTTTGTCAGGTGGTTCATACACCTCCTCGTTTTTTGGTGCTGTTTGTTCATTCGTGTCCTCTTTCTCTGATGTCTTCGTTGTATTTTTTCCCATTAACTCATGCAAGTCTCCCGTTGTTTTCACGCCGGCAGTGATTCTCCAGAACATTTTTGGGTTTAAAGATTCGTGTTGAATGAAGACGTTTCGTTCCTAGATGGGGATTTCTTCAGGTTTCATTCAAAGTTTATTTATACATAATCTGGAAGGATTGGCTTTTTAATAATAATGAAACAGTATATTGTTTAACAAACACGGAATGATACTCATTTCCCACGAGTATGATGTTTGCAGCATGGGCCGTAGGCGAGTGCTGCAAATCATACGAGTGTGAAATGAACATTCCATGTGAGTTACACACTATACTTTTTCTACGGCTTCAACATAAAATAGTGAAATGAATTTACAACAGAAACTTGAACTTCAATTTCAATTGTATAGAACATTTCCATTTACAATTGACAAATTGGTAACATATTGCATAACTGCACAATATTCTGATCAAATGTTTGAAGTAAAACTTCTTTACGCACGCTTGACTTGGGGAGTAAGATGGTGAATGCGTGACGAGAGCGTTACGAATTTACGAAAAAGGTGAGTGCGTATCTCATACTAGTTGCTGGCCTCGTAGCGTCATATGCAGCGTTCCTTTTTCCTTGTCTATTTTATCCCTCTACTAATACGCGGCAATCTACTCTCGACATTGGGGCGCGCATAATTGGTGAAATCGTGATTGAACATGACAATAATCAAATGGAAGTTGACGATGAAAATCCCACTAATCATGTACAAAAACCGAGACAAACTATTGGAGTTAGGTAAATTAATTTTTATTTTATTTTTATAATCATTCATGACTAATAATAATTTACTAAATTTACCAAACTAAAATGATGAAATTATAGGTTATTAGAAAATTATTATATGTATATGTATATACATGAATATATTATACATATATAAACATATATATATATATATATATATATACAGGGGGTTCCAAATTAAGTCGGCACCATTGCCAACTCCGTTATTATTGATGCTACGATTTGTAGTTTGACATAGGGTCAAGAGGGAGTCCGCGAATTCCATAATGGCAGAGCTTGTTGAGTAAAATTTCGTGTGATACTGTGTCGAAAACGAAAGACTGCTAAGCATTTAGATGACTCGTTCAAGGCCTTTACCGTTTGCTCTAGTAAATCCACAACTGCATTTTCAGTATTTGTGTTCTGGATGAAACCATATTGCCTGTCTGTAATGATCTTATGTTTATATATATACAGGGTGTTCCAAATTGAGTCGGTACCATTGCCAACTCCGTTATTATTGATGCTATGATTTCGGTTAAATGGGCAAACTGGTAGCATTTTTAGTGGCCTTCTCGAAGCCGAAAACAAAAACAAAAATTTACAGTCGCGTTGTTATAATATTTCATAAAATGATATTTTTTTCAATGGAACACCCCATATTGTTTCATCCATTTCGATTCGTAATAACATTCTCAACAACAAAGCTCATATCACTTTTCTTCCCAAAGTGGAAAATGAGCGACTTATGTGGAAATATTTATTTCTTTCACTAGTACAAAAAATTTCTTTGTTTTGGAATCATGATGATCACGGGTTTCACGAGTTCACATCCCAGCGCAATTTTTTCTTTTTACTGTCTTATTTTGCTATTAGTAACAAAATATTGTCATTCGTATGGGTGTTTGGACAATCATGAGGTTTTATTCGCCAAAACAAAGAAATTTTTTGTACTAGTGAAAGAAATAAATATTTCCACATAAGTCGCTCATTTTCCACTTTAGGAAGAAAAGTGATATGAGCTTTGTTGTTGAGAATGTTATTACGAATCGAACTGGATGAAAAAATATAGGGTGTTCCATGGCAAAAAATATCATTTTATGAAATATTATGACAACGCGACTGTCAATTTTTTGTTTTTGTTTTCGGCATCGAGAAGGCCACTAAAAATTTTACCAGTTTGCCCATTCAACCGAAATCGTAGCATCAATAATAACGGAGTTGGTAATGGTGCCGACTTAATTTGGAACACCCTGTATATCTATATATATATATATATATATATATATATATATATATATATATACATATAGATGGAGCTAAAGAAGATTTACTTCAGTCTTGTGGTCTAAAGCACACTCGTTTTTTTATTAAATTACTTATTCGCAATATTTACAGTTATTTTGTTACAATGACTAAATGTGATCTGTGAAGCAGTTGGGCATTGCAATGGCACATTTGATATTTCTGCATTTTCAAAATTATATGACATTGAAGTAGATGGCAGGTTTTCAGATTTATTAATCGAACTCACAATTTTATTGGCGATATCATATTTATTTTCATTCACTCGTCAATATAACTCTCCGCAACTGTGGTTGATTTCCAACCTCCATGTCGCTTGAGTGAGGTGATATCTTCGCCAGCGTCTATTAGGATTGTTGCTGATGATCTCCTGAAGCAATGACCAGTGTATAGTTCAGGATTTGGAAGTTTCAAGTATTCAGCTATTCGTTTTCCCGTATAACCAATTTTATTAATACCAACTCTTTGTACTGAGCATTTTCCTTTTTGATAATTTAGAAAAAGACAATTTTGTCCAACGTGTCCAGGACGAAGCTCCCTGTTCTTCTTATGAATATCATAAAAAACACCTGTTATTGTGAATTTTCTTGGAACTTTGGTTTTTGTATTTGGTATTTGTACAAGAATTGCTGTGGAACCCAAATCTCTACAATCTGTTATTTTCATTTTGTAATGTTCATTCCTTCTAGAAGCACCCATAATTCCCATAATTAAAAGGAACTGATTTTTTTTTAAATAATAATCTATTGATTAAAAAAAATTGATACACTGTGTGAGCTCGAACCTTCAACTTCGAGTAAAAGGAAAAAATGTGCGAGTATTGTACCACTGAGCTACTTTGCTTGATGTCATCGAGGGTGCAGACATGATATAAGTAATGAAGATGTATTTGTGATTTTTTTCAAGCTAAGCCAATTCACTCAAAAAGGTAATAACTCACCTTATCAAGTAAATGAATGTCTTCAGGAGCGTTTTTTATAAACTTATCAATTTTATCAGTGGAGAAAATTTTCGATTTCTTTGGCCTGTATCCGTTTGATTTTCTTTTTAGGAATGCTCTAAGTTTTGAATAGTTGCCAATGTCTACAGTTCTGTTGATATTTATCATGGTCCTTAATATGGAATATTGCACCCATAAAGTTGAGGATTTAAATTTCTGAGACAATTCATCAAAGTATGCAAGTAATAAATTTTCTAAAGTTGACGCGGTGACCTTTTCCTTTTGCCATTATGTATTTGTAGGCTTTTTCATATTTCCCTTTCGATACTTCCGGAATCAAGTTTATACATGCCTGATTTGCGGCTGCAATTATGTCTGGAGGAGTTAGTTCGTCAATTTCACTGCTCATCATACCTTTAAACTTTGACAAGTTTTGATGAAATTGAATTGACAGATGTCTTCAGTTTTCCTTGCTTTCCATGGGAGACGTGATTTAATGAGCAATAATAAGTCAATGACTTCATTGTGTTATCAGATAAGGATATGAAATTGACTATTCCACGCACCTTGGAATTTTCACAAAATCTGACCAATCAAAAACCAAAGACAGCTTGTATTATCGCGAAAACACCAGCTGTCTTACAATTCTGATTGGTCTATCAGCATCGTGTTTTCAACGACGTAACCATGGATACGGATCGCAATGCAAAGTTTGACAGTTTGGCCAAAAATAATTGTAGCTGCAAACGTCAAAATGAGTCGCTTCGGTGATACTTCAAACGAAGTAATAAACCAAAATATTGAAGAAAATATACCCAGTAACACAAAAAAATCAAAATCTTATATATGGAGACAATTTATGACGTTCTGTGCGGAACGCAACTATAAATTTGATGGAGCAAATAGCAACGAAAGATTAGCATTCATTCTAAAAGACTGGGCATTCAATATGCGGAAAATTGATTGTAGTGATTACAAGGAGAGTGTTATTAAAACTATATGGAACACTACCGCAAAATTATTACAAGAAAAATATATTTGTGAGTATCAGAGACATATTGATCCTCACACAGATATAATGTTCAAGGAGGCGAGCGGCTCGAGATAGTAAGAGAAAATTGTTGCAAGCTGTACCCGAAAAAAACAAAATGAGTTCTGTCGCTATGCTTTCAGACGAATATAAAAATATGTGCTTACAATGGGACGAAGACACGCCAGAAGGAATCAAAAAGAAGTTTTTTCACATAGCTGCAGTAGAACTAGCTTGGAAAGGTAACGAAGCAACTTTTTCCATGTTACATTTTTTTAAGGAAGAGACTGACAACAAAGGCTGTTTAACAAACAGAATTGCATATAATCCGATATTCTCCAAAACCCGTCAAGGTGGTGATAAAAACTGTGCAGATACTAAATGGCTTACTCAAAATTTGAAAAATCCTGAAATGTGTCTTGTGAGATTATACCGGGAACTTATATGGAAGAGGGGAATTATTACCAATGACAGACTTTTTCTGACAGTGAATGGCAGGAGGAATGACTTCAATAATAATAATTGGTACAAGAATTGCCCCATTGGTATTAATACAATATTAAAATGGACAAAACTCTCTGCAGAAAAGATAGGATTAGACACTAAAAAACTAAAAATAATAAATCACTCTAATCGTGCCACTGTAGTTAGTCAGTTACTACAATCCGGCGTTAGTGAACAACAAGCTATGAAAATTACTGGACATGGAAGTTTAAACTCGATGAAACCGTATTTACATCTTAGTGCTGAACATCATCAGAATATAGTGAATACTTTCAGGAGTACTCCAAGTACATCAAGTAATAATACCAACAATACATTGTATCCACCTAATAACGGTGATACTATTCAACATTTTTACAATTGCACCATTTATAATAATTATAGTCGAGAATAATATATTGTTCGTGTTCATAAAAAAATATTTATTGTTATAGGTAACAAATAATAATTAAAACAAATTGTTTATAGTTAAAATAAATATTTCATGATTATAATTGATTTTGAATTATTTATTATTATTAAATTTCTTCCTCTCATTCAGCCGAATTGAATTTTTTTGACCTTTCACTTTGTTCGTGAAATAGTCTAATAAAATACTACTCGTGATTGAATTGATCTCATAAGTCTGTCTCTTATTTCTAAACTCAACTGAGTTGCTTGAAGAAAACACCACTCGTCCTGCGGACAATATTTTTTATTTACTTACTTTATGAGTTGGAAATATTACAACAATTTATTAAGGTGTACATTCTATAGGTAATATCATTAATTAATTTTAAATTCTTCAAAAATTCCACTTCTACCTCCTCTTTCCTAAGGGGTGAATAAAACACATAACTGGTGTTTTTTTTAACAATATGCCTGTGTTTCATAAAATAAAAATAATATTGAGACACCAGTTTATTTCTTTGAGTATCAGATTTGTGTCCAAAAGAAGGCACAATATCACGAGGAATGTTGCCAATCTCTTTAAATAAGTTTTCTTGCTCAGGATGTAATCCAGATTCTTCCACTAGGTATGTTAGATATTTTACATTTTTATGGTTCATTTTAATGTGCTGTGATTCTTTGCGAAAGGAACACAATTCATACGATTGAAAGTTCATTTTATTATAACTTTTTTACTAACTTATGATTGTATACAATGTTATGAGGAACTTATAATGCCACAAATAAAATATAGATTGACAGGAGTAGTGAATGTCAAATCCATGGCTAACTTTACAAAAAATTTTTTTAACCGGCAACATACGCCAACAACATTTTATTTAGAATAAAGAATAAAATTTCCCGATTTCCTGAATTATTTGAAAAACAAATTATTACCGCTAATATTAATTTTTCTTAGAATTTAACCTAAAAGAATATGAAAAATATTTAAGTATATATGTATAGGTATAGTTATATATTTTTTGCTGCATATCACCTTTGTTTGTAGTCAATATTGACATTTCCCTGGAACCTAGTAAGAAAATTATATGAAATCAATTATGTTTATTTAATAATTTATCTGATATAAAAAAAAAAAAAACCTTTTTTCCAATCAATTTTGACATTTCCCTCAAACCCAGTAAGAGAATTGTATGAAAACAATCAATTCTATATAAAAATGTATCTGATATATTTTTTATTTTACTAGGGCATGGGAAAATCTGAAAATATCTCCTGCAATACGAACGTATCCACTTTCATTTTTAGTCAATATTAACATTTCTCTGAAACCTAGTAAGAAAATTGTATGAAAATTTTAATAATAGTTTATCTGATATTATATATTTTATTTTACTAGGGAAAGGGGGAAAATCAGAAAAAAATCTCCCCCAAAACTCCCATTTCACACAGCCTTCTATTTATTTGTGAATAACGTCAAAATAAATATTTACTTATTGTTTTCTATTTAAATATAATTCAGGTATAAAATTTTCTTACCGAATCCCCCACGTGCTTGAATTAATTGCGGGAAATTTGTCTCGTACATGAATTTTCAAAGAAACGTATCCCTCGTCGCTTCGCGACTCGTAATAATTTTCAAAAAATTCATGTACTCAAAAAATGTCCGGCAATAATTCATGGTCTAGGGAGATTATAAGTGAGAACATACAATGTACTTCATTGTTCAATCAAAAACAGTTTAAAAATGCAGTTCAGTATTATAGCAGTAGACTTAATTAAATACATTCAAACTCGTCTATAACGAACGGCTTCATAACTAGAAATGGTTCGTTATAAAGGGTGTTCGCTATGAAGAAAATATGCAGTACATGCATCCTTGTAGATTTTTTTTTCGCGTGAATTGACGACACTTGGTTTATTGAAACCATAATACCGACAAATTTGTACATTTGCGCACCCACTGTCAAATTGTCTAATTATTTCCAGCTTAATCGACAATGTAATAGCCTTTCTGCATGCTTTTGTAGTAGGGATATTGGTACAATGTAGTTGAACACGTACTAACACTACGCCATGTATTCCGCAAATTATCGGCACTTGATTGAACAATCTTTAATAATAATAATAATAATAAATATACTTTATTGTCAAAAAAATATTAATTTTTTAGACAAAGCATTTACATAATAATAAAAATAGAAATGTCGGAATTTAAGAGATATGATGGTATACATATAGGTAAGAACAAAACAAATATAAAAATATTGATATTGTTAAAAAAATATATAAAATGTGACATGACAGGATGGAAAATCGAGGAGACTGTATAAATTTATCAAATCGTATAGAAAAAAATATGCCGCAAGATAGATTTAGAGATAAAAATAAGAAAAAAATCCTAAATATATTCTATTTTATTTTTTGTTACAGAAAATCCTCTTCAAAAAACTCCTGTATACTATAATATGGAGGAGAACAGTTCTTTCAGGGCATGTCTGAAGAAATCACATTGAACAATCTGTCTTATCTCTTTGGGTATATGGTTATACATTTTACGTCCATTATAGTATTTTGAGTCCATTACTAGTTTTGTTTTTGGGATTGGGAGATTTAGTAGGTTATTACTTGTTTGACGTGTAACATGATAACCCGGATTACTAGAAAACTTGCACTTATGTTTGTGTATCAGAGAAACAGTTTCCATAATGAAAATCGAAACAACGGTGAGTATTTCATGTTTTCCTCGGTAGTTCGTTATAACCGAGTTTGACTGTATCTTGTTAGTGACTGAAATTATCCATCTACTTTGTTGTTGTAGTATATTAATTTGTTATAAGTGAAATCGTTCATGTACTTTGCTAGTGTATGATTCAGTACACATGGTGAGAGTTTGTATCTATTTGTTGTATACCTGAGTATTATATAACTAACAAAACTTTTCCACGATCAAAAAATTACGCATATCCATTGCTCGAATCGTGTTATGGCATTCAAAAATCCCATAGAAAAAGGCTCTTTCAATTTTGTCCGAATCCAATATCTTTCCTAAAAAACCTTTCTTTCCCTGAAAACCTCATTCGGACTATTACAAACAACAAAAAATGTTTTGCGTTTGATTTGAATGTTAAAATAAAATATATTTTTTTAGCTGGACACGCCCGGGCCCTTGGAGTTACAAAGCCCACGCTCTAACCACTGAACCGGCAACTTTCCTCATTTTTATTTTTTTCCGTGAAAACCATGTATGACGAATATATTTTTCAAAAATTAGCTAAACCGGTCCAGCGCTTACAAAGACATTTTTATTATACAGTGCTTCTCAAAAGTCCCCTCCCCCCTCTTATTTTTGGAACGATTATACATAAACAAGTGAAATTTGGAAACTGAATATTAAAGGTTGTAAACTTCCTTACTAGTGATGAAAGATGACGAAATCGTCAAAGATAACGTCACAAGGCCATTGTGACCAATAATTTTAAATGGAACCCTACAGCAAGCGACACCTCTTTTAAAAGGTATCAAAAAAACCTATTCAATGATACTGATTTTGTTTGTGTTCATGGCAGTTTTGGCAACTCGCTTTTAAAAAACCCAAAGCTGTGATGAATTAAATCAGTTAATACTAAAATTCCAAATTCAAGCTCCGCCTCTGGATAGTTGTCAAATAAGCTGACATTTTTTTTAGTCTCCCTAATTCGACGTTTTTGTAATTGTCCAAGTTTTTGTACATTAAATAATTTGTGTATTGTTGATCGAACGTTGAACTGTTTTAGCAGCTTTTGGTACTTTTAATATTTTTGTACATTTCAATAATTTGTTAAACTGTTGTGAGCCGAACGTTTAAGTGCTTCAAGAAGCGAAATGGTACGTGCTTCAGGTGATAAAGTAGCAGCGATCCTAATTCTTGGTGAAACTGGGCAAAATATTCATGCAGCAGAACGCATTTTTAATGAGAGGTTTCCCGATCGCCCCGTTTCGAGGACTAATTTAAGGGAGCTTTTTCGTAAGTTTGAAACAACGGGTAGTATTAATGATGCGAAACGATCTGACAGACCACAGATTTCTGATGAGAAAAAAATTGATATACTGGCAGAAGTAATAGTTAATCCTACTTCTTCAACAACTCACGTTGCATCTACCTGTGAAGTCAGTCGAAGTACAGTACACAGGGTGTTGATAAAAAACAAATTTCATCCATACAAATTAAGAATGGTTCATCAATTCTCAGACGACGACCCAGACCGAAGACTAGACTATGGAAACTAAAATTAACCAACAGCCAGACTATGTCAAAACAATTTGTTTTAGTGACGAAAGTACTTTCTTTCTAAATGGAAATGTAAATACACAGAATGTGAGGTATTGGAGTGACGTAAATCCTCACCTGTTTCGTGAAACACATACCCAATTTCCCCAGAAGGTGAATGTTTGGGCAGGTATCCTGGGAAACCACATCGTTGGGCCTCTTTTTTAAAATACTAATTTAACTGGCGAGGTTTATCTGGAGCTGTTGCAAAACGCAATAGAACCGTTAATCCTTGAAATTTTGGAAGATAATCCAGATGAATTCGGCAATTTGGAAATAACATTCCAACAGGATGGTGCTCCTCCACACTATTACGGTGCAGTGAGACAGTATTTGGATTAGGAGTATCGTGGTAGATGGATTGGACGACGAGGTTCAAAGGAATGGCCAGCTCGATCACTGGACCTCACACCTTTGGATTTTTTTCTGTAGGGGTACCTTCAATCGAAGGTTCACGCTACTGAACCTGACGATATTGACGTTTTAAAACAACGTTAGTCTCTCTCTTGTTGCAGAATGTGAGGCTGTTTCCGCAGACACATTTGCAAAAGTACGAGAAGAGTTTAAAAATAGGATATTTCACTGTCAGGAAGTGAATGGAGGTCACTTCGAGCAATTTCTTTGAGTAGATACTGATTCTTAAATCTGTAATTAATATCATACTGAATGGAATTAAAGTTTTAATGTTTACTAATGAGCCATTAAGACTGCCATAAACACAAACAAAATTAGTATCATTGATAGGTTTTTTTGATACCTTTTAAAAGAGGTGTCGCTTTCCGTAGGGTTCCATTTAATTGGTCACAAAAGGCCTTGTGACGTCATCTTTGAAGATTTCGTCATCTATCATCACTAGTAGGGAAGTTTACCTTTGATATTCAGTTTCTAAATTTCACTTGTTTATGTATAATCGTTCCAAAAATAAGAGGGGGGAAGTGGATTTTTGAGAAGCACTGTATAGATATACTCATTCTTAGTGAACACGAATTTGTTTGAAAGTGAAGTGACTTGGGCAATAGGTAGTTTTGCTATGAAATCTATCTGAAATCAGTAGGGCTGATCAGACTTATAAGATGGGCCTATTCAGCGGTAGCAAGGTAGACCTGGTGTGATATACCGGGTGATTCTCTAAGGTGGTTCACCCCTAAAACTTTTTTATTATTGAAGATAGGAAAACGAAATTTGGAGGCTGTGTATGATAGTTCAATTTACATTTTTTGACATAAATGACCCCAACTTTCGATTTTTAAATGGGACATCCTATATATTTTTACTTATTTCGATCGAGAATGACATTCTAAATCCAACAACAACTCACTTGTCAATATTTGACAAATAAAGTCATTTTTATTCCGAATACGACTTTGAGGTTTATGACTTCACAGTCGTTTTAAGAATGATCAAAAAGTCGCAAATATAAATTTGTCCAGTTATCTTGATTTTTTCAAAAGGAAAGGGGTTGGCTCGTCGGCTTTTTGCGAATGATCATTTTCTTGCGAATAATTTGATACCACACACTTTCACTTTATTTTCACTATTTTTCTGAATAATTTCAAGAAGCGATCATACCTAATAACAAATAATTCGTATTCGGTATACTTATGCACTAAGTCCTGTTATTCTAGTTATCCGTAACAAACAATTGGAGCTGTTGCTAGGACTACCTAAACAAATAGACTAATGAACTTTTAAAAATGTATCTGTTACGTAGTTTATAATTTGATATGAAAAATTATACAAGAAACGAGAAAATTGACATGTTGCTAATTTACGGAGAGGCAAAAAAGAATGCAACTGATGCAGCTCGAATGTATGCTCAGAGATTCCCTAATCGTCGCCATCGGCATTATTTTCCAAAACTGGAAAGGAAAATGCGAAATGAACCAGAAAAAAATGCCAATAACTTCATCGTCAGTGAAGAAAAAGAAGTAGACGTGTTGGCCTATGTTGAATTGAATTGTACGGCGTCAATTCGCCAAATTGTTCCCCGAGTGTGATATACGTTAGTCGTCCGTTTGGAGAATTCTTCACAAATATAATTATCGATCATTCAAGTACCAACTACACCAACATCTTTACGATAACGACCACAACCGAAGATCAACTTATTGCAACTGGTTTTTGACTGAATACAGAGAAGATGTATGTTTTCCATTTAAAATTATTTATTCAGATGAAACTTGATTCACCAACTTGGGTCTGTTCAATCGGAATAATAAAAGGTACTGGTCTCAAACAAATTTACATCTGATGCAAGAAGGAAATTTTCAAGAGCGATATGGTTTCAATTGCTGGATGGGTATTATCGGAGGAAAACTTCTGGGGCCAATAATTTTAGACGGACAACTTACTGCGGAAAGATATCTACAGTTCCTTAGAAATCAAATTAATGATTTCATTGAATATTTGCCACTGGCTAATCAAGTTGATATCTATTTTCAACAAGATGGAGCGCCACCTCACAATTCTCAAGTCGTAAGAGAACATCTGATTGACACCTTCCCAGAAAAGTGGATTGGCACTTATGGACCTATTCAGTGGCCTGCGAGGTACATTCTTAAGTTGCCATATTTTTTCATAATGTATTATTTCTTTTTCATATTCTAGATCACCAGATCTTACTCCGCTAGATTTTTTCTCTGGGGAACAATTAAAAATCAGGTGTATAAAACAGCATCAGCTACTCGTGAAGAACTGGAGTATAAAGTAAGAGTGGCATTCCAGAACATCACAGCGGAACAGCTAATCAATGTGGTGCGCGCAACAATTGAAAAAGTTGAACTTTGCCTTGATCAAGGAGGAGGTCATTTTGAAAATTTAGAACCTTAATGGACTAATTTACGACTTTTAATAATTCTTAAAACGACTGTGAAGTCATAAGCCTCAGAGTCGTATTTTTCCCATGTTACTTGATCAAGAATGAAGTGATTTACACGATCCATGGCATTCTAGATCGAAAAATAAAAATTGGAATAAAAATAACTTTATTAGTCAAATATTGACAAGTGAGGTGTTGTTGGATTGAGAATGTCATTCTCGATCGAAATAAGTAAAAATATATAGGATGTCCATTTAAAAATCGAAAGTTAGGGTAATTTCCGGTCAAACCGGAAGTACGGCAAAACAAGTGAATATGTCAAAAAAATGTTAATCGAACTATATTACACAACCCCTAAATTTCGTTTTTCTATCTTCAATAATAAAAAAGTTACAGGGGTGAGCCACCTTGGAGAATCACCCGGTAGATAACTAAATTGAAAATTTCAAATGTTAATTTTAAGTTAAATTTGAAAAATGTTTATTCATTCAAAAGTTATAGAATGTTTCTATGTCCTGGGCTACCCGGAGTTTTATGATTTGAGTAAAAAAAAGAGACGAGCGTATATAGGTCATAAAAATCCATTTCTATTCTAGAACTATCGGATACTGAACTGAAAACTCCAACAACAAACTTATGAATGTTTTTCCGAATGTATGAGTTCGAAACGGTCTGAATTCTGAAGATCATCTGATTTCCATCTTTAAATTATTCTATCCAGACTCTGTATATGTATTCCGAAAAAGAGTAAGAGTTTACTAACAAGCCATTAATGGACACAGCTATCAGATAAAGAAATCCCAGCGAGGCTTTTGTAAGATAAACGAACACGCGACTAACTTGGCATAGCAATAATTACCATAGCTAGAAGGTGGCTACTGATTCGGTTAGTGACCGATACCACCCATGGTTGGTTTAAGAACGCATAGATATTCTACATACATTCAAGAAGAATCACATCGGGTTTCTCGTTTCATGGAAACGCCCCCATATATTCCGTAAGTATTATTTATAATAATAAAGCGGCTTTATTCATCATTCCAAATTCTACATATAACAAAAGAAAAATACAAAAGTATTAATTAATAGAGAAAAATAAAACGATGAAAAGGCGAAGTGTCAGCTATAGCTGTTTTTCAACTCGACCACAAAAACAAATAAAACAAAAATAAAAGTGATAAATAAGGTAAAATCGTCACAAATAAAGCATATAACAAAATGAAAAAAGTTAATAATAATGTTCGTTACTGTTTTATACCTTATTGGTTAGTGATACTCAACATGTCAAAACATATATCAGAAGGGGGATCTATCAACGTAAGAACAAAAACTGCCTATTCTTTAGCTGAAGTTTCAGTCTCTTTTTGAAATTACTTAGTGTGTACAGTACAGAATTCATTGGGTAACTGATTGTACAATTTGGCAGCATTGTATGAAAAACATGTTGAAAAGGGAAACATTCTCAATTGAATATTGATAGAAAGATTTTTCTGTAAATTGAAAAATCCACGATTAAAATGAAGTTATTTTTTGTAAATGTCTAACAGAAAACAACTACTTCCCCGGCTAAAGCCACGCTGGACATTGAACTACATCTGATAGATATTCTGGAAAGGCCCTGACTCAAAAGAAAAAATCTGAAATTGAAAATTTGCATTTTCATTCAGATAGTTATTTGATTTTCTATTCCAGTCTTAATTAAGAACTCATAAAGATGAATGAGGCAAGGAAAAATGTTTTCCAAAAGGGAGTACTCACCAGAAATCATTCGTAACATTGACGCAGGAGGGACATCGTATTCACTAGGTCTTCAATACATTTTTGTCGACGAAAATCTATTTCACGCTTCCACGATCATCAGGAAGACCGGAAGAAATGGGAAACACATTTTCAAGAAGCAATCTCACTTTGCAAAGATGGAAAAAGTTAGAATCATTTCTTTTGGAGAGACACTTTGAAATGAGTGTTTTCTGACATTAAAACCTGTCATGGGGTATGATAGATTGATTTATTGAAAATATAAACAGGATGTTCATAAAATCAGATGTGGAATCATCTGCGACTGAAAGATAAACTTTAGTCACTATCTTCCATCGTCTCAAGATAACCTCTTGTGGGGTATTCATGTTGAAAAGGGAAACATTCTCAATTGAATATTGATAGAAAGATTTTTCTGTAAATTGAAAAATCCACGATTAAAATGAAGTTATTTTTTGTGAATGTCTAACAGAAAACAACTACTTCCCCGGCTAAAGCCACGCTGGACATTGAACTACATCCGATCAGATAGTTATTTGATTTTCTATTCCAGTCTTAATTAAGAACTCATAAAGATGAATGAGGCAAAGAAGAATGTTTACCAAAAGAGAGTACTCTCCAGAAATCATTGGTAACATCTGATTTTATGAACATCCTGTTTATATTTTCAATAAATCAATGAAAAACATATTGTGTAAATTGTAGTGGAGTGAGGAGGAATGACAAGAATGTGTCTATTCCGTGTTCTTTTTTTTTTTAATGTTCTGGTTCCCACGAAAAGGGATATCCTGTAATGTTCAGAGAACATCGTGGGAACCTAGGGAAAGAAGGTAGGAGTTGGTGTTCGTCTTAAATTTCTGAAGGTTGTATGCCTCGGGGAACACCTCCCTAGGCAATGAGTTCCAAAGCCTCGCTGTTCGTTGGATGAACGAGTCTTTGGAAAGTGATGTTCTGCAGGTCTCCAAAGTGACCACGAAGGGGTGTGATGACTGAACTTGACGGGTTAATCTCGAAGAGACTGCCAAAGCAGGAACGATTGTTGATATTTCAGAAGAGCATCGCCCATGAAAATATCTATAAAATAGAGACAAATCGCCAACTTTTCTACGGTGTTCCAGACAAGTGAGCGAGTTTGTAAGCGAGGCATCACCGACGAGACGAATTGCCCTTTTTTGGACAGAATCCAATAGCCTCAGGATATGTTTAGGTGCCGCACTCCAAATATGGGAACAGTATTCCAGGACAGGTCGGATCTGTGCCTTATAGATCATAAGCAGCTGACTGGGAGTGAAATAGCTCTTGGCACGAAACAGAAAACCAAGTTTTTGGGATGCACTTTTGGCAATGGACCTCACGTGATTTTCCCAGGAAAGGTTATTGCTGATAGTAATACCAAGCATCGATATGGATGGCTTCAGTGGTATGGTTACTCCTGACAAAGTTATGTTAGGCACAGTGAGATCGGCTTTTCTAGAGAAAAGACATGCTTGTGTTTTGTTTGCATTGAATTCTACCAAGTTATTAGATCCCCATTCGAGAATTGTTGCTAAGTCCATATTTATATTATTAACATTTCTTCCTCGTTCATTTCTGGTTTCACGGGCTGATATAGGGGCCCTGGAAGAAAGCGGTATGGAGGGTACTATCATCGGCAAAGCTGTGTACTGGACATGAAGTTGCTTTCAACAGGTCGTTGATGTGAAGTAGAAATAGTGTTGGTGCGAGAATGGATCCTTGCGGAACACCAGCATTTATGAGTAGAGTGTCAGATGAAACTCCATCGACCACTACATGGAGAGACCTGTTTGAGAGAAAACTAGCAAGCAGAGAACACAGCTGAGGGGGCAAGCCATAAGACGGAAGCTTGGCGAGGAGTCCCTGGTGCCAAACTCGATCGAACGCCTTGGAGATATCTAATGCCACAGCTAAAGTTTCTCCATACTTTTCAATAGATAGCTGCCATATATGTGAGACGTAAGCAAGCAGGTCACCAGTTGATCTCTGATGGCGGAAGCCATATTGCCTATCGTTGACAATTCCTGAGTCTTCCAGATATTTCATGAGCTCGATGTTGATGGCTTTTTCCATGACCTTTGAAATAATAGATAGCAGTGCGATAGGTCTGTAGTTGCTAGGTAGGGCCTTTTTGCCTTTTTTAGGGACTGGCTGTACTCTTGCAATTTTCCAATTGGACGGAAATACCCCAAATTGTAAGAGTGGTTGAACAACTTGCGAAGAACAGGTGTTAGTTCGGGAGCACATTTCTTGAGAACAATCGGCGGGATTCCGTCAGATCCACAGGCTTTGTTGGTGTTGAGACCCAGCAAAATCTTTCTGATAGTACGTTGGCGAAAGGTAATCTCGGGCATGTGACTGTCAATGGGTGTAATGTTCGGGGGTTGTTTTCCCGATGAATCCAGAGTGGAATTTCCAGCAAATAGGTGCGCAAAGATATTGGCTTTTTCCTGGGCAGTCGTTGCTAGTGTTCCATCTTCTTTGGTTAGAGGAGGAAATGAGCTGGAAGTGAAGTTTCTTCCTACAGCTTTGGCGAAAGACCAAAATGAACGGGATCCGTTAGGACATTCAGCAAGTTTTGATCTTATTTTGGCATTGTGGGCATCTTTTGAGCATTCTATTGTCTCTTTGCATATGCCTCTAGCCTCGACATATGCTGCTCTGGTCTCAGGGCCCGGATTTTTTAGCCATCGATGGTATGCTGCCTGTTTGGAAGCCACAGCTCTAGAGCAGTTTCTGTTAAACCAGGCCTTATCGGATGATGTTCTTCTTTCGGTATTCGGTATGTAAGTTTGCATCCCCAACATGATGATTTCAGAAATTGTCTCAGCACATCGTGTTGGATCTACTGAAGAGAAACAAACTCTCTTCCATGGAAACGCTGAGAAAAACATACGAAGACCTTCCCAGTCGGCCGAATTGTAATGCCACATGAGACGGGGTGGTATTGTGCAGCTCGATGGTAAATGGAAAGAGCATGTTGTGGAGATGAGGGTGTGGTCAGAGTTTCCAAGTGGGGCACAAACTTCTATTCTATACGGGTCAGGATTGGTGGTGAGGAAAAGATCTAGTGTATTGGCAGACTGGTTGTTGACATCAGGGATGCGGGTTGGTAGCTCGACCAGTTGTTCTAGACCATGAGTGATGGCGAAGGCCTCAGCTTGACGACCTGCATCATCTGTTTTGTTGGAGAATTTGAGCCAGGCAGCGTTCTGACGTCGTTCAGTGCTGAAAACCTCTTCAATGTTTCCTAAAGGTATTCAGGAGTTTTCGTTATAAGAACTTTGTGGGTTATTGATAGTAGGGTAGATTTCGAAGAACGTTCAACCTCAGCCAACTAGAGTTATTGAATTCCGTACTTATGTGGTCGAATTTCCGAATACCGATGGGGAATCGAATGCACGGTTTTGTATTCTTTGCAGACGATACTGGTCAGACTTCAGGAGGGCAGGTCCGTAGACGCTATCACAATAAGACAGCTTGGACGTTATCAATGATTCCCATAAAGAAAGCTTCAAGTGCTTGGAACGCATGTGTCTGTTAGGAAAGAGTTGTCTAAGGATGTTGAAGGATGCCTGGCAAAGATAGCTCACACGTTTGGTGAATCTTAGCTCAGAGTGGAGCCACAATCCTAGATTTTTACATTCTTTGACTATAGGCAATATATCACACCCAATTTCTATTTTCATATCTTCACGAGCACTTTCGCCTTTCTTTTTTGAATCGAATCACATGATCTGTGATTTTTTTGAATTCAAGCGTGAATTACGGGCAGTGGAAAACTCGTACAATTTATTCAAATCTTCATTTGTGTTTCGTTGTGTTGCAGAGCATTGAAAGATAAATACAGTTGAGTATCATCGGCGTAGTGATGAATTTTAGCAAACTCTATCATTTCAAAGAAATCGGAAATGTATAAAGAAAACAGGAGTGGCCCCAATATAGAATTCCGAAATTCAAAAGATAGATAGATCAATTGTTTATATCAATTGTTTATATCAATGTGAATTGTTTATATCAATGTGAAAATACATCCAATACATTAATGTCACCAAGTTTTTCAACCCAAATATGTGCAAAGAAAGTATGAATTGACTATGAAATTTCCAAGTATATACCGTACAAAGTCAATATCAAATGCATTATTGAATTTTTCAATAATTTTCAACAAAAAAGTAAACTAGTTGTTAATTGGTTAACAACTCACTTTACTTTCGTACGCCAGTATAATTTTTCCCTTTGGTCACGTTTGTAGTTCAAGGTAGAAAAAACATAAAATTTCTTAATCGGGGGTGCATTAGAACGCGTGTTTGTGCACCCTACAACATAGCAGTGGTCACCCGAAAACTTAATTTTTCCACGTTCTTCACGTCATTTACATTTGATTCGAGGTTATTTGTGGCCGACTCGTTTATTGTCATTGTCATTTATTAGATATAATATCAATTGAGAAATTTTCAAAACTTGTTTTTGTGTGTTTCTGCCCTGTAGTTCAGAGATCGTAGGTTCGAATCCTATAGAAGTTATTTAAAAATGTGTTTTTTCTTTTTTCACTATCAATAACAGTTGTTCAAAACATTTGTTAGACGTGTTATTATTTTGTTCGTGGGGTTGCTCCACTAGTTATTTCTTATATATAATTTCAATTGTATCTCTAGGAAGGAAGATTTAGTTGAAATTATATTTAGAAAAATATTCATTTTCACAGTGATTCTTCAGTTTTATCACAAACCGAATTATTCTATTTGAAGAGCAATACATTTCAGTTCGCATAAGTCTGTTGGATAACATGAGGAGTTGTTTTTTATTTTTCAACTGGGTCGTTTTTAAAAAAAATCTTCAATGATATAGTTTGAACATATCATTACAGATTTGATCACCCTATCAAAAAACACACATTGTATGTTTTTCTAAGTTATATTATGTTTCTGGACTATGCTAATACATTTAATTCATGTAATACTTACTTTATTTACCTATTCATTGATATAAAAAATGTCTAGTATATAATTGGTAATTATCACTACACTTCAAACACCCATCACTTTCCACGTTTTTCTCAGTTGAAAAAAAAACTTCAACAAACGCTTCACAGTATTCTATGTGCCATTAAGTGCAGTGATGTTCTGCGAAGTAGGTATATCAGGTTGACCACACTAAATGGACAAATTGTAATTTTAAAATGAAAGCAGAAAATGAGTGGATAGATCATAAACAATGTTTTTAACCGACGAAACCAAAAAGGAGGAGGTTCTCTATTCGACCCGTATATTTTATGTTTTTCCATCATATTTTTTTATGTATGATCACGCATAACTTTTTACTGAGGCGTCCGATTCTGATAATTCTTTTTTCAGTGGATAGGGTGTACTTCGACTTTGGTCCCATTTGAATTTGAAAGATGAAATCCACCCCTAAGGGTAGCGAAATGGAGGATATTGATCACTCACCCTCTGAATTCTGGTCCGTTAACCGATTCTATCAGGCATAACTTTGTACTGGGTTCTTCGATTTGGATGATTCTTTCTTTAATAGATAGGGTATACCTTATATTTGGATTTCAAAAGGAATTAGCCACCCTTACGAGTAGAAAAATAGGGGATAATTCATTTTTCACTAGTGAACATTAGCACACACAATGACAGATCGCTACTGACATTATTCCTGTTCCACATCCGTCAAAATCAGTATATTTTATGAGAGGATGGAATGATATACAAAGTAATGAAATAAACTAACCAGAACAACGAAAATAATTTATATTACAACAAATAGTAAAAGTAGATAATCATATTATTTAACTGGTAATAGTTGATGTAAGTATTTTGGAAGTAATCAAAAAACAAGTAGGTAGTAATTGGTAGATTTTAGCCACAAAAAATTGAAAAATAAATACTTTTTAACAAAAAATTAAACCGACGAAATACGGAACTGAAAAGTAAAAAATAAAAACTTTTCAACACAAAATTAAACCGACGAAATCAACTGAAAAGCAAAATAAAATAAACCTTCCTAGTCTAAATGATAATTGAGCTCCCAAACTAATATAAGTAACTGATTTTGCGTCGGCGCCAAACAAACAATTATCGAAGATCATTATCTATGAAAGAAGTCATCAAAACGCAGCCGTGCATCTCGCTGCCATCATTTTACGCTTCACCTAATTCAATTGCTAGTTTGTTTGGCGCCGACTCAAAATCAGTTACTTACATTAGTTTAGGAGCTCAATTATCATTTAGACTAAGAAGGTTTATTTTATTTTTTGCTTTTCAGTTGATTTTTTCGTCGGTTTAATTTTTTGTTGAAAAGTTTTTTACAAGCTTTTATTTAACTTGCTTGGTTCGTATGTCATTCTGACTTTTTTTTCGGTTCAAAATTTGTGATCCATTTTTGAAGCACTTGCCGACATCCGATTGGGGATTGTGACTTTTCTGTGAAAATTCAAGATGGCGGCTCCAATATGGCGGAGAAGTTTTGTGATTATGGTCCGATTCTATTTAAAATTTGTATGTGGGGGTTTTCGGAATCGGAGATTATGAATTTTTCAAAATTTTTGTTATATATAATTTTTCAAAACATCTTCGACACATTTTCGATGATTTTATTTTTATTTTTCAACACATTATCGATAATGTTTTGAAAATTTTGCACACATTTTCAACAATTTTTTGAATTGTATTGAAGCAACATACCTACAACATCCCAATCAATTTGACATTTCAAACTCCGGGGGGTAGTATAACTGTCTATAATTTTTCAAAACAATGAATCGACCAGTGGCGCAAATTGCGGGACACCAAGCTTATTACGAACGATTATCGCTAGAGAACATGTGCTTTCTCTAACCACAGACTGTCTTACTCCGGGCTCCGCTGAAGACCTGAAAATTGTAAAAGTGAGAAGTCCGTGCATTCAGCCGCGGGCCATCGCCGTTCTACTGTCTAACAGACTTTTTGCACCCGTAAAATGCAGATATGCGTATATTTGCACATTTCCTGCATAGAAAGTGAAGGGTTCGAGTGATTTTTTTTCTCATTTCGATACGAACTGAAAGTGTTTCATTTCGACGTATTTCGGTTCGAGGTGTATCAAAAGCGAGGATTTTGATTATTTCGGCTTTTTTGATTCTTGGAAATTATTGGACACGTTCGCAGCTGAAAAAGGTTGGTTATTTTATTTTTCTTCAGATCGAATAAAAAAGAGTTTTTCAGTTAATTTTTATTCGATTAATTCATCAGAATTAATAAGTAAAATTGTATATGATAGTACACCCGCGATATAAGTTTCAGTTCCCTTCAAAATAAGGAAAAATATGATGAATTATTTGGGAAATAATACTGAAGCCCTCTCTCATATCAAACATTTCTAACACTATTACAAAAATAGATTCAGATTTATTTTAACAGTATTATCTGTGGAATCATCTGTGACTGAAAGATACAGGGTGTTACCAAATGAGTGCGAAAGTTTTCAGGGGGTGATTCGTTGTCGGGAATTGAAGGGGGTCGTTCATGTAAACAAAAGCTTTCAGGCCTTTCCTTGAAATGTTACAGACTTCCAAAAATGAAGAAAAAAATAGTGTTTTTTCTTGAAATTGCTAAAGAGTTGAAGAAATGGCATTTTGTGGGCATGTTCTACCAATGAAAAGGATACCTATGAATATTTTTTTTATTTTGTTGTGATTTTTTAAAGGGGTGAAACATGCAACCCCTATGTCTTCTGGCGCTTTTCCAGAATTGCTGAAATGTGGTAGAATAACACCTGTGTACGAAAAGAACTGTCGTCAGAGCCTTGAAAATTACAGACCAGTCACAGTACCATCAACTTGCCATGTCTAGTCATATCAGAGATGAGTATGCTAGTATTTGACAATAATAATGAAATATATGTGAGGAACAAACAAAATCATAATTTCAACACGAGACAAAAGAATGATTTTTCAATTCCATTTGGAAAATTCAAAATAACTCACCAATCTCCAAGTCATATGGCTCCTAGAATATACAATGCTCTTCCTTCGAATGTGAAAAAATGCTTCACAAAACAATCATTCAAACATAAGTTGAAATCCTTTCTGACAGAACAGTGTTTTATAGACTGGATGAATATTTGTCGTAGCAGTCTGCTGTGGAATCAATTTTAGTATTATTTTATTTAAAATTTACATGTGTAGATATATAAACATTTTGAATGTAAGCAACTGACTTTTTCCATATGGTTTGTAACTGTCTTAAGGAAATAAAATTACTATTATTATTATTATTATTATGAAAACAGCGATTCATTGCAAAACTCTTTTAACTCCTGTGTTGTGTCCGTAAAAGCAATAGTTTCCTGATAAAAAAATAAAATACAACATTGTGCATGAACGGATCTTCTGTAAATGGAATCGAAAAAATCTAGTAGGTGGCTGTCACGTTTTGTTTGCACAACTTGTGACTTCAATCGTAGTGTTTTAAAATCGAAAAAATCTAGTAGGTGGCTGTCAAGTCGCTTTGACTTCTATGTGGTAGTTGGAAGTTCAATTGTGTCTTTTGAATCTTCAATATGAATAATTACACTAACGCTGAAATGACCGATATGCATTTTATGTATGGTCGTGCCAATGGAAATTCTTTGGGAGCTAGACTTTGGAAGCTAGATGCAGAGATGTATCCTCAGTGCGTGATACCTCATCACACAATTTTTGCACATCTTCACCAATGTTAGCAATAAACTAATCTGGAAAATTTTAGAGGATCACCAATTGTATCCTTACCATATTCAACAAGTCCAGGCACTTTTGCCGCGAGATTTTTCCCATCGAGTGGACTTTTGTCAATGGAGTCTTCAAATGATTAACCAAAATGCTCAATTTTCAGAAAACGTAATAATCACTGACGAATCCAACTTTTCAAGGCAATGGGATTACAAATTTCCATAACAACAATCATCTATGGGCCGAAGATAACCCACATGCAATTCAAGAAGGTCGGTATCAATATGAATATACATTACCGTGTGGGTCGGAATTATTTGCGAAAATATTATTGGGCCGTATTTTCTAGCGTTAAGGCTAACTGGTGCAACCTATACAAATTTTCTCCAGGAGCAGCTTCCCATTTTACTTGAAAATGTTCCACTAGCTATTCGACCACGAATGTGGTTTATGCACAGGTTCGCCTGTTCGTTTCAGCATAAATAACTGCTCGTCAGTACTTGGACGAGGTGTATCCAAATCGTTGGATTGGCAAAGCAGGACCTCAACCTTGGCCTCCCAGGTCTCCAGACTTGAACTCCTTGGACTTTTGCATCTTTGGTCACCTGAAGTCCTTGGTTTATGCAACCCCCATTGAATGTTTGAATGATTTAAGGAATCGCATCATTGCAGCCTGCGAAACAATCCAAAACACACCAGGAATATTTCAACGTTTGCGCCAGTCTATGAGACGAAGACTTGAATCCTATCTAGAGGTTGGGGGTGGTCATTTCGAGCAGTTTTTATAACCCCGTTGCGTTTGATCTTGTTGCCTTTTTCTTTGTTGTAATACACATAATTTTGTTTTGTTTGTATTTTTAAATTGATATTCTATTGAAACAAAACATGGTACTGGTACATCAAAAGTTGAAACATGCGGAATAATACAGTTCAATAATGATTTATTACTTATTTCACATTAAGAAACAGAGTATAGATATACTGCTGCACGAGAACGTTTAATATTTTTAGAAATTCTCTAAGTAAGCATGTTTTCATGACTAGAATAAAATAGAGTTGCCCAATCGAGACCTGGTGAGGTATTTTTTAATTTGCGTACAATTATGCCTTTTCTATCAAGATATCCTTTGACTATATATCTTATATCAATTTTTTCTATATATCCCCACTCTCCTGTTTCCTTTATCGGTATATTGAATATCTCCTCTGCTTCCCGGATTCTTATCTGCTCTCTTTCAAACTGTCTCAATGAAATTCCAAATGTTTCTTGGTCATAGTTTTGGTAAACCTTTCTCCCAGTCGTCTTCTTAGATTTTCGTGTTTAGTGAAATGGTCCAAGTTTTCTGTATGTAATTTTCTTCCATTCAGGACTAGCTGAGCAACGGTGTGTCCAAGTGGTTATTAAAGATCATACAATATCACTCACTAACGATTCATGAATGTGAAAGATGGGTATATACGAGAAAACCTTCATTCATGCAAAGAAAAACAGATTTTTAAGGTTTGTAACATGCATGTTATTTTTGAATTAACTTTTTTTATTTTACACTATATTGAATGTCATCACAATGTGGCGTATGGTTGTCATTGCATTTTGATTATTACTGTCATGTCTTTATTCACAATATGACGTCTGGTTGTCACCATATTGAATTTTGATTACTGTCATGTCTTCAGTGACACTAGCAAGATTAAGACAATTCGATTGACGTCAGAATCATCAAAATCGGCCCACGCGTTTGCTAGAGCGCCACAATGGAACAAACATACATAATACAATGAATCTTTGGTAACGAACTTAACCTAAATTTATATTTTTTCATTGTGTTGCTTCAGTAAAGACAAAAAGCACAATCTAATAATGTGCGGTGACGAATTTTTGACATGGTTATCCGGTTTCAATGAAGAAAAAAGTTCCTTGCTATTGAGATCGTACCTTAAAACACTATGTGTTTGTTGAGAAATGATAAATCAAACGAAGGATTTTTCATTTTTTTCGGAACTCACAGTCATATACTATATTTCGGAATACTCTTGACATTCGAAGCGCTGCCGACTTCTTGAAATACGTAAACAGTGAATTCAAAACATATTTCAAAATCATCATTCTGTCAATGACATATTCAATTCCAAGGTAGCCGCCTAATCGTATTTCAACGCAGAGTAGGATGAACAAATAAAAAAGCTTGTATTCATTATGAAACTACCGCATCTAATTTCATATTCTGTTCGTCTCCACATACTTCGCAAGTTATTGTTAACTGAATATGAAGTCTTAAATAATGGTATGAAGGCAGGATGTTGGTATTTCTCTGTAAATAAACAATTTCCGTCACGTACATTTGTTTTACTTTTCCACTGACATTACGTTCCTTTATAGTATGAGGAATACCGTTTATAACTGGTAACAATGCGTGAAAATTGCAATGAGGAACAGGAAGGGGAGGGATAAACTACATTGACCTGAAAATTTTACTTGTCGATACAGCGATATACCGGGTGACTCAGGATATCGGGCCACCCCTGTAACTTCTGCATTCGTGAACGGATTTTTCTGAAATTTGGTACAGTTATATAAGCAACCATTGCGGATTTGATCACATTACAATCCAATATGGTGGACTTCCGGTTCTTCTGGAAATGCCAGTAACTTTGTTTTTTCGAATAGAACATCCTGTATATTTTTACATATTTAAGTTCAACAGGTCAAAACAAGTCCAAACCTTATGTCAAATGTCATTTTTTTAAAACAATTGAAACTAAAATTGTTTTTTTATTTTACCTCGTGGATAAATGAGATTTGGTCGAAGCTATTCACAAATAACAGAACAACCGAAAGTCCTCCATATTGGATTGTAATGTGATCAAATCCGAAATGGTTGCTTATATAACTGTACCGAATTTCAGATAAATCCGTTCACGAATGCAGAAGTTACAGGGGTGGCCCGATATCCTGTGTCACCCGGTATGTGTTTCTCGAAAATAAGACAAATTAGAAATTATATAAACCATTATAAAGTTTGAAAAATATAAATGCAGAACGAAAAAAATACGAAAACAATATAATTTAAGGTAGATTAGTTCACAGCATCCACGTATTTAACTAAAACCATTTGAAACAAGAAAGTCAAGTTTGGACTCTTCATGTCAACATCTGTAGCATTAACAAGAAGTATGAGTATCTTCCTACACCAGTTCTCAAAGCGATTTGATGATTTTGTACTCACTGAAACATTCAATAGTTTTTATTCAAGTTCAAGTGAAGGAGTACTCATGAATATAAAATGGTTCAAATCGCTCTGAGCACTACGATAGAAATATAAATGACCCTAAGAGGAAGCAAACTACTTTTAACAGCTCGGTAGATGTATATTGTAGATTGTAGGGAGGTCGATAAGGCTCTTCAGCCTCTCCGTACCTCGACCTATAAGGTCTTTTGTACATTATCCTTCATATAATCAAGACCCGAGATTCCGAGGCTCCTTGCGAAGCATATCAGTTTCCTGGGAGCTGAGTTTCTAATGTCTGAGGGAGTTAATGACTCCCCTTCGAGGGGCTTGGCAGTCGCAAAGCAGGTGTTCTGCAGTTTCAGCGAGGTTCTCGCT
Organism: Gonioctena quinquepunctata; assembly: GCA_018342105.1. Lineage (NCBI taxonomy): Eukaryota > Metazoa > Arthropoda > Insecta > Coleoptera > Chrysomelidae > Gonioctena > Gonioctena quinquepunctata. Next base: position 8,402 of record JAFIRS010000737.1, on the reverse strand, counting down.
GTACCGACACAGTTCACTGTCTGATCCATCCATTTTTTGAGGTGATACCTCAGAGGACAATGTGGGCAGTCCCGTTACCAGTTTCAAGTCTTTCTTGTCTAACTCGAGAAGCTGTTTAGCTTTCTTTGGCAATGGGCTCAGAAGCATTTTAGCTTGTCTTTCCAGTAGGTTTTAATTTGGTCAGCTTCCCAGCGCCAAAACTCTTCCTTGATGTAGGCTTTGGGAAGACCACACTTGGAAATACCACAAAAGGGTTCTGGGACTGAAGAAATTATGAAAACAAAATATAAAAATGCTACGTGAAATCTTCAGCGATGAACAATAATATTCTCGCAACGACGTGTGCCCTCACGTGTGTACATGATCGGGTAGCTGTCTCGCTGATATTGACTTCGAGAACGCTCGGCAATTTTCTGCGAAGGGACGTGCCGCCGCCGCGCACCGCGCTGCCATCATATTACGCTTCACGTGTTTTACGTTTCCATTTGCTTGTTTGTTTGGTGCCGACTCAAAATTAGTTACTTACATTAGTTTAGGAGCTTAGTTATTAAGACAAAAAAGGTTCATTTTTTTTTTTGCTTTTCAGTTTCTTTTTTCGTTGGTATAATTTTTGTTAAAAGTTTTTTATATATATATATATATATATATATATATATATATATATATATATATATATATATATATATATATATATATATCTAATATATAAAATTCTCGTGAAACGGTGTTTGTAATTAAACTCCTCCGAAATGGCTCGACCGATTCTCATGAAATTTTGTGTGCATATCGGTTAGGTCTGCGAATCGGACAACATCTATTTTTCATCCCCCTAAATGTTAAGGGTGGTCCACCCCTTAATTTTTTATTTTATTTTTTAGATAAAAATCTTTTTTTTATGATACAGCATTCAAAAATACATACAACCCTAAATTTTCACCCTTCTACGATCAACCCCTATTTTTCCATCGCGATTTTTATTTTTTTCATTTCATCCACAGATCCGCAAGAGGGTTGCAAGATGGCAATCGAATATAATAATTGTAGTACGATAAATTGAGAACGGGATCACGGGATGAAGAAAAAACGAGATAACAGGAAAACGGGATAACGGGAATAACGGGATAACGAAAAAACGGGAAAACGGGATAACATGATGACAGGATAAGGGGATAACTGGAAAACGGGATAACGGGATGAAGAAAAAACGGGATAACAGGAAAATGGAATAACGGGATAACAGGAATAACGGGATAACAAAAAAACGGGATAATGGGATGACAGGATGAGGGGATAACGGGAAAAAGGGATAACGGGATAAAGAAAAAACGGGATAACAGGAAAACGGTATAACGGGACAACAGGAAGCGGAAGGATTCAAAAGCATAGTCTAGATGGAACAACCTAAAGGAAAACATAGAAAAAAAGAAATTCTACGCGGACGAGAGTTTTCGGGAAAAACATTTTAGGGAACATAGAAATTTGGACAGGACAACGTCTGTCGGGTCAGCTAGTATATATATATATATATATACTTCAAATCAATAAATAATTCTCAGGCACTAAAGGGGACATGGGCCCCCTATGACCCGCCCCTGGCAACCATAAAAACGACTTATAATCAAATGTTATTTCACTCTTGATTATTGGATTTATTTGTGAATGAAAGTGGTTGTCAACCTGGCGGCTGCAGCGCAGTGTGAGTGAAAGTGTAAACCAAGAGTAGGGAACTTAATGAATCATGGAAGATATTATTCCGAAATAACGATCTCATTGTTGTTGTTCATTCGCGTGGTTGCAAAAAAACAAATAGTTTTATAACACATCGAGTATTCTAGATATAGTAATTATTAATTAGAGAACATTCGTGTTTTTGGCGATGACCTAGAAAACTGATAGATTTGAATAATTCTCTTTGCGGTAAAAAGCATATTTTGCCGGGAGATGGAAACAAGCACTTTCTTTCGATTATAAATAACAATCAAGAATACATTTAAAAAAATCAATCCTTACTGTATTTCTATCCCATCCTGGGTGCTTGTTGTCCGAGGCAGTTTTAGGGTGTGTAATGCTTCGCTGCTGCCCCGAAGCGAGAAGAGCTCGTTGTGTAACTTTGTATAACTAACCTTTTGGCACAAAAAAATATATAAGAGACCGACGAATATTAAAAAAAAAACGAGAGTAGAAATGTGGAAGATTCAAGGGCTACGAATTGATGGAAATCAGACAAAGTAGTAGCCCCACGAAATGACCTGGCTGAATGCACCAAGAGGGAGCAAGGGCCATGAAATCAGGAAGAAGAAGAAGACTTCTAACTTGCAGGAATCTCCACTATATCGAAATTTCGATTATTACTAAAACCCCAGGAAATACATAGCCGGAAGGTGTAATGCCTCGCCGTTTTATAATGTTTGCGTTATCGTTCGTCCGATAAGAACGAAATTTCCGCAATGAGTTCTGCGTCCCTTCCCATTCTTTGAATTGGCAGTAAAGATTATTATATACAGGGGGAGCCCATGGAGTATCGTTAGAATATAAATGTGAGTTCTTTCTCAGAAAACGTTGTAAGGGTTGGTCTTCGAGTTTGGTTCCAAGATGAAATTTTCAACTTTGTGGGCGAACTATCCATATGTTGAAGGCAACCCTTGCAATTAGATATGATGTGGATATATACAGGGTGAGTCAGAAGTACTTTGACAAACTTCAGGAGGTGATTCCTCACAATATTCTAATATGAATTGTCCAAATAAATATATGTCCGGAAACGTTTCGTTTCCAAGATACAGAGTGTTAAAGTTTTATTTTTATTTTCGTTTTTTTCAAATACTTTCGAAATTAAACGAAAATTGGTATTGAGAGGTTTTTTGAGGTGTCGAATTCGATCCTGATGTTATTATTGCTCTTACTCGTAGGGGGTGCCACCTATACGTTTTTTTTTTAAGATTCATAATTTTTTTTAGCGTAATTCTAGCACATTTTTCATTAAAGAAATCAATTCCTCTATCGTATCTACGTGAAAAAACTACGCATGTTACAAGTCGCTATAAGCAACCGTTTTCTAGATCTTCGGACTTAAAAATTTCAAGTCGATTATTTGATCATCGATGCGTGTTGAAGTTATTACCATTATTTTGCATTTTTCACAAGAAGGCTTAGGAAATGAATTTGACGTTTAAGTAAGTAGTTTTGGTTTTTTGTAGGGGGCGCCACCTATTCTATTTAGTTTTACTCGTTTAAAATAGTTATTTTTGTATCAATGGTGCAAAATCTAAATTTGTTTTAATGAAATTTGCAAGAAATATTAACATTTTATTTCAAGAAATTTCGAATATGTAGAATGAAATAAAATAAAGGAAACTGAATTGTATTCAAATGAATTGTTCAAAGTGTCCACCTTCAGCGAAGATACTGGCATTCAGTCTTGTAATCATTTTATCTCGTACCCGCTCAAAAATCATTGGTGTGTTTCTTATTGTTTCACAGGCGTCTTCTATTCGGTTTCTCAGATCTTCATCGTTCGCTACTGGAATTTTATAAACTAGTGACTTCAAATGTCCCCAAGTCCAGGCCACCCGACAACCCGATATCGGGAACGCAATTATTTAGTCGGTCGACGATCCTACACACGTCACGATTTAGAATCCCGATGTCGGCCTCCCCGATATCGGTCTGATAAATGGGTAGAGCTCGTCCAATATTGAAACGACCGTTTGGTAGGTAGAGAGGGGGAAAACACGAGCGGACACGATTTGCTGTGGTAGCTTATGCTACGGCGAATCTTCGCCAGTGTCTTGGCATGCAGCGTTTGAAAGGTTAGGTTTGTTTGATTAATAAATGGGTAGTGCAGTTATTTATTCAACTTTGCAATAGTTTACTTGTTACCTTGCCAAAATGCCCTCTGGCAGATTTGTCAAAAAATATTTTTTCCATTCAGAAGTTAAAGAAGTGTAAGTTCTCTACGTCTCGTGTGTCGCCTATACCAAATAATTTGATACGCCTATGGAATTTCTATTAATAGCCACATTCCGGGCATCTTCGAGAAGAATTGGTTGTTAGGTAGGGGAAGGCCAAAGTGGTCGTTTCAATATTGAACGAGCTCTACGTCTGCAGGCCACTTTAGTACGTGCAATGAAGCTCCCACGAATGTAAAAGACCCGAAAACGCTAGTGTCATAAATTCTTTGTGTAGTGGAAAGTTGGAGGCTGTAAATACACTTTTTTTAATTATCTTTCCGAAAGTATGGAAACATAAAAAATATAACTTTGTCTTGAGTAAAGTTCTTTCCAAAAAAATGTGATCAGAGAAAGATTATTCATAAATATATATATATATTTCCCCCACCACCTTACAAGATATGAGGTCATTGATATTTTTTTTAAATTGAAAGCGTATATTTTTAAATCAAAATTTGAAATCCCATATTTTTTTCAACCATACCATAAACGTCATAGTAACACTTCAAGTTACAGTATATTGAGTGTTCATATTTCTTAACATTTTTTCATTGTTTATTTTGCAATGAAAACCTGAGAATTACTCAGTAGTTAGTACGAGTATATTGCCAAACTTGAGTAGGCTTTGAAAACATCTGAAAACCCTTAGCAACCAGACAATAAATTCTTAGTTACCATTGCATATGTCAATATTGAATAGGCCTCTTCATTTAGATGATTTTTTAAGGCGCATGCGCTCGTTTTGAGACCCAAAGTCTGATTGGCTATTGGGAAAGTGAATAGCCATTGGTTAGCTTTGAAATAACAATGTGAGATTGGCTCAGTTCAAAATTAGCGGTATTTTCACATTATGTCAACAGTCAACTTCATGACAAATGCACCTGCATACATTGGCGTTCGTAACTTTCTTTGTAGGTTAAGTACTTATTACCTATTTTATACCGCCAAAAACCTTTCATTCGTAGATAAAATAATGTACACGAATATTTTCTAATGGTGAGTTTTCTTCTCCATGTAAATTCAAGTCAACTATCCATAAAAAAACTCAAAAATATTTTATTTCCTTTAAAAAAAAATCGCCGTCAATGCCGTTGGGTCTGACAGGTAAACAAAGTTAGTAATTTGTCATCTAAATGAAAAAGCCTATTGATTTGTTGTGTAGCATATCGATTCATAAGTCTTCTGAAAAATATTACCCTGAAAGAAATTATTTCAAATTACGATGGTGCTGTCAGAAAAACAGCGAATAGAAGTTTTGATGATCTTAGGCTTAGGTAACGGCGATCGTAAAAGAAGTATGGCAGAAGTATGCGAGATCTTCAATGAAAAATATCCTGATCGAGAACCAATAAGCAAATCGACGGTAAGCAAAATATAACATAAATTTAATGAGATTGGCAATGTTACGGATAAGCCTAAGAGTGGCAGGCCTACCGATGCCAAAGATGTATTACTTGGAATTGAGGAAAATCCTTATTGTTCAATTACAACTTTATCTGACAACAATGAGATCTGTCGTGGTGCTGTGCAGAAAATTCTAAGAAAAGCCAAATTACATACATATAAAGTTAAACTTATACATGAACTTAATGAAGACGACTTCGATAGACGCATGGAGTTCTGTGAAATTATGCAAGATGTGTGTAATCAAAATAATGGCTTTGAATTTAATGGAAGCTTATACCCAATATCCCCAAAGAGTAACTGTGTGGGTTGGGATTCTCAGGAATACTATCGTAGGACTATATTTTTTTGACAGTACTGTGACAATTGAAAATTATTTGGAAATGTTACAAACTTCCATATTTAACAGTAACATTTCCAGACATTAATCAATCTAGTCGAATAGTTTCTACTATTTGGTTCCATCAGGATGGAGCAGGTCACATTATGCTCGAGTGGTCAGAGATTTTCTCAATGAAACCTTTCCCAATCGCTGGATGGACGACGCGGTCAGATTGAATGACCTGCTATGTCCCCAAATTTAACTCCCATAGACTTTTTTCTCTGGGATTACTGAAAAAGTAGAGTGTACATAAATCGTCCTTCAATTTGGAATACCTCAAAGAGAGAATTCGATCTGAAATTTTACGAATTACACCAGAGATGTTGTCAAACCCAAGAATTCATAAGACGTCTTGGATATTGTCAACTAACCTAAGGAGCTCAGTTCGAGCATTTGTTGTAAATTTGTTATTTGTTTATTTTTACTACTTACTTATGATATTTTGATTGCAAAATAAATAATTAAATGAATGTTAAGAAATATGAACTGGTTTTCTTTATACTCAGTATACTGTAACTTGAAGTGTTACATATGACGTATGTGGTATGGTTGAACTCAGAAAAATATGAGCTTTACATTTTTGATATAAAAATATACCGTCAATTAAAAAAAAATTCGGTGACGTCATATCTTGTGAGGGGTGGGGGATTTTTTTTTTTTTAAAAAAAAAATGTCCATAACTGAAGATAATGGAGCGTTTCCACACTTTATGAACGCACTGTATATCACATAGATCCCACTCTGCCTGATATTTTCATTGCCATTAGGGTTTCCATTATAGCATTGTCCTCCTCGTAATCTGATGTGAAAGCCAAATGGAATTATTTTATTTCTCATAAAATATTTTAATTTATTAGCTTGCATATAGAAAGACGATATAATCATCGAGTAAAACTCTCCTATAAATTTTCTGAATTAAATTCAAGTTGATGAGCATTTGAATACATAACAGATAATGAATTGTTGAACTCAGCAAAGGGAGCACAAACCTCCATTGGCTCTGAGAGGGGGTGGCGAATTGTCCTGAATATGAATTGTCCTGAATATGTCTTGCGAGCTAGTGCAATGAAGCTCCCACAAATATAAAAAAATTGAAAACCCCAATGACATAAATTCTTTATATCAACCATAATTAGCACGGTGCTCTATCTTTAAAATCTGTAGGATGGGTGAAATATTGTAATGAGCCTTTTTCCTCAAGTACGAAAAATTCCTCACTAGCAGCGCTGGTAGTTCGGTAGGGACAAACATAACTCATGTAAAAATAATCATCATCAAAAAAATGTTTTTGACAGAAGACGACGCTCTAGGAGCCAAATTATAATTAGCAAATGTGAAGGATGATAATGTAGCAACATTAAAACGGTGGCTTGCTTGTCGAAATCAAAAAATTTCCGGATTTTTTTAAATTAATTACTGTGAATATGATTCAAGAAGTCATTTTTAGGCAGCGTTTTTGCGCTCAAAAATCACTCACAATGCCTCCTTCTTTTTACCAGCTTGAACTACAAACATCAAATCACTCATTTTCGTTACAAGTTTGCACAAATAGTAGCCGGTTTTATCGAAAAAATAATCCTTCTTCAACATTTATACCTAACCTAATTTTTCACATTTACTAAATTCCATCTGTCGAAGGTGAAAAGTTAGTATTTCATTCGATAAAACCAGCTATATTTTGTGCAAAGTTGTACTGAAAATTAGTGATCTGGTGTTTGTAGTTTAAGCTGGTAAAAAGAAGGAGGTATTGTGAGTGATTTTTTGCGGTGTCTTAAAATGACCTCTTGAAGAAGGAGAAAGTCAATATATCTCGGAAACGGTATTAGACCACCGCGTTTTCTTTCGTGTTCAGGAGGCAAAAACGCGTAAGAAAAGTCAAACAGATATTTTCAGGGAGCTTGAGCACGACCCCTCAACATTTGCCTAATCTACCTTAATAATCGTTGCAGAAACTGGATCAGGATTTTCTTCAGCTGGACCTTTACCACCAATAAAATGTTTAGAGCAAACATATGAATATTAATTTATTTTTTCTTTTGTTGAATCCACTCTCCTCAAGGCATGGATCTTACATGGGTCAACTCACTACATCTAACCTCATCAATGTGAGGTTTTACAAATGATAAAAACACATTTTTCTTCGGATATCGATTATCTGAAGTACAGTTCGCAAAACTACAATGTTTTGATGGCATTGTGGTTATTAAAAAAACATTTTTTTTATTCACTGAATTATTTTAAATAATTCAACTGTTTCACTTGAATAACACTATCTTAAATGGAGAAGGTTTAATGTTTGTCCCTACCACAAGTGCTACCTCTCGTGACAAATTTGCCACACTATTCTCAGGAAAAAGGCTCATTGTTCCGTTTTCTATTTTTCAATTCCTCTTAAGATTTCCATTTTATCACCCAAAAATCATTTTTGAGTCATTTGTATTTTTTTTTTAGTTACAAATCTGCCTCTCGTTTTCACAAGCTTTTTTTTAACTTGCAATGTTTGTACCTATGTGAGTTGTGCGTTTCAAACAAATCATGCAAATGAATTTTGAACCACTTCTAGTTGTCCGATTAACGTGAAATTTGGCAGGTGTTCATAATTTCGGAGACAATACATATCGAAATTTTTGTTAGAGAAAAAACAAAATGACGGCTCCAAGATGGCG